>JAUMHE010000084.1:619096-629399 GCA_032359235.1 Enteromius mattozi | reverse complement strand
AAGCTATTTGATTCGGAAAACAGCGACGCTACCAACACGCTACTGAAAAATGTAGTTAAACTAGTAGCGTCACTACTAGACTGATGGCAATTTATTGGGAAAAAACCTAGAGCTAAGCACATCTAATAACGCAATTAAAATGGGTAAAAAAAGCCTTTCTGATCTTGTATGTGATGGGAAAAAAAGTCAGATTCGAACACAGGGCGATTGCTTTATCAGCACACATCTCGCAACTTTTACTCGCTGCGCCATTGATACTCTCCATGAATGAACTGTGCTCTGACTGACAGTGTCTCTACATGGAACGATCATTCACAGATTTACCCTACTTTCTGTAACTGTAAGTCAATGTTCTCTATTTCTGGGCTTCTTTCAGGTATAGTTGCAGTTTCTATTGTTTTTTTTTTTTTAAATCATAAAGCTCTTACAAAAATGTTAATACGCTTGTCATGAGTGCCCTCAAGCTCCACTAAAGGGCATCCACATTCACCACACCTCCCCTGGACTCATTCTCTCATGGACTCAACTTCCCATCATGCATTGCACACTTACACCTGTTCACATTCCGTAATCATCACTGTCAGCTGCAGCTCATCATCACACCCACTCACTCATTAGCTACTGCATTTAAACCACAGTCTTACTCAGGATCATCGCAAAGTCTTGATTTGTTACTACTGTCATTACTGAGTGTTCTTTCAAGTCCCCTGATCTCCTGGTATTTGATTATTGGACTTTTTCTTGGATTGTGATTGTTTGCTGGTCGCCACGATATTTGCCTGTGTACTCCGACTTCAATTCTGCCTTGCCTTCACTTCTCTGTTTGCCTGTGTCTTGACCCTGCCCGTTGATTCTGATTAAAGAAATTTGCACATGGATCTGCACACCTCAGTTTCAGTCGTTACAGAAGACTTCGCCATAACAGGATCCAGCAATTTCTCCAGAGGACCCCGCTCTAGGAGAGATCCGACGGAGCAACTTATCCAGTTCAAACAAGGCGGATTGCCGATTGAGGAATATGTCACCCAGTTTTACGAACTGTGCTGCCGGGTACCATGGAATGACGTGATGTTAAAAGACTTGTTCCGCTGGGGCCTCAATGAACCGGTAAAGTCGTGGATGCCGATGGGGAGGTTTGAATTCAGCCTCCTCGACTTTCTGGAATATGCCCTGGTGATTGCAGGTTCAAATCTCACAGTGGGCATCGCGGATGAAGATGAGAAGCCCACTTCCCAGATTAAAGGGGTAGTCACATCACGCCACACCTTCAAAGACACCAATCGTGAGCCACAGCACAAGAGGGCTGCCATGCCTCAGTCACGACGTCAGCACAAAATGGCTACCAACCTTGAACCACAGCACAAAATGGCCGCCATGCCTCAGCCGGAACCTTCGCACAAGATTTCAGTCACTCCAGAACCGTTGCACAAGATGGTCGCCAACCCAAAGTCTCAGCCCCTGCCCAAAATGTCTGCCGTCCCAGAGCCACAGTCCAAGATGGCCGTCAATCCTAAATCCCGGTCACTGCCTAAAATGGCTGCCAACCCAGAGCCACAGCACAAGATGGCCGCTGTCCCTGAATCACTGCACAAAATGGTCGCCACTCCTGAACCACAACCACAGCTCAAGATGGGCACCAACCCAGAGTCACAGCCCAAGATGGCCGTCGCCTCTGAATTTCTGCACAAGATGGCTACCACTCCTATATCACAACCACAGCCCAAGATGGCCACCGCCCCTGAATTTCTGCACAAGATGGCTACCACTCCTGAATCACAACCACAGCCCAAGATGGCCACCAATCAAAAGCCCCAGCCACGGCCCAAGATGGCTGCCAGCCCTGAGTCTATGCTGATCATCCCCGAGACTGTTCCGTTAGCCTCTGGGCTCCCTATAATAGCGGTCGCTATTTTGAATGTGGGCCGCCCACTGCCCTGCTCCGGTTCCACCAGTGGCTGCACCACCTCTAGAGGTGTCAGTTGAGGCCGTAGATTCTCCAGAGGTTCCGCTGGTGGCTGCACAACCTCTTGACCCAGATGTTCAGGCCCGAGTACCCACGATCTATCCAGCCCTGACTACGGAGGTTCTGCCAGTGGTTGCACAACCTCCAGATCCATCAGTTCGGGCCATAGAACCCTTGCCTTACCCTGCCATAGCCATAGAAGCCGTTGAATGCTCAATCCAGTTTCCTGTAGATTCCAGTCCGCTGTTTCCCAGTCCAGTTCCTGAGTCATGGCCAGGAGAACCATTGCCCAGTCCAGTTCCTGAGTCACGGCCAGGAGAACCGTTCCCCAGTCCAGTCCTAGAGTCACGGCCAGATAAGCCACTTCCGAGTCCAATTCCCAAGCTACGGCCAGGAGTTCCGTTCCAGTTCCACAAGGATTCTATACCACACCGCTATGTCGGCCCAGCCCGGGCTTCCTGCACCACTCTGGTGGGTTCAGGTTCCGCAGTCAACTCTATGGAGAGTATCGCATCCTATGTCCGCTCTACTAGGGAGGGTCCCCGCTCCACCAACTACGCCTTGCCCCACCTACGAGCTGGAAGCAGGTACCGTCTCTGCCATTGAGGCCACATTTAACCTCCCTGTGTGCTCTGTTCCAGTTCCGCTGGGCTCGCCCTGGAGGGTGACGATCCATCCGTTCGATCCGTTCCTGTTGCCTAAGCTGTCCTGGAGGGCGCCTCTGTCACCTGTTTCGCCCTGCAGGGCGTCCCTGTCACCTGTTCTGCCCAGGAGGACGTCCCTGTTGCTTAGGCTGCCTTGGAAGGCGTCTTTGTCTCCGGTTACGCTCTGGAGGGCGTCCCAGTCATTTGTTTCACCCGGGAGGTCATTCCTGTTATATCGTCAAGGACTCAACCCTCCATCCCTCCCCCTGCTCAAGCTATGGTTCCGCCTCCGTTCCACCACCCTCCTAGACTGTCTGGTTGTGGAGCATCTGGAAGCTGCTCCTTAGAGGGGGGGCTATGTCATGAGTGCCCTCAAGCTCCACTAGAGGGCATCCACATTCACCACACCTCCCTTGGACTCATTCTCTCATGGACTCATCTTCCCGTCATGCATTGCACACTCACACCTGTTCACATTTCCTAATCATCACCGTCAGCTGCAGCTCATCATCACACCCACTCACTCATTAGCTACTGCATATAAACCAGTCTTACCCAGGATCATCGCGAAGTCTTGATTTGTTACTACTGTCATTACTGAGCGTTCTTTCCGTGCCCTCATCTCCTGGTGTTTGATTATTGGACTGTTTCTTGGATTGTGATTGTTTGCTGGTTGCCACGATATTTGCCTGTGTATTCCGACTTCGATTCTGCCTTGCCTTCACTGCTCTGTTTGCCTGTGTCTTGACCCTGCCCGTTGACTCTGATTAAAGAAATTTGCACATGGATCCACACGCCTCAGTTTCAGTTGTTACAACGCTGTTGGCAGTAACAGAGTGAAAGACACTGCCGTACTTCGGTGTACACAACTTAGTTTTGCAAGTGGTTGTGTATTATTATTATTATTATTATTATTATCATTATTACCAGTAATTTAACTCACTATTAATGTTTAACAGACTATAGATTTTACAAATAAAGTAATGTAGGTCTAAGAACATAGCCAAAAAAGTTACTTGATTACAGGGATACTGTGCACTCAAAAAAATTATGGAAAAATGATTTCCCCTTCCCATCATGCTTTGCACAGGGCTGCATAAGGAAAATCTTGAAATAGGCATTTTTTTATTAAGATGATAAAATTTGGAGACTTCTTAATGTTTAATGCTCTTTTATGTTTGTATTTAAAAGACCTTCTGCTATGTTAGTGTTTTGGGGGGTTACCATTGTGGTTTATTAATAATTATTAATAATAGTAAATACTTTGGGCATCCAATGGATGTATCAAAACCATCTTATGTTATGCATAACAAGTTGGCTAATGCCTAAAGTTAAGTAAATCAAACATATAATTTATTATTTTATTATTTTTTTCAGTGTAGAAGGATGTCTTCCTATTAATTTATTTTCTGGTTAAATGTTTTAGTTTGAGTTCAACAAGCATAAAATTTCATTAATTTCAATTTCATTAAAGCTATTTTTGATCAAATTGAGTTGACCCAACTCAGTTAAATTTCATTGCATTAATTTGTTTTCTATGAGTGGTGCTACACATTTATTGGATGGAAATACTGCCCTTAAATTGAGTTCATCTAATGAATTTTTGTGTGTGTGTTTATTATATGTATAAAAAAAAACAGGACTCTCTCTCTTTTTCAAATATTTACATATTTCTAGCTTGTTGGATTATTTTGTATGTGTATAAAACAACAATTTAACCTAAAATTATTATGCTGTGTATGTTTATTCCCTGGTTTGTAAGCACTCATTTTATATGCTGATGAAATAAATAAATTAAAACCTTTTGAAAGTGGGATGTATTTTGTTTCTCAGTAAGCATTTAGTACAGGAATTTGATGTTTTGAAGATGCAATTTGGTAAGAACTGGTTAGTTATCATTCATCTTAAGTAAAAGCATAATTTAAAAGCATACTGGCTAATCTATGGTAGTCATCTAATGGTTCTGTGTAACACATATTGACAGATTTGCTATTATGCTTCTTATTTTTAAGAACATGTGCTATATAGTACAGAAAGAGGTAATAATAACAAGCCAAAGAACCACTGCAATAAAGCGATATTTGGCATCTCTTATGGTTCTACATAGCACCATTTAATAAAGGTGCCACAGTATACAGCACCTTTAATGATCGTTGCTATATGGCAATAAAATTGGTTCCCCTATCATTACGAGCCAAAGAATCGCATTTGGTGCTATATAGAACCATTTTTTTTAGAGTGTAGAATACCAAACCAACACAAAACGATGTAGTACACATGCCAGACCATTATAGGGCGCTGTAATTCTGCGACAGAGATACACAAAAATATGGAGAAAACGAGTTGGACTATGCCCATAAATATTACGCGCAATATACAGTCGAACATGGAACGATGTACCGGTGTCTGACTAGGGGTGAGAGACATGGGCTGATGGCATCATTGTTTCAGAAAATATACAGATTGGCTGTTCAATCGAAGGCTGCATTTTCAGATTTATCCACTCTGGGATCCAGTATCAAAAAATATCTGTTTCACCAAAACGCCAGATCCATCTGGAGGAGACGCCCATACGATAAAAAATTATCTGTATACAGCTAAACAGGTCTTTGTGTGGATGGGGCCTTAATCACACTTAACTGAACCAGCTGATTGAGGGGTTAAGGGATACTTGATAATTACAGACAGGTGTGTTGAAGCAGGGTTGGAACTTAAGTCAGGAAGCTCTCTGTGAGCATCAACGAAGAAGGGTTGGAGATCCCTTTTCTTATAGGGTTAGGTCACCTAAAAATAAAAGTTCTGTCATTAATTACTTACCCTCATGTTTCTAAACCCATAAGACCTTATTCATCTTCAGAATACATAAAGATACACAAAAGACATACAGACAGGGCTCAAACTTGGCTCACCGTGAGCGCAGTTGTATGTTGTCTTACTAACTACAAGGCTTTTGCCGCCAACACATTAAGATATTTTTGATGACATCCCACAGCTCTCTATCCCTCCATAGACAGCAAGTTAGAGGTCTGCATTCCCGCGGTTCTCCCGCGAAACCCGTGGGACCCGACCAGATTTTTTGCTATGCGGGAATAAATTTACGAACAAAACGCGGTAGCGGTCGGTAACTCTGGGTTGGGACGGGAGCGGGTGGTCTAATAATATACCGTTCCTGACGTCCTTTCTGAACAG
Organism: Enteromius mattozi; assembly: GCA_032359235.1. Classification (NCBI taxonomy): domain Eukaryota; kingdom Metazoa; phylum Chordata; class Actinopteri; order Cypriniformes; family Cyprinidae; genus Enteromius; species Enteromius mattozi. The sequence goes on along the minus strand of JAUMHE010000084.1, from coordinate 623,603 downwards.
CATATCTGCGCTTTACTCATTCTTATCGAGCACCCGTACGGCCTGTGCTCATGACTGTAATGCACACGCTGCACGCATGGACTGCGTCACACATTTTATTGGCAAGGTCTGTGCACGCAGGATATGCATAACGGTCATTAGAGCGGGCTGTACCGAGAATGGCAGAGCAAAGTGTGGATGCGCTGTCCTTGAAGGACGTTCAGCTTGGACTAGAAATATTTAAAATAATTTGGAAAAGGTGATTTTGCAAGCAAGTAAACGTTTTCGTTAATTTCATTAATGGCTTACAATTTTAAAATATCATTTAATTTATTACTAGTTATTATTGTTGTATTTATATATTTTCTTCTGTAGGAGAGACGTTAAAATCGACGTCGGGACATTTTTTCGTTAAATTAAGTTAAAAGTGATTGCTAATGGCTACAAGCCAACGAATATGTTCTTTTGCTTATAATTTTAAATGGCAGATGTAATTTTTGTTTTTCAGCTACACTTTTCCTAAGCTACTGTGTTGACAAAAAATGTCACATAAAATTTTTTTGTTATCTCTCTCTTTCGGTTTGAATGTTAGATAAAAATTTTGCGGGAATGGTCCAGTCAGGAAGAAAATTATTGTAAGCGGCCAGCAGGTGAACAAAGAGTGAATATATAGCGGGTGGGTGCGAAATAAAACCTTGCGGGAGCGGGCGGGAGAGGGACTAAAAACACAGTCCTGCGCAGACCTCTACAGCAAGGCTCCTACCACAGTCAAAGCAAATAAGGACTATCATTTTACGAAGCTTCAAGAATACTGAGCACAAAGAAAACAAAAAAATTAAATTTTTATTAAACAATTTCATCTCTCCCGGGACAGTCCTCTGCCATCATCGAAGCATACATATTGCTTTACTCTGTTTGTTAACAAGGCACAGTGCATGTGTGTTCTACAGCAGCAGGACCACATACGTGTCAATAATGGCAGAGGTCTGCCTCAGGATAGAAGAAAATTTTGAGTTTTCTTTGCACCAAAAAATTGTCTCAAAAATTACGGTTGATACGGAAGAATTTTCACTTTTGTGTGAACTACCTCTTTAATAAGTAAATACAGCTCTTTAGCTCTTCATTTTGCCTCTGTTGTGTTTGACCCCTTAATTGCTGCCATATTTGTATTTATTATTATTATTATTATTATTATATGTGAATAAAAATTTCTCATCCTCATCAGGCTTTAACCCCACATGGAATTGCACCTTTAAGTTCCAGCTTCATGTGCCAGACCTGGTATTAGTACGCTTTAAGGTTGAAGACCATGACTACGCAACCAAGAATGATTTTCTGGGCCAGTTTACGCTTCCTTTCACAAGCATGCAGACAGGTATGATATGTTGATTATTTTTACTGAAAACAAACTGCTCTTTTTTGACTGCACACGCTCATTCTACAACATCTATTCTGCAGGTTACAGACATGTTCATCTGCTGAAGGCAGATGGCTGTAGCATGTCTCCCTCCAGTCTCTTCATCCACGTTAAAATCACACCTGGCTACAGCAGCCCTACTGGACAAATGGGCTCTCATGGTGCCAGAGAATAATGCAATAAGTTAAAGCACTCTGAGTGCCCTTTTTTGGGAAATTACATTTTTATATCAAATTTAAGACCCAAATGCATGTGAGACATAATAATTTATTTAAAGATGCAGAAGCCATTTCACACAATGGAGTATAATATGTTTGTCTTGTTTTCCAGTAAAAATAAGTAAATATCCTCAAAATTTTCATTTTACAGGGAAACAAAATGACTAGACTGAATACAGTGTAAAATAGCAAGGCATGTCTTAAATTAAGTTAAGGCTTATAGTTTAATTGTGATGATTTATATATATAATTTTACTGGAAAACAAGAATATATGTTTAAGAAAAGTATTATTATTATTATTATTATTATATATACAGATGTGCAGATGCAAGCATTACAGAAGTACAATGTTTATGTTATGTTGTTATGTGATTCCTTAAAATGGCAATGCAATACATTTAATATGCACCAGCCCATTGAAATTTGTTTTTATGTTTCCTAAAAAAAAATATTTTACTATGCAGTTAAGAGTGGAAGATGTGCATACATGTATATGTTATGTTGACAATCACCAGCCAATGTAATCCTTATGTACTTGGTACAATAAGAGCTCTCTAAAACTACTGCAAAAATTTAATTTGTTTCTAAGATGATAGATTGCCAAGTTAACTCTAAAACCTTTTAAACTCTAATGTAAAAGTATTACACATGTATGTGTAGCAGTTTTCTGATCAATTTCTAAAAGTTTTATTATGTATTTATAGAATAGTTATCTATAGGATATTTCTCTCAAAATGCAGTTTTGGCCTTAGTAGTTTTAGTCTAATTATAGATGCTTGAAAATGCTATGATCTGTTTGTTTTGATATGTTACCTGATTTGCCAATATGATATTAACACTAATGAACAGAATCAATGCCAAGTATTCTATCATGTAGCCGTTTTTAAAAAGCCATGTTAAATGAGTCATTCTTTTCCAGACATACTTTGTTGCAAAGTTGTTTATTGCTGTTTATGCATTCGTAATTAAACCAATAACTAAAAATTCACCTTCACACTGTTCCTGTTAGTAGCATGACAACCATCTGTTATCCCAAATTTCGGAAATGATGATACGTTTTTTAAAACTTATTCAAATAAAAACTAAAATCATGACTTTCAAATCATGAGTCAATATTTTATTCACAGTAGAACATAGCTGACATATCAAATGTTTAAACTGAGAAATTTTACAATTTTATGCACAAAATGAGCTCATTTCAAATTTGAGCCATAGCATCAACTAATTAACTTGTAAGCACAAAACACAAGATACTTCCATTAATTAGCAAAGTAACAAGATCAGCAGTTTATGGCATTAACTTGTAAGCACAAAACACAAGATACTTCTCTTTTCTCTAAGATCTAACATAAACACGTGTTCACACATTCATACAAGTTCCAGGAAGAGAGAAAGTGAGGAAAGAATTAGTTCAATAGAGTGAAAATGTGAAATCCCAAGTTTACAGCAATATGTGAAATAACACACACAAAAAAAACAATCAACCATCAAAGTTCTTCAATGAGGTTAAAATGTATATAAAATTCACCAGTTAAGCAGGTCAGTAGTGGCTGAAGATACAGAGTTGTGGGCTCCTTAAAGTTTTGATGCACTGCAGTCAGAGACACAGTGTTTCCTTCATGACATTTGTTGTCATGACATCCAGTGAGATTTTATTACTAGAGCCTTACACAAGCCTCAAATTTTAGGAACTTATCACAATTACAGGCCCGAGTCAGACCCGAGCCCACCTTTTTTCACCCCTTTTACCAAAACAGCTTATACTACTGATTCAGGTATTAAAACAGTGAGCTGATCATAAACTATGTTTTATCAATTTAGCCTTCTCAAATAATCACAATTTGCTTAAAATAAAATCTATAGATATACTAAAATAGGTCAACCATATAACAATGTTTAAACGTTAAACCTGCACTATAAAAATAAATGCGCGTTATGATGGTATATCCAAGATTGTTCAGAGAGTGGAAGCTAAAGCGCGCTCTGCAGGATATGGAGGCAATTATTTGCATTTTTTTTCAATGGAAACAAAATAGACCTCGGCATCATTTTTTCTGATAAAGGTAAGTAATACATCATTCGGAACTGTAAAGGGTCTACTTTTATTTGTGTGCACTGAAACTATAAACAAAACTTTGTGACTTTTTAAAACTAAGAAAACAAACATGATGTGCTTTCTGCTTCTAGTCTTGAACAGGAGCGCTTTAGAAAATTAACTTAAACTTAGCGAAAAAGACATAAAAAATATATATCTATAGAAAGCTTCAAATGACCAATTAATAAAATAATAATTAAGAAATAATAATAATAATAATAAATAAAAAAAATTAATCCGTAAGGATGACTTCTCTTTAAAGGCGCATCTATGAGCAGATTCATCTGCTTTCTGCAGATTCAAGAAATTCATCTTTGGTAATCGGTCAAACATACCAGCCAAAAAAATCTGCATAATATCACCCATCGGCTGCCCTGATTTCTGAATAGTGGCATCGGCCAGAGAAACACCCTTATCGGTCGACCTCTGACAATTATATAACTTTGAATATAGACTTTGAGAACCCCTGCCCTACATCCTCACATATTGTTCAGGAGGGTTTCAAGTAAAACTCTCCTCACTCATCCAAAAACAAAATCCAGCATATTCAGTTGTGTTGCGAGGGAAGGGACGTGAAGGCGTCCGGGTTCAAGTGCAAGCAGTGTTTATTGATTCTCAGGGTCAGACAGGCAAAGTCGAGCGAACGATACAGAGTAGGCAGAGACAATAGAGTAAACGTAAACAAGGCAAAAGGTCAGATACCGGTAATCAGAGTCCAGGGGATGAGACAGAGGGAGTAATCAGGAACAGGCAGAAGGTCGGCAGCGAATCAATCCAGAAAGGCAAACGAAACGAGC
>JAUMHE010000084.1:590482-606297 GCA_032359235.1 Enteromius mattozi | reverse complement strand
TATATATATATTTATATTTAATTGTTTTATTTTAAATTATATTTTGGATTTTTCTAAAATTTTTAATATCAACTGGATAAGCAACTGGATGAAAAAATTAAATATAAATTTATAAATAAAATACATAAAACCTTAAACCTGTAATTTTAATTAATAAATGAAAACTATCTGCAATTTGTTTCAGTATCTCTTTCTTGAACTATTATTTGACTGAACTGACAAGAGTCTGACATTTTTATAAAATCATGAGTCACAATATGCATTATGCAACAATATGCGTTTGATCACTTTGTTTATTCTTTTCTACTTCTTGTATATCTGTAATTGATTATTATTCAACTAGCAATAAAACAAACGTTTATCATTGCCTATATGGTTTAAAAAACACTTCGGTACAATAGAGAAGACTCAGTCTTGTATCTCGTGTGATAACATGTTCTGAAGCACCAAATAACACCACTGTGACACCAGCTGTGATCAAACATATGTTCAAGATTCAGCAGCATCAGTAATTCATATTCATAAAGCGTTTCTCTTCAGCAGTAACCCAACACTTCTCCACATTTAGACTGCAGATTTGCAAAGAGAGGGTTTAAGTTACATCCTGAAACACATGCTGGAAATCCCACACACTTCACCAGCATCCAGAACTAACACTGCTGCAAACACATGAGCATTACTAATGTCAGAAACAAAGCCAGGGCACGTGTTTGAAAGGTCATTATTGTCCGAGCCTGGGAAGTTGAGCAATCATCTGTCATGCATTTCTCAACTCTCTTCAGAGACATACTCTGATTAAACACTCGCTAAACAGAGTAAAGCAGTCAGTCAAGTACAGTGACAGCTATGACTGTCCTTCAAGCATGTTAAGAACTGATTTCTTAGTTTAAAAGAACAGTATTAAACTTCCAGAGCAGGTTCAGCTTCTCAGTTAATATTAAAGCATGAAAATATGTGAACTTGCATATAATGTGCATTACTTCCTACTCTTTGAATATGTTCTAACATCATCTGGCAACCAGTATTTGTCTCTATATTCAATGCATCAGCGTGCATTTCATTTTCAGACACGAGTAATGCAGTTATCCAGTAAGAAGATACAGCGAAGTCTTGTCATACAGGGATCTGTTAGGGACTAATGCTCACCGACAGCGTTAACAAAGCATAATGCGATATATTTCTGATGCGTATGCAGATGCGTGTCATGCACACTGTTAAAAGGCGCTGTTTGGTTGGCGCACCTGATCCGCCGCGTCCTCCGCCGCGCTCATCAGATCCTCGCGCGCCATCGCTCTCCGATCCGCGCTCAGACAATCAGCCCAATACTAATGTAAACACGCGCGCGTCTGTCAAACACTCACAACTACTGCTGCTGCCTAGGCCTCCGCCGCCGTCCCACAATGCACCGCGCCGCTGCCAAAAAAACTCCTCTCCACGAGCGCGCGCACAGAGGCCTCCCGCGAGCCACGTATACTCAACCGCGCGCGCGCACGCACGGCGGAACAGGCAGATCACCTTCAAGACTTTTTCGACAAAATAATGCGTTTTTATTATACGTGTGATATGCACGTTTCATCAAAACAAGCATATTATAAATTAATTTTATAATATTAATAATAATAGACAAAAAATAATTATTATACAAAATAATAACATAAAACTAACTAAATTCACCTAGAAAAATGTTAATAACATTCTTGTTAAATAAATAATATTTATTATTATTATTACTATTATAATTATGAATTATATGTCATTTATTTTGATAATAATAATAATAAGTATATTAAAAAATATTTATTATTACATTAAAATCATTTTATTGTATCCTATTTATTATTATACATATAATTAATAATATTCTGATCATTATTAAACATACCATTTACCATAATATATAATTATAATATATCATTTTTTATAATTAAATTGCATTTATTACAAAAAAGAAAAATGATGACACATAAATACTATTACTATTAACAATATTGCATTATTGCATTATTTTAACTAGAATTGTAATGTATATATATATAAAACAAGGATATTTTCATACACACCACATACAAACACAAGTAAAAACTAGAAGTAAATAAAATAAAATAAACCAGAGAATCAGACAGAATCATGTAGATTGTCTTTCCTCTCTGTTACAGCACACAGGTTAATTTTCAAGCTGTAAAACACACACACTTTAAATATTTATCTATGCTCCTTCATATTAAAAAAAAATCCATAAACGAGCCTGTTGCATGTTATGTAATTTTACACAAGTAATCAACAATATCAAAGATACAATCAGCTGCTGTTTTTACAACACAATGTAACTCCAAGTCAATCACACTTCTGTAAAATCAAACTGCCCGCTTAGGAAGCAGCACTGATTGACAATCACTATCACATGCTGTTGTGTGAATGGAATAAACAACAGGTGGAAATTATAGGCAATTAGACACCCCCAATAAAGGAGTGGTTCTGCAGGTGCTGACCACAGACCACTTCTCAGTTCCTATGCTTTCTGGCTGATGTTTTGGTCTCTTTTGAATGCTGGCGGTGCTTTCACTAGTCTAGAACCCACACAAGTGGCTCAGGTAGTGCAGCTCGTCCAGGATGGCACATCAAGGCGAGCTGTGGCAAGAAGGTTTGCTGCGTCTGTCAGCGTAGTGTCCAGAGCATGGAGGCGCTACCAGGAGACAGACCAGTACATCAATTATATCCAAAAATTCCCAGAGCTATGTAACATTTTTTCACACCATTTGTCCTTTAAAAAATGATTTATATCTTTTCTCAAGATGCCTTCAGTGCAGTGACTGTATGGATAACTCCATGAACTGTATTCAGTTTCAAGATTATATTTATTTTTTAGTTTGCTTTGGAATAACATATGCCAATGTATCCTCACACTAATGTGCAATACACAAGTAGGGTCATAAAATAAAGTTATAAAATAAAATCAACAAGAACAAAAATAAAGTAACAAAGTTATTCAGTAACATATTAAACTCACAAAAGCTTCATAATCTTGGAGCTGTAGTTAAAACACTAGAATTAACACTGAATAAACACACAGCACAGAGAGCAGAGGAAATCAAAGTCAAGTATTTTTCTGACCACACGCACACACTTCTTTTCTAAACATCACTGACATTCATTTTAATAATGATTGTATTTAAGTTGGTTGTCTAGACTACTGTTTAAATACTTTGTACCTCTTATGCAAGTCTCTTTGGATAAAAGTGACTTGCAAATATATATCTAAAATTTCTTGCAAATATAATTTCAATAAAATATGTCTTACGGCAGACACACTAATTATCTTATTAACATTTATTGACTCACTATGTTCTCATTTATCTTGACTTTTCTGAGAATCTTTACATTCACATTTAATCATTTAGCAGACGCTCTTACTCTTACAAACAAAGAGAACAACAGAAGCAATCAAATCCACAACACAGGCACACAATATAACTGTTGTGACAAGCCTCAGTCTAACATAATACATGTTTCCTTTTAAATAAATAAATAGAAAGTAATAGAATAGGTGCTAGGATTATTAGGCCAAGAGTTGATGAAAAACATCCGTCATCAGTCGTTTCTTGAAAACAGTGAAAGACTAAGTTGCTCGGGCTGAGCTAAGCAGGTCATTCCACTGCTATTTTTATGAGATTTCTTCAACTGGGCCAGTTTTGAGGTTTAACATTGCTGTTTTGGGTAAGTAGGGAGCCTGACAGCACTGTTCATGTCTATAAATTTACATTTCTTTCCATTCATGTTTTTAGCAAGCTTTCAGAGACAATGTTTTGCTGTTGTTGTCCAGCTTCAGCGTTAAACACTTGTAAATAGCTGAATTATATTGGTTTTGTAAATATCAGACATTTATAAATGAAATTATCCACTGTGATAGAGGTAGGATTTCTGGTTTTGGCACAAATGTCATTAGAGCTGTTATTATTAGATATTTCAGATTTTCCCCATCTCATGTTTTTACTGAAGAAAGTATTTTCTAATTGTTTAAGCAACTTAATTAATTATATAAGGTTAATAAACATTATTTTAAACATTATGCACTTTTTGAAAGTGTGGTATTGTATTATGCTTTGAAGAAATGTGCATAAGGAAAATCTGATCAAAGCGTCCTCTTGTGGCTTCAGGAGAGAAGCCAAAGCTTTTTTAACCCCTAACTGAAATTATGCCTTGTAAACTCCAATATAACTCAAAGAACCAAATTCTAATATAGTTTTTCAGCCATTTTGACAGCCCTTGTCACTAGTCTCATGTCTGGCATATACATACAGAAGACTAACATACAGGCTATATCACAAATCTCCTCGTTCTAAAACAGTGAGACTGTAGAATCTGGATAAAGCCTAAATCCAGCACAGAGGGGCTCAGTAAATGTGGTGTGGTATGTGTGTAAGTGAATGAGTGTGTGTGTGTCAGAGACACTGTAGAAGGACAGTTTCCCGGCTGGCCAGTCCAGATACACTCCTACTCTGTTAGAGGAGGGAGAAGGGGCCAGTAAGTTGGTTCTCTTATTGCCGTGCCAGGCAGAGTACTTGTTATCGAAGCAGACCAGACTCCAGGACATCTCATTGAGGCCAAACCGACAGTCACTTCCAGTTCTCTGGATTCCCTTATACGTCACAGACAGTCCAGCTCCCCTCACACTCCATTCGGCCTCCCAGTAATAGCGTTCAGATAGACTCTCTGTGCACAAAACCTGTTCAAAGCAGTCAAATCTGTCGGGATGATCAGGATAAGGCAGCTCTTCGTCCACTCGTGTCACCTTTCTGTTCCCCTCAGACAGAGACAGATGATTGTTTGCTGTGTTTATGTCCAGTGTGAGATTACAGGCATCTGCAGGAGAGAGATCTTAATGATATCTCTTATGATCTATGACAACCTTGTGTGTGTGTGTGTGTAAAGCAACGAAAGGACCTACATTTGTGTAGTCCAGGTGTGATTCTTAAATGTCCTCCATGGTCCAAACTACAAAGAACACAAACACACAATATTACATTTATGCCACACTCTTGAATTTTGACACCAATGCACATCGTTTTTTAAAGAATATTTTCTAACATAAAAACAACTGTGACAAGTGGCAGTCATGAACTATAAATGCGAGTGTGTGCATACTTCAATCAAAAAAAAAAAATTCCTTTATGGATATTTTGGATGTCTTTATTTCCAATGATGGTAATAATAATAATAGTACTAGTAATAATAGGAATAATGATCCTTGTTTAACATACTAATAGTTGATAGTTGAAAAATAGTAAAGTTGTTTTGCATAATTAAAGGGCTTTTCAAACTGAATGCAAAAATTTGGTGCAATGATGCTTTTGAATTTTTAAAAATGTATTTATATATAAAAAAAAATTTTGAAAATGGAAAAATCAAAACGATTGATCCCTATGGAGCTATTCATACCAGGCACAATAATTTATGGCATGAAAAAGCGAGGATTTTTTTTGCCCCGTGTGCCGATTTTTTCCCCGTCACTCCATGAAGAAACGTGCTGTCCAATCAGATTTGAGCTCAGATCACATGCCTGGAGCAGCTGCTGTTGCACAAAAAGGCAAGAGTGGTGGCGCTATTTTCAAAACCAGTGTAAACAAACACAGAAGAAGAGTATCCCGAGAGAGAAGACAGTAGATGCAGAGTTCTTGTTATCTTGGGTATCTGAGGTTTATTCTCACATGTTCTTAATTTAATTTCTATTTATTCTCCACTGAATTATGTGATCTGGAGTGTCTCTCCCACGTTTGCAAATGTTATTAGCCAGAGCGCATTTACGTTAGATAGATCTTCTGTATGAAAAAAATAGATTGAAACATTTTTCCACACATGCAATATGAAATAAAATAGACATGATTATGATGATACATTTTCTGTATGTGTTTTGTATGAAGCTCATGGTATAATCATCATAATGAGAAGTTATTACAAGCACCCGATGATTGTTTAAAGTGGGTTTTAAGCAAAAACATTAATAATCATTAATAATCACACACATTTTCAAATGTGGCTTGATGCTAATTGCTAATTGATGTTTTCTTGTAAACCTTATTTAACTAGGCTATATTAAATCCATATTTGAGATACTTAACTGAGGAAAAATCCATTGTTGGTTGGCGCCACCTAGCATGCAGGCGTGAATTAGCAGAAGGCAATCAATTGTTTCAAAAAGCAACATTTGTCAGCAATTCACCTCACATTTTCAGGTCACATTCAGTGTGAAAAAGCCTTTAGTTTGCATAAAACACACCTCACTGATATCACTAATAAAAAACATCACTGATATTCTACATACTTGAGTATCTCCAGTTTGCAGTTTGGTTGGTTCAGTCTCTCAGAGAGCAGCTTCACTCCTGAATCTCCTGGATGATTGTAGCTCAGATCCAGCTCTCTCAGGTGAGATGGGTTTGACCTCAGAGCCGAAGCCAGATAAGAGCAGCCTTCTTTTGTCACCATACAGCCAGATAATCTTTAAAAACAGACATCAAGCTGAGGTGAAGAATAGAATAGACATAGTAGAATAGACAGACTACAAAGAGTCAAGTGTATTAATCAAATACAAATGCCTTGTAAATGGTCTGTCACTATTTGTGTGGCAAAGAGTCTAGTCCCTGTGTGGCTTTACCAGTGTTATGCATTCACAAACAGTATCAGTCACTGTAAAATGTTCCATTATAAATTTCTAATAAGGTGTTAACATGGGACTAGTTTCTAAGCACAACAAATATTTGAAACAATTGCTAGAAACATGCAGCTGATTTGAGATGTGGCAGCTCATAATTAGTACAGGGAAAATCTGTCTCAAAAACACATCTTTCTGTTCTACATTTAGTGTGTTGTTTCAGTGCATGTGAATTCAGAAATAAGTGAACAGTTATAATGACAGTACAGGTTTAAAAGCAGATCCTAAATAGTTAGAGAACAATCTTTTTTAATCTTTTAATCTGTAATAAAAGATTCCTAAATACCTCAGTATCTGTAGCTGACAGTGAGGACTCTTCAGTCCTGCAGAGAGCAGCTTTACTCCTGAATCCTGCAGGTCATTGTTACTCAAGTCCAGCTCTCTCAGTGGACAGTCTGACGATTGTAGAGCTGAAGCCACAATTTCACAGGACTGATCAGTGATTTTGCAGTCGGCAAGACTGAAAGACATCAAAACACATTTTTCATAGAATTTTTTTGGTACAATGGAACTATAGAGGGGTATCAACATGACTTGTCTTTATTGAACCCAAGACAGGTTATATTACACCTCTCCTCTTCAAGTCAAGTCACCTTTATTTATACAGTTCCTTGCTCCACTGGCTTAAATCAAGTTAAGACTGTGATGATGGTATATAGGGCTGTCCAATCGAATTTGATTATCATATGCATCTGGTCAGTAAAGCCAGTTCTGTGATTAGTAATCAATCTCCATCACCAGCATTTAATACACAGAGCCTTAGTTCACTGACAAGCTAGGCAATATCATGTTCAAAATTAAAAGCGAATCGTCTGTGATTATGAACATGATATTGCGTAGCTTGTCAGTGAACTACAGCTCTGTGTATTAAATGCTGCTCCATCTTAAAACAGGTGATGGAGATTTAGTACTAATCACAGAACCAGCTTTACTGAACATATGCACATGACTTTAGCATGCTATATAGTAGGGGTGTAATGATAAATTGATTAATCTAATATATTGCAATTCTCTCTGGAATTGATACTGAGCTTGGTTTTAACAGCAGATCCATCTGCTGTTGAAAACTAAGTTTAGAATCAATTCAAGAGAGAATCACAATTCATTCGGAAAATCAGAGAATCAGTCCATTAATCAATTTATCGTTACACCCCTATTATATAGCGTGCAGCCTTAAGCTACTTAACACCAAAAGTTGTGTTAAGCAATATAATATCTCAAGATTTAAGTTTCACATCATTAATTGCATTGACTCCACAAAATTTAAAGTGCCCCTATTATGCCATTTCCAATCACTATAATCACTTGTTTGAGAAAATGAGGTGATATTAAACATATTTTTTGAGAAAACAAAAGAGTTTTTCACCTTGCATGCATGTAAACCTATTGTAGGAGACTGCCAAAACAATATTAGGAGCTTTAAAAAAGCCATCATAGGGGCACTTTAACTCTCAAAGAAATTCGTACTCACACAGCTTTTCTGGAGTTTCTCACAGCTGGTATCAGTCTCCTTCTACCTTCCTCTGATGTGTTGTATTTCTTAAGGTCCAGCTCCTCCAGTGGCTCCTCTGAAATCTGAAGAATGTAGGCTATGGCTGAGCAGTGTGCAGCAGAAAGTTCTTTCTCTGAGTGTTGGTCTGATTTCAGAAACTCCAAGATTTCTCTTTGAAGAGTCTGATCATTCATTTCAAGCAGACAGAGGAACAGGTTAATGGATCTTTCAGCAGAAAGAGTATTTTTCCATTCTTTGATTTTTTCCTTGATGAACTTAATGGTTTCGTTGATGCTCTCCAAGCTGCTCTCTGTGTGTGTCAGCAGCCCCTGTAACAGTCTCTGATTGGACTCCAGTGAGATGCCCAGCAGAAACCTGACGAACAGATCCATGCGTCCATTCTCATTTTTTAGAGCTTTATCTAGCACTCCTTTATGCAAATTATGAAGTAAATCAAAAACTTTCAAGGCATCAGAAGTGGTATTAATATAGGAGTAAAAGACATAAAAGGCTGCAAGAAACTCCTGGAAGCTCAGATGTATGAAGCAGTAGACTTTCCTCTGATAAATGACATATTCTTCCTTAAAGATCTCAGTGCAAATCCCAGAATAGACCGAGGCCTCTGTGACGTCTATACCACACTCTCTCAGGTCCTCCTCGTAGAACATGATATTTCCACGCATCAGTTGTTTGAAAGCCAGTTCAGAAAGTTTTATGATCACTTCTCGGTTGGACTGCAGTAGCTTCTGTGGATCGTGCTCGTCTTTCTCATCATACTTCTGATTTCTTATATTTGTCTGAATAATCAAGAAGTGTATGTACATTTCAGTCAGAGTTTTGGGGATTTCCGCATAGTGGTCTTGTTTCATGATGTTCTGAAGCACAGTGGCTGAGATCCAGCAGAAGACTGGTATGTAGCACATGATGTGGAGACTTCTTGCTGCTTTAATGTGTGAGATGATTCTGCTGGCTTGATGCTGGTCACTGATCTTCTTCCTGAAATATTCCTCCTTCTGAGGCTCGTTGAATCCCTGAATTTCTGTCAGACGGTTGATGTATTTGGAGGGGATCTGATTGGCTGCTGCTGGTCTGGAGGTGATCCATATGAGAGCAGATGGAAGCAGATCTCCTTTGATGAGGTTTGACATCAACACACCCAGTGATGAAATCTCAGTCACATCAGAAACTTTCTCACAGTTTGAAAACTCAAGTTTAATTTTGCTTTCATCCAGACCATCAAAAATAAACACAACTTTACATAGATCATATACCTTTGGATCCAGATCTTGAAGTCCAGGTTGAAAGTCCAGCAGAAGTCTGTGAAGACTGTACTGATGATCTTTAATCAAGTTCAGCTCTCGAAATGTGAGCACAAACATGAAATCCACATCCTGATTCTCTTTCCCTTCAGCCCAATCCAGAATGAACTTCTGCACAGAGACAGTTTTTCCAATCCCAGCGATGCCTTTAGTAAGAACAGTCTTGATTTTGTCTTTTCTCGAACTTTTCTTCTTCTCATAGCCTGGTTCAGGTAAGGGATCAAAGATGTCATTGCAGTTGATTGGAGTGTCTTGTAATTGTTGCGGTTTGGGTGCTTTCTCCATCTGTAAAACCTCATGTTCTTCATTCACTCCTTCTCGTTCTCCCTCGATGATGTAGACTTGTGTGTAGATCCTGTTCAGGAGGGTTTGGTTCTCTTGTTGTTTGATTCCTTCAAATAAGCTCTCATACTTCCTTCTCATGCTGGCTTTGTGTTTCTCTTTGACTTTCTGTGAGGAATCTTCCACTACTTGCTGGGAGTCCCGCTCTGGACCTCCAGTCTTTTCCACCAGTGTGTGCAGGGCTGGATTTGCGTAATGCTGTCTGAGGTGGGTCTCAGAGTAGAACGCAGCACAGGTTGGACAGGACTTCACAGCAATGAGCTTCTTCTCACAGCAGGAAGAACAGAGCACATCGGTAGCTTCAATGGACCTGTGAGCAGAATCAGCATCCCAAAAAATGACACATTATGAGTGAATCTCAGGGAACATTATAAAAAAAATGCAGAGCCCATAACCCCTTAAAATAAATAAATAGTAACATGCTAACTGGCTCTCCAAAGTAGCTCAATATCTCAGGTTTATTGAGTCCTGATTATCACGATTAATAGATTAAAGGTTTAGTTCACCCCAAAATGAAAATTCTGTCATTAATTACTCACCCTCATGTCGTTCCAAACCCGTAAGACCTTTGTTTATCTTCTGAACACAAATTAAGATATTTTTGATGACATCAGAGTATCAGAGTATGTGAATATCAGAGTATAGTTATAGAACCTCCATAGACAGCAACACAATTGAAATGATCCAGATCCAGAAACGTAGTTAAAACATCAGTAAAACATCAGTGACTTAACTTCAGTTTTGCGATGCTACAATAATACTTTTTTTCTACAGAGAAAACAAAAATAACAATTTACTCAACCATTCTTCTCCCCTGAGTTACTATGTTTCTGGAGCTGGGATCATTTCAGTTGTGTTGCTGTCTGTGGAGGGTCAGATTGCTCTCTGATTTCATCAAAAACATCTTAATTTGTGTTCCAAAGATGAACAAAGTTCTTATGGGTTAATGACAGAATTATCATTTTGGGGTGAACTAACACAATAATGTGCCATTATAATTTTTTATTTATTTATTTATTTATTTTCCACAGCTGCAGTCTTACCTGGAATCAGAGGGCCCTGCTCCAAAGGCAGGAGGTTTGTGCATGGAGCCGTCACTCTTCATAGACACACAGCTAGAGACTGGAGATACTGCTGTCCGAAAGTAGTGTCTGGAAATATTCATATGAAATTTTCATATCAAATAAAGCTCTCTCTAATAAAACCCTGGGGGCGTATTACAGAAAGATCCCAACTTTAAAACCTTATCTTATCTGTTTAGTGACCATGCTAATATCAGTTAGGACCACATTTAGGACAAAAGCTATTACAGAACAGCATTTCCTCAGTTATCCTATCTTGACTACAGATAGGAAAGGGGTATTACAGAAACTTGACAAAAAGTCCTAAACTAAAAAAAAACTATGAGCGGAAAAAATCCTAGTATCTTATAAATATAAAAAACAAAAACCCATACATGGATATTTTTTGCTTTCCCAACTTGAATAACAGGGGCATTGTAACTGTACTAAATATGGAAGCATATGTGTAGCAAAATTCAATTTGCAAAGCAATATTCAAAATGGCAATGTATTTCTTATTTAAATTTATATTTTCCATTACCCCACATGTGCAAAATTTGGTGCAGAAGGAAAATGAAATAATATTATTTACATTTGCCATTTACAACAGTAATCTTAATATGTAAATTGCATACTAATTTTAATGCTGTATAAGTTGCAAAATTAAAATGAAAATGTATAACCCTAATTGATCTGATATGTGTAACATGTCCACGAGCTGACCACGCCCACCCTCCCTCAATCATTGCTTAAAGGCAGGGACTGGTCGGAAGCGTGTTACTTTTAGATCGTTCGAAACATGGCGGCTGGGGATATGAAGTGGAGCGTGAAGAGAGACATAGTGGTGTTTTAGAAGATTTGTATGCATATGTAGGTGACAGAACTAGATTAATACTGGAGCGTTTTGCAGGATTGTCAGCCTTAGCAGACCGCGGTCACGTGAGCCGCCACATTCTGCGCACGTCTATTTGTGGTATTACGGTACGGATACATGAGGCGGACAAAAAGCTGACGAAGACATATCTTTCAGAGGTTATGAATAAAAAAATGCCCAAAAACGGGGGAAAAACTATTAACAAGCATATTAATATTGGACATTATAAAAGATACAGTTATATTACGTTAGAATATAATATACTATGGAGTCTTTGAAAAAAGTGTTACAATAACACTGATTTCCTACTTTTTCTACGTGCATTATTAAAATTCCTTCAGAGTTAACATGAAAACATACTTCTTCAGAATGCCCAAGAGATTTTATTGTAGAATTTTATAGAAAATGAATGACAAAGTCTGTCTCAGTGGGACCACATTTCTTATAAAGAACACTCCTTTCTCATGTAACGCACTGAAGCAGCCCCTGCATAGAGTGAATAATCCAGTTTTGATCCCGATATCAACCAAATTCAGCAGCACCTTACGGACAGCATAATGTCACACGTAGGAAGGTATTGTTCGGGGAACAAGCCTAGACATGGGGCGAATTCCAACGAGAAGTGAGCATCTCTATGCCTTACTCCCTTGAAGTGTGTTCTTTTAAGGGTGTAGCGTAGGGCATTTCTGTCTCATATAAGCGTTTGGAACTCCCTTGGCTCTTCACAGACACACAGCTAGAGGCTGGAGACACCGCTGTCCGAGTGTGGAGTCTGGAAATATTCATATGACATATTCTTATCAAATAAAGCTCTCTCTGATACAAGGTTATGTTAAGTTACAGGTATATCATTCACATAGTGAAACCACTAAAGTCAGATCTGAATGACAGTTTTCGGTCTGTAAACAAAATGTGGGCATAAAAATAAGACCGTAACTTGACATTTCCATAAATGGCCTTTTACCTTTGTAATTTAGTCTACTGACACTCTAAAGCAGGGTGTCTGATCCTGCTCCTGAAGGGTCAGTGTCCTGCAGAGTTCAGCTCCAGCTCAGTTAAACACACCTAAAACACACCTAAACCAGCTAATTCAGGTCTTACGAGGCATACTGGAAACTTCCAGACTGAGACAAATTTTAACTAAACTCTGTGGCCCTCAAAGATCAATTTTAGACACCCTTTCTCTAAATAATATACTTGAACAGGGCATGATAGCAGTGTATTTATTATCACACAAACACACCCCTGAGGTCAGAGGTCACCTTTTCATCATTAAACTTACAAAGCTCAGCCAAACTGCAATGTAGACAAAATAATAATTAAAGATTATTTTGCCGAGTGTGTTTTTGAGCTGGTAACAATCAGACAGTGTGGTGTGTAAAACGTAACTCGCTCAATATTCATTTCTTGTTTGTTTGACTCATATAAAGTCAACATCACATTCATGATTGCGCTCATGTGCTGATATTTGGGAAAACTGCATTCTTACTTGTGTGCTATTACTACATCATATCTCAAACAATATATAAAAACAAAAACCCATAAAGGGATATTTTTGCTTTCATTAACTGGAATTATTGTGACTGCATTCATCAGTCAATGCTTTTGGACTCTCAGATGTGTTTTTGTTTGTTTTTGAGAAACGTCAGCTTGCACATTGTTAAAACAACCATTGATGATAAATATCACACAGCCCTATTGTGAAGTAGTTTTTTGTTAATATGAAGGGGATAAAGACAGATCTTACCCTGAATCAGAGGGTCCGGCTCCATCAGTGAAGGCAGGAGGTTTGTGCATGGAGCCGTCACTCTTCACAGACACACAGCTAGAGGCTGGAGATACTGCTGTCCGAGTCTGAACAGCTTCCTCCTCCTGTCTCTCCTCACAGCGGCTCATTTCAGAGCCAGTGCCCTCCTCTTCTCTCTCCTGGGCATGTCACTGCATCTAAAATCAGGCTCAGAATAAGGCTCAGGCTACATTACAAGAATGAAAGTCTGCAGTCAGACCCTTCTTGCATTCGCACTGAAATTAATTGTGATTAAATAAACTATTTTTTTGTTTACATAATATATGAGGCTGTGCTATGTGTGTGTATATATATATATAATACAATATTTAAGAAAAATATGTTTATTTATTAAATATATTTATATATAAAACATGATAATATAAATGTGTGTGTAAAAATATATACTGTATGTGTGTGTATTTATATATCCATAATAAATATACACAGTACACACACATATTTTATGGAAACAAAAACTTTTATTTTTGATGCGATTATTTGTTCGACAGCACTAGCAAGTATTTATATTATTTATTCATCTTAACCTATTGATTATGTCATTGTGTTAATTTAGAAAAACACTGAATTGACATTAGAAATATTTTAATTCAACATTCAAAAATATAATAGCCTATATTGTGAAATATGAACTTGCATATATATATATATATATATATAAGAAACAATAATCCAAATAAAATAAAAAAAACTAAAAGCGCCAGAAAAAAAAACCTCTATGTGAGCTGTCGTTGTCTTTCTACCAGCCAGTGATCATTCTGAAAGAAAACACAGTGTTGTTATATATACACACATGCAACTTCCATGAGCATCTGACTGAGGTGCTTCTATTTCAGCGTTGCTGGTGATTTTAGGTTGAGCTGTAAACTCTGTTCAACAGAATTAAGATTAAGAGGGTAAAGCAAGTTTATTTATATTTCATACACAATGTAATTCAAAGTGCTACGGAAATAAAAAAGTGTTAAGGGAATAAAATGATCATAGAATAGAAAAGAATATAAACCTTGATTTAAATATGAAATATATAGAATATAAATGATTCAAAATGAAAGTAAAACAGTTAAGAATAGAGAATGATTAAACATAAAATACAGTGCGGTCAGTTCAGACTGGTCATTCAGTAAACAGATGAGTCTGGATTCACCTTGTTCTGTGTGAAGCCTTGGTATTATTCCTGACTGACTCGCTCCTAATGATCTGAGTGCTCTGTACCTGCAGTGTGTTTAGCTCCTATGCCACTGAGTCATTATAAACGAGTACAGGTACTGTAAAGTCACAGGAAGCCAGTGTAAGGAGCTGAGGACTGCTGTGATCTTCTGGTTCTGCTCAGGATCCTTCAGCAGTGTTCTGGACGAGCTGCAGATGTCTAATGATCTTCTTGAGAAGGAGTGACGAGACCTTTACTGTAATCCACCCTGCTGCTGATAAAGGCATGAACATGCTCCGTCCGAGTCTGTGAAGGAGATCTTAGAGTCATCTTGAGATTTCTGCTTCCACTTTCGCTTTTGCGACAGCTCCGTGTATCTTGCGACATCGCTGTTTATTCATTTATTATAGAGTCAGACAATGTTTTTATGAGCATCGCGGTGTTTCAAGCGTATCTTATAACAAAAGTCACAGATTTTAAAAACAAGCGGTTTATTAATACACTCGTAAAAGCTGATCTTCAACACAAAGCGGTTTGTAGGAGCTTGTTTGTTTGTTTGTTTGTTTGCTGCTGCACGCCTTTATCAGCATCGTCCTGCATTCTGCAAATATTAATATTCAATAAAAGAAAAGATTAGCAGGACTAACGTTACATCTCTTACCTGTCAACTGTTGCTGAAAACCGGAAGTATCCGAGGAGGAGGTTCCTGAGACACAACGGAGCGTCTTCATCTGGATTAAGATCACCATAGTAACCATAGTAACACCCCATCTACTGACCAGCCTTCAGTGCGCGTGACACGCTACTATTACAATATAGTTATGTAATATTATAGATCTATCTGTGAGTGTGTGAGTGTGAGAGAGTGTGAGTGAGAGTGTGTGTGAGAGTGTTTGAGTGTGTGTGTGTGTGTGTGTGTGAGAGAGAGAGTGTGAGAGAGAGTGTGTGTGAGAGTGTTTGAGTGTGTGTGTGTGTGAGTGTTTGAGTGTTCATGTTTTTATATCCTGGTGGGGACCAATTGTCCCCACAAAGATAGGAAAACCAGAAATTTTGACCTTGTGGGGACA
>JAUMHE010000084.1:556955-568211 GCA_032359235.1 Enteromius mattozi | reverse complement strand
TCTGGCGAGTTCCCATATGTAACGTCTCCGTTCCCTCCTTCAGGGAACGTGGGTTACGTTCGTAACCTAGACGTTTCGAGCTCTTTATCACCCGATTGATGCAGTTCATTTTAAGATCTACAAAAAATGGTCTTGACCCCAGATCCCCTAGAGATCCTTCCACCATAGTCTTGTATAGAATCCTTTGGGAAACACTGCTAAACAAACTGGAAATGAATATGTAACAGATTTTATATTTTATTTTTGCAGACACTGGAGCCTTGGGCAGCCTGATAACTGAACCGAACACGGCCTGGAAGGAGGAGGAGAGGACTGTGGGCAAATTGCACATGATGGGATGCTTAATGATGCCCACTGCTCCACTAAAATGAAGTATATATGTGAAATGCAAAACTGAATAAATGAAACTCTGAAAACACGTGTAAACAGGCTTGGTTTTGACTGTAGTAAGTTTTCATGTGTGTGAGTTATGTAAATTACAAATCACATTAATGATGCGTTGTGATGTAGTTACTTATATCACAAAATTAATATCTCTTTCTAAATTAACCGTTCTTGTTTAAGCTTAATTGCTTACAATATATATTTAAAATATATTTGGCAAGAAAAAAATATTTTTGGGCTGTATTGGAAAACTAGAAGGAAATGTTAAAATGTTGGTTGTGTGTTAGCTATTATGAAGTTGTGTAACTCAACTAAATAAATTACAACTGAGGTGGTCTAGCAAACTGGTAACTGACAAACCACCATAAAAGCACAATTGAAAACACTGAGCAAGCAGTTATTTAGCTGATGCGTTTATTCAACAGTACACTAGGTCCAGTCCGCCATCAGATATGAAGAGCCTTGTATGGGTTTGCTGTTTCTTGTAATAAGGAACTGAAAGTGCTGTTATACATTACACAAAAATATCCTGTCGTGTGGTCATTCAAGGATTGCTTACTAATAAATCAGCTATTAATAAGGGGATTTGGGTTATGGATCCTCACTAGGAAGCAAGTAACTGCAAGGATTGTTCTTATGATGCTGTATCAGAGAACTGATAGTTCTGAAGAAATCCTGAATATGGAATATGAACAGAAGATGACGATTCACAAAGGTTTGCTAGCACTATTATACAAAACTTTGTGGTACACAAATGTTTTCATGTCATATGATAAAAAAAAAAAATCTTCTTCAGAATTATTGTCTTGTTTTCCAGTACAAATGTCTAAAAATGTGTGGATCAAGATATTTACTTTAAGATTACAAGATTACATAAGAAAACAAGTCTGTGAAAATTTTATAAAAATAATCTGAAATGCGGGCTATTTGCACCCCGTTTAGAATAAGGGATGATAATGTTATGTTTAACAAAATAATAAACTTTAAAATAGTTACAATTGTTAAGAGGTTTTATTTAGGCCTATTTGTATTTTGAATGTATATTAACTATTGATCTGAAGATAATGCTTGTAATGACTAAGCCAGCACTTTAAACAAAGTTATTAAAAACAAAACAAAACATCAAAATCAATTATGATAGGGAGGGAGCAGGCACATAATTATATTTTATTATGTCAAACATTATATATTTGCAATAACAGTAATGTTAATAAATTGCTATATTACTAATTACATTCTAAGTCTTGTACATCTTGCAAGAAAGAAACAGATTTAGGCATGAAGTGTTTCTTATCATATTGCATATGAGAATATTACTTTAAAGAATGACACAAATGTAAAATTGTCTAATTGTAAATTTCTCGTGGTGTGTTGTTTTTTGCAGATCGTTGCAGCAGAAAAACTGCCATCCTTGTGATTCTGGGAGCCTGCATTATTGTTTTCATGACAATGACTTTTGTAATCTGTGAGTGGATTAAACAACATAAAATAGTTATATGTTATGCTATACAAGCATTTTAGAAAGTGAGAAAAAGTGAAAAAAAAAGAAAAAGTAAGAAACTACATACTGTAACGAGTATTTATACACAATGGTAATGGTATACATACTGCCTTTAAATTATGCTGATTAGAAAAACCTTGCTTTCGGTCACAGTTTTGCATCAACAAAGTAAGTTCTCAATGTTGGAGAGTTGGATGAACAGTCACAGTTCCAACCTAACTTCAGTCAAACCTGATCTTCAGAATGCAGGTAAGAACTTAAAGCAAAAATAAAAATTAACTGAATCCTCAGGCAATCTGGGTTTGTTTTTTTCAATCAAAACAGATTTGGAGAAATGTAGCATTGCATCATGCTCTGCAGTGAATGGGTGCCGTCCAAACAGCTGATAAAAACATCACAATAATCCACATCACTCAAGTCCATAAATAAATGTCTTGAGAAACCAAAACAGCAAACCAGTGCTTTCAACTAAATTGTAAGTCTTGTATTTAAAATAGGCAGCTGGCTATTTACACTAAGTGTAAATAGTTTTAGATTCTATTTATACTATGTTAAAACAGGATTTTCTGCTACTACTTGTCATGGTCAGCTGGTGGTGCCAGCACAGGCCACTGGATGGCACTCCAGCACTCAGCTACTCTCCATGTTTTGTGTTTGTTTTCACGCACTCATTCCCACGAACTCATGTCTCCTCCCCGCTTGTCAGTTGTCATGGTGTTTCATTGTAAGTCTCTGCCTACCTTGTGTGTTGTCTTAGTAACCAATGTGTTCTCCGCCCCTCAGTGTCATTGTCACGTGTATAAATGCCCCGGAAGTCTTTGTGTTAGTCGCTGGCCAATGTTGAATGTACCCTGTGTTTGCTCCCTGTGTCCAGCCATCCGTGTTTACCGTGTTTCCCGTGTTTTCTTTGTTCCTTGTTCTCGACCTCGCCTGTATCTGGATTTACGACCTTGTCTTGCCTCTCTGGATTATGTTTGCTCCTCGTTCGACCCTCGCTATGAGTACTGGATTATTCTACTGTCTGCGTATGAATCCGAATGTCTCTCGCCTCATCCGTGACACTACTTATTGCAAATAGTGGCAATTATCTGCACCTCAGTATTGAAGTACATTATAAAACAGTTGGCTGTTTTACACTTATTGAGTGTAAATTTGTAAGTTTAATTCAAATTATTAAATAGATGCCACTGTTGACACCTTATGGAACAACACCTACCCTAACCCTACTTAATACTTTATTTTCAACAGTTTGATCATTTCCTTCATTTTTATTGAAAATAAATGCTTTTCTGATGTGATTTGAAATTTAAAAAGGGAGAAAAGAGTTTTTCAAAAGGTGGATTCGAACCCTGGTCGATCACATCAAAATGAGTCCAACAGGCACTAGAGCTGATAGCAAATGGCCATCTTTTGTAGTGATGACTAACCCAATCAGACATTGTAGGGCAGACTTAAGCCAGTAATGCTGGCTATTTGCACTTAGTGTAAATAGACACCTTGTTTAGAATAAGGGATGATAATGTGATGTTTTTATCAGCTGTTTGGACTCTCATTCTGACGGCACCCATTCACTGCAGAGGATCCATTAATCTGTTCTGGTGAAGAAACAAACTTATCTACACTGCAACTTTCATTTTTCTGGTACTAATTTCAATAAAATAATTTCAAACATCCTTTTTTATATTTGATATATTTGAACTTGCACATTTCCAGATCAAGCAATGACTAATGATTAATGTCCTGTCTTTGCCCATTTTTCCACTTTTTTACACATTCATTTTGATAATATGCCTATCACTTTATATAAAATAAGAGATGCAAGTAAAGTCCAACGCTGAGACGTTGATGACCAATCTTGCCTCTTCACTGAGTTCAATCATGTTCAAACAAGAGGAGAGCCTGCAAAAGCTGGATGAGATTTCACATTTGTGTTATTATGTACATTAAATCTTTCCCGAAACCTCAAATCGATCTTCACAGAGCGTCAGGATGCGTCACACGCTGAGGTGAAGAGTTTGATGGTCAGTTTGAGTTCTGCTGTATCAGCGCTGACATCCAAGCTGAATGAAGCAGGTCTGCAAATCTTTCAACATACCGACATAACATAAAAGACGTTCACTGTTTAACAATCTGATATAATTTTCTTCCTTCACAGTTGGCAACCAGGACCAGAAACAGACTGAAACAAAAAAATTACTAGACAGTTTGAGCTCATCTGTTACTTCTCTACAAGCTGATCAACAAAACAAGCAGCGTGACATTGGTAAGACAGAACATACCATGTACTTAAATATGTTTTTGTATTGAATGTTTTTAAAAAGATTTTTTCTGCACCCAGGAAACTCAAGGAAATGAATGGGTCATAAAAATATCCAGTGAACATATAATTTATCTGCATGTGAGCTCAGAAAGCAAAATTCGTATTGTTTCCTGGCCTATTAGAAACATTTGTGAATAGAATAAAGGAAAATGGGAATTCTGTGACATTTTACAATAAGATTCTTACGATAAGATTTTTACCTACATGAACTAACAATGAACGCTACTTTTATTAATATAAGATAATGTAAATATCAGCTTTACTTAAGCATTTTTAAGATCAAAAGTTGCAACTGTTAATATTTGTGGATGCAATGTGAACTAAGAATAACATGGAGAGCTTAATAAATGCTGTAAATATATATTTACTCATTATTAGTGTTGGTTAACAACCATGATGTGTGATAATGTGAACAAATGAGACCTTATGGTAAACTTTAAGGAACACAGTATGCAAAATTGTTATGAGGACAGTTGATTATTATACTCTTTATATATATATATATATATATATATAAAAATTCTCTCATTTATCTAGCATTTCTTATCAAGATGCACACAGTGATTTTATTAATGTACTCTTAATCTACTAAATATGAATATCTATGGCTTTTGTTTCATGATAAAGAGTCACTGTCGAGCTCACTGAGTGACCTGAAGAGTTCAGTTTCAGATCTCACTTCTTCTGTCGCATCTCTTTCTTCTCAGCTATCAATCACCAGTGAGTAGACCTTACATTACATGTGCAATACAGAACTCAATTCAATAACAGTCCAGGAAACGAATACACTTCTTGTTCACAGTGCAGAATGTTTCACAAGATGACGTGAAGAGTTTAATGAACAGTTTGAGTTCTGCAGTATCAGTGCTGACGGCACAGCTGAATGATGCAGGTGTGGAAATATCTCATTAACTTCACATAAATATTAGTCCATTATATACTAATAGTATTAAACTGTGGATTTCTAAACTTTGAACTTTTTCCTCCTAGTCAAAAAGCAGGAGCAGAAACAGAGTGAAACAGAAAGGTCCCTGGAAAATTTGAAGTCGTCTTTACAGACTGATCAACAAAACAAACAACGTAACTTAGGTAAAAACATTAATACAGCTATTGAGATATAGAAGCATGAATACATATGCATAAAATAATAGAATTTCATATAACTGAATTATATGCAAAAAAATATCACTGTAAACTCCTAAGTGCACTGCAAGTAACTCTTGCACTCACTTTATTCCTGTTTGGTTTTTTTTTTGTTTTTTTTTCATGTTAAAGACATTCTGTCGAGCTCACTGAGGGACCTGAAGAGTTTAGTTTCAGATCTCACTTCATCTGTCACATCTATTTCTTCTCAGCTATCAGCTGCCAGTGAGTAGACCTTGCGTTACATGTACAATACCACACTCGGTTCAAAAACACCACAATCAGGGTGGTGTCCATCAAAGCAAAAGTACAAAAGTCAATATATTTCATAATTTGTGGTTTAATAGTTCAGTTTGAATGAAATAAGCTCACCTAAAAATTAAACTCCCCCTCAATCCATCCAAGATTTAGTCTGCAGTAAATGGGTGCCATCAGAATGGGAATCCAAACAGCTGAGGAAAACATCACAAATGATCCTCACCACTCCAGTCCATCAGTTAATATCTGGAGAAGACAAAAGCTGCATGTTTGTCAGAAATAAATCCATCAAGGCATTGTCAATCCAAAACATGAGTCCATAATCCATACTGCATTCTCCAGAGAAAAAGTCCTCTCATATGAAATCTGAAACAATATCTGCACAAATCAAGCACCATTTAAAAGCATAAATAGTGTAAAACAGTTACAAAAAATATGTGAAGAGTTATTATAAATGAACTCGTACTTTATGCGGAAGCAACAGTTTGAAATTAAAGCCTTTTTTCTTTTTTTTCAATTCACAAGACATTAACTGATGGACTGGAGTCGTGTGGATTATTGTGATGTTTTTATCAAGTGCTTGGACCCTTATTCTGACGGCACCCATTCACTGCAGAGCATCCACTGCTGAGACAGTGATTCAATGCTATATTTCTCCAAATTTGTTCTGATAGAGAAACAAACTCATCTGCATTTTAAAAGGCTTGAGGGGGAGTATATTTTCTGCAAATGCAAATTTTTGGGTGAACTATTTCTTTATGGTAATAGCGTTAAACGGCCTGTTATAGTCAACAACAAAATACAGCATCTGCCCACACACTTCTTTTCCACAGTGTCACAGCAGGATGTGAAAAGCTTGATGAACAGTTTGAATTTTACATTATCCGCACTGACATCTACACTAAATGATGCAGGTGTGGAAATCTTTTCTTCTTTTCACTTTATTCACATGATCTGTATATTGAAGGCCATAATTTGTTCAACCACATCCTTTTTCTTTCAGTTAAAAAGCAGGACCAGAAACAGATTGAAACAGAAAAATCACTGGACAGTTTGAAGTCATCTCTACAGTCTGATCAACAAAACAAACAACGTGACTTGGGTGAGACAGAAGCATAAAATCACACAGCAAAAGGTTTACAATAAGGTCCTATTAATGTTAGTTAATGCATTGGTCATTACATTTGTTACAGTATTTATTTATCTTTGTTAACATTAGTTAATAAAAATATATCCGTTTGCTTGTTAGTATATGCTTTGGTTCCTTGACATTAAAAGATACAACTTTTGATATTAATAAAAAAAATTAGTGAGTGTTGATATTAAGATTAAAATTAACAAATGCTTTAGATGTATTTTAACGATTAGTAGTATGATAAATAATATAGTTAATTAATATTAGCAAACAACACCCTATTGGAAAATGTTACCTCAAGCCAATCTCATAAATCATATGGCTTTTGTTTCATGTTAAAGAGTCTCTGAAGAGCTCAATGAGTGACCTGAAGAGTTCAATATCAGATCTCACTTCATCTGTCGCATCTCTTTCCTCAAAACAACAAACCTCTGGTGAGTTACACATTACAGTACAGTGCTCTACTGCAATTATCACAATGATATTGCACCAAATTCCCAAAATATTGGCTGAACTTTTTCTGAATTCTATATACAAATCATTGGATTGAAATCAGTTTAACAAGGTCTCATGTGTTTCCTTTTTGTGTTCAATCAGAGGAAAGAGTCTTGAACGCTCTGAAGGAGCTGATAACTAATATGAGCGGCAAAACAGCAGGTATTCCATTTCTGTGCTTCCCCTTACTTTACCTTAAAAACTTTTGTGCATTTTAAGCATAATAAAATAATCATACAATTCAAATTAATGTTTGTTTGTTTTTCAGTTTATTTTGGCTTAAGGAGTCAACTTGCATGTCATATAACTTAAAAAAAAAACTTATTTTGATGAGTTAAAATAATGGAAAAGCATATGTTGCCATGACTTATCAATAATTTTTGACAGTGTATATTCTCTCCTCTCTTTCTCTTATATTTGGCATCTTTTCTCTTTCTCTCTCTGACACAGACGGCTCCGTGGTCACCTGTAAATCAGGTTGGGTCTCATACAAAAGCAGCTGTTTCTTGTTCTCTACTGATAAACTCAACTGGATGGATGCACGAGATAACTGCAAAGGGCAGGGTGCATTACTCCTGAAAATACAAGAGGACGACGAGGAGTGGGTGTGTAATATTTATACACCTTTTTTTTCCCCCCAGTTTTTTTTTTTCTTTCTCATTTCCTATTTTTCCTCCAGGCCTTTCTGAACCAACGTACCATACCCACATCCTACTGGGTGGGTCTAACAGATCAGACCACAGGCCAGTGGAGATGGGTGGATGATACTCCTTACGTCATGAATAAAGAGTGAGCTGATTTATTATAAACAATCTTAACGCTTTCTCCCCCCAAAAAGCAAGCATGATTCACAGCAACTCGCCTTTCTGAGCAAAGATGCACTATAATAATTTATCTTTCAAAAGTCTCTCATGTTCACAGAGGCTGCATTTATTTAATAAAAAAATACAGTAAAAACATTAATATTGTGACATTATTGCTAGAATTAAAATGAATTGTTTTCTATTGTAGCATATTGTAAAATGTAATTTATTCCTGTGATCAAAGCTGAATTTTCAGCATCATTACTTTACTTCAGTCTTCGGTGTCACATGATCCTTCAGAAATCATTGTATTATGCTGATTTGCTGCTCAAGAAATTTTCTAATTACTATCAATGTTAAAAACATTGCACTGCATCATGTTATTGTGGAAACCATTACCCCAAAATTAATTAATTAATTAATTAATTACCCCAGCAAGGATGCATTTAATTTATCAAAAGTGACAGTAAAGGCATTTATGTTGCAAAAGATTCATACAACAAATAAATGCTTTTAACCCTTTATTAATGAGATAACTATGAAAAATGCAGCATATTAGAATGATTATTAAAAGATCATGTGACACTGAGGACTGGAGTAATGATGCAGGAAATTTGATCACAGGAATGAGTAATGTTTTATAAATTATTCAAACAGAAAAAAAGTAATTTGAAACAATCTTTCACAATGTTGCTCTTCACAAAAATCTTAGCACTTGCAAGCTTTTGACCACCAGTTTATTTATTCCTCCATGAGCTTATGTGAAAATTTAGGCCTTAAGATGGCATTATGTTTATATCCATAAGTATGCCCCAAATGTAACGGTCATATAGTTGTCCATTACACAGAAGGTGTTCTTTAATATTTGGCATTTGTGGTTGTATTTGCTTTCTTGTTTTTGCATCTTGCATTAAGTATTTCAGTTGTTTAAATGTTTGCTGTTGGAAATTAATGCATAACATAAAACAAGCTTTAGGCCAGAAAGGTCTGTATGCACACAGATGTAACAGTGTAATATTTTCTGGTGATGTTTCAGACGCTGGAATCCTGGTCAGCCAGATGACTGGAAAGACCACGGTTTAGGAGAGGGAGGAGAGGACTGTGTACATATAGCCAACAGCGGGAAACTGAATGATAACCACTGCTCTTTCAAAATGAAATTTATTTGCAGAGTGCAGTACTGAACCTCAAAATCCTACCCATCATATAGCATAAACATGCCCAAATCCATTTTTGTGTATCTATACCATGAGTTTTAGTTTTCATTCAGCATACTATTTATACACACATTCATGAGATCACATTGTTAAGACCCTTCAAAACCTTTTTATTGTGCTTATTTGTCCTTTTTAATAGAAATAAAAATATTTCAAGAGTAGCTGTCTGCTTTCTGTCGGTTCCTAGAGGGCCTGATCTCAGGAAACCTATGGTCTGTTAGAGAGATATGTCATGGTACAGTGTGGAAAAAGTGTTGCCAACTGCTTTTAATTGAAAGTAGTTAAAACTGATAGCTAAAAGTCACTAGATGACATCCTAATGGCAAATTCACTGATCTATATAAAGAGAGATGAGAACTTAAGGTTTGTCCATTTGTCCTTAATCTTTTGAGAAAGGTCTCAAACGGGTTGGGGAAGTCGTGAATTTATTTACAAAATTGCTTAATTGGAAACACTGGGAACAAGCACACAGAGAAAAAGAATGAAGGCAAACAGGCACAGACATATATAATACCTGACAAGGGAACACAGGACTAGGGTTGTATCCAAAATCGCCCCGTATACCCCGTATCGGACACTGAGTGCACCGGAAGGGATTCTCTAGCCTTTGAGTGTACATTGGTTGCACACTCGTTTTTTGCGGTGCATTATGGGAATGAATGAGTGCACTCGAGAACGTCCACTATGGTTTCGGACACCACTTAAAATGGCTGTCCCCATTATATAGGGGGCGATTTCGGATACAGCTTGGAACTTAAATAGGGAGGCACATGAGGATAATTAGTGAGACACAGGTGAGTCAAATAATGAAATCAAAGGAGAGACAAAAATTCGTCCAGCGTCCCAATGTGCATATATCCACACTATCTGCCCAAAATATACTGAAAATGACAAATATCACAGAATTTAGGATGAATAGTAGGCACATTGGAATGCAGGCTAGGTCTGCTAATCTGATTTTACCAAGTACAACATGTCCCTGGGTCAACACCTTTGTTGGCCCTGGAACTACAGTACAACAGCAGTATCACTCATTCATCATTTCCTTTGATTTTAGGCATTACTCATGGGTAAGGTTAGGTTTAGGTGTAGAGACATGGTCAAGACTATATTTTTGAATTAAAATATTGGTCCAGGGTCAAAAGAATATGTTGATCGAACTTGCCAAAATCAGGACTTGCGACTAGGTCACACTGGACACATGACGGATGAAAACACGACATAATAGTTCAAGGTTGTGACACCAGGATGGCTACCAACATTTAAATTAGGAGTTAAGAAATATGGGTTTTTACCAGGAGCGGAGACAGAAATTATAAACATTCAGGGTTTAGCACCAAATGTAGTTGGACCCACCCCGTCACGGTGTGTGGTGCAGGAAGGCACTGTCACGATGTGGGTGCGATAAAGCACGAGCAGAGATCTTGAGTTCACGAATAAACAGTCTTTTAATCCAAACGGGTAGACAGACAAGCAGGGTAATCCACACGTAAACTAACATTAATACCAGACGATTAAACACTGAACACAAGAGAACTTATAAAGGGCAGACAATGAAGATAATTAAACAAGACACACCTGAACAAAAATCACATAATTAGACAGAAGACAGAAACTAGGTCACATGGGGAAACAATAACAAAAACAGTCCAGGGCGTTACAGGCAGAAAGGCTGATTCAAGTTCACAAAATAACAATCCTTTAATATTCCAAAACGGGCTGTTGGGTGCTGCCCCTTTAAGAACGTTGTTTCAGTGGTCACATGGGATCGCGGAAAAAAAAAGGGGATTAACAGAGAAAAGCCATGTTGTTCTGCTGTAACTTGTTAAAACTACAATGATGTCTAATAATAACTCAATTTAAATATGATTTAAACTTCACTTTCCCAGCGTGGTGAGTAATGTTCATTGTTTAAGTGACTTAATGTTACTGATATATCTCTATGTAGATCGCTATTTGAGATTAGCGCCTAAACGGTTAATATGATACACTTGTTTATA
>JAUMHE010000084.1:540414-556855 GCA_032359235.1 Enteromius mattozi | reverse complement strand
GCGGGCGGGAGCGGGACAAAACTTGAATACTGCGGGCGGGAGCGGGAGAAAATAATATATATTTTTGCGGGAGCGGGCGGGAGCGGGACATAATCTTGCGGGAGTGGGACTGAAAAATCCGTCCCGCGCAGGTCTCTAGGCTGAGGGTAAGCGACGGGGCTGGCAGATGACAGCGGTGGAGTGGACAGGAATGGGTGGGAGGGCGGGTTTTTGTATTCCATGCAGGGCACAGGCACTGGAGGGCGCTGTTGCTGTCCCAGATGTGCCGTTTGCTCACCCTCAGCCGTGGTGCCGGAGGCAGAGCTCCACTCCGCACTCCCACTGTCCGTGGCTCTCTCCACCATGGCGAGCTCATTGGCCGGCTCTCGCACCTGGTCTGTTGGTTGCGGCTCCGAGGCGATCCTCAGCTCTGTCGCTTCTTGAGGGGATGGCAGAAGTTTATATTTTCCAATAAAAGTGATTTTTTTTAAACTGATTTTTACATTTTATGGCCATTTTTACCTTTATAAAGCCATTGTTTTTTCTAAAAGTGTCCATTATCTTTTGAGTTGAATTCTTATATTTAATCAGTGAAATAGAATAAGACATTTGACCTGTTACGAAGCAAATAAAATAAACACAAAAGCTGTAGGCTATCTGAAGTGGCATTTAGATGTGTTTGATCCAAAACATGAATGCATTTAACTGCAGTTACAAATGCATAAATATTGTTTTGATATATTAAATATAAAACATTATATACTGATATTAGAAATTATTTAAAACATTCAAAAGTCGGAAAAAGCGAAATTAAAACCGCCAATAGATGGCAGCAAATCACTCTTAATAAGTGAGTCATTGCGATTGTCGTTCAAACGGTTGATTCATTCAGAAACGAGACACCATCGTGTGGCTCAGAGACGCAAAACAGTGGCTGTTTGGATTGATTTTTGTTGAAAGCAAATTGATTTTTGTTAAAAGACGGGCAATATGGTGTCTAAATGTCTCTTAATTAACTTTTTGTTTATTGAGCTGCTGTAAAAAAAAAAATCTAAGAACACACTTTAAATGCGCACGTGCACTAGTCTATACTTCATGTAATGTATGCGCGCGCTCAGTAGAAGTGTTTTGAATGGTTTTTGCAACATTATCGATCTCAGACTATATCGCACATCTCTACCGCTGAGGCATCTCAGATGAGAAGATCTGTTATCTTGGCTTTATCCTTGCAACACCAAAGTAGAATTAATATAAGGTAACTATTTTACAACTTCTGTTATTGGAGAGCGATGGCTCCAAGGCGCAGCGGTAGGATTCGGGCAAGCTGCGTCTGGAGCGCCAGACCTGGCAGGACGAGAAGGAGCGAGTGCTGAGGTACCAGTGAAATTCACTATAGAATCTTAAATGATTCTGATTTGATTCTTAGTTTGAGCTAATTTGCTTACAAA
Source organism: Enteromius mattozi (assembly GCA_032359235.1). Lineage (NCBI taxonomy): Eukaryota > Metazoa > Chordata > Actinopteri > Cypriniformes > Cyprinidae > Enteromius > Enteromius mattozi. Next base: position 555,428 of record JAUMHE010000084.1, on the reverse strand, counting down.
ACTAAGAAAGGCAAGCTGAAGCCCTGAGGTCTCATGTCTTTTTGTTATGTCTCCAGGGCTTGAGGTTATGTATTGTTCATTTTCATTCAATCTGAATCCCCTTTACCTCAGTTGAGATGTTATCTGTATTTGCGACTATATGTTGCCATTTCCACGGGAATAAAATATACTCTTTTGTTACTAACTACAATTTTGGTCATGTATTTTAGATCAGTGTCTGATTTCAATTCGTAGTTTGGTGATACAATACAATGGCTCTCATGTTACAAAATGTTACAAACTGTCTGGAAGAGAACGCCCTAATGCACCGTGACAATTGCAGAAAAAATAGTTGAGTCTCAGGGTCAGAAAACCTTACATCAGCACATGTTGTTTGGGACGGTTTCAAGAAAAATTCTCCAAGCTCATCCAAAAACAAACTTATTTAAAGCATATTCAGTTATCAGACACGACTGAAACTTCAAATGGGACTGGCTTCTATGGTCAGATGAAATAAAAAAGCAGCTTTTTAGCAGCAAACACTCAAGATGGGTTTCTGAAGCCCATGTGTACAATGAAATATACTGCTGTATTATTTGATGATGTGGGCCTATATTTCTGCAGGAGGTCCTGGACATCTTGTTTAGACACAAGAGACTGTTTCAGAACCCTTGAGTGAAAAAAATGCAACTGAAAACACAGATCAACAGTTTTAATTATGAAAATGACTTATAGTACACTTGTCCCAGGTCCCATCTCTAAAGCTAAGTTTCATGTATTCAGTAAGTGGATGAGGAGGCTGTTGTACATATTCCTTGTAGTGAGGAACTGAAAGTGCTGTTACAAATTCAGCAAAAATACCCTACCACATGGTCATTTAAGGACTGCTTCGAAAGGGGCTATTGCTAAGGAGGTGTTTTGGATTCTCACAACTGCAAGAGCTGTTCTCATGATGCTATATCAGAAAACTGATAGTTCTGAAGAAATCATAAATATGGACATGAAATATGAACAGAAGATGACATCACGCAAAGGTTTGCTAGATTTATGATATTCAAATATATATATTTACATTTTTACATCAAATACATTCACTTTGCATTATTTTGCAGTTTAATGTCTGATAACACTTTATAATTACTTCATTAATAAAAAAGAGGAATGAATAAAATTTAAGTAATAAGCATTGAAATGTAATTAAAATATTTATTTATATTTAAATGTATATGAACTATTGATATGAACACAGTGCCTTTTAATGACTGAGTGTTAAAACCAACATTTTTAACAAAGTCAAGTAAACTTTTTTTGCCTTTATGTACACAACAAATTCACCAAAAACGTCTTAAGATAAGGACGAATGTCATCAGTCAGGCACATTTTTAATTACGTTTCAATATGTCAAACATTATATATTTGCAATAATAGTCATGTTAATATGAATAAATTATGTTATTTAATATGTTATTTATTAAGGAACATGTTACATGTCATCATGACATGTTAAGATATTCATTCAATTCTAAGCCTTGTTTATCCTGCGAGAACAGGAACTAAATGTTTCTTAAAACTTTCCTGATAATATTGCATATTAGCATGTACTTTAAAGACTGGTGCATCAATTTTTCTTGGAAATTAATTGTAAATTTCTCGTGATTTGTTGCTTTTTGCAGATCGTTGCAGCAGACAAACTGGCATCCTTGTGTTTGTAGGAGTCTGCGTGATTATTTTTTTGACCATGACTTTCGGCATCTGTGAGTCAATTAAACAACTCACAATCTTCATATATGCTATATAAACATTTTAGAAAGTGAGCTGTAATGAACCTTTATGCTGATTAGAAAAAAAGTTTGTTTTTGCTCATAGTTTGGCATCAACAAAGAAAGTTCTCGATGTTGGAGAGTTGGATGAGCAGTCACATTTCCAATCTAACTTCAGTCAAACCTGATCTTCAGAATGCAGGTGAGAACTAAAAGCAATAGCTTACCAAAAAAAAAATGAAAATGTTTGTCTGCATATTTTCATTGTGGGTGAACTATTCCTTAAAAGATCTTTTTTTTCTTCTTTAAAGTACATGCTTACTCATATTATAGACCAAACAGTGATTAGATATTAGTCTCTGTTCATTTTACTTTCTTAACTTCAGAAGAAAGGTGTGACATTGATTTCTACAGTATGTCTCTATCACTTTATATAACATAAGAGGTGCAAGAAAAGTTGAGACGTTGATGACCAATCTTGCCTCTTCACTGAGTTCAATTATGTCCAAACAAGACATTTGCGTTATTATGTACATTTAAATGTTCAACACCAACCTACGGTGGCCGAGAGGTGCAAAACAAATCACAATTCTGAAAACAAAATAACAAATTACAAACGCAAATCTAAAAAACAAAAGAACAATTCTGAAAACATAATAATAAGTCAGAAAGCACTGCTCTGCTCAGTCACGCTTGTCAGGAAAGTAAGTGAAACGAACACACATTTTTTTAATCAAATAATATATCATTAATAACGGTTCATTTTCGTGATTGATTGCATTCATATCAGCATCGAACCGTATCTGAGAGACAGGGACGCCTGTAGGATTTCTTCCGAGGGTACGAGCTTATCAATATTTTTTTTTTTGCGGCCAGCGGCAGCGAGTTGATCATCCAATGTTTGAATAGTTATGCCTTCTCAAATCATCACGACTTGCCTAAAATAAAATCTATAGACATAAAACAGTTCAAGCATATCACAGTGTTAGTTTAAAATCTTTAACCTACATGTGCGCTGTAGACGCATCCAACAGAAGCCTAAGCGCGCTCTGCAGGACACGGAGGCGCCAGCGTCATCACTTGCATATTATTATATTTGTTTACTTTGGCATAAAAAAAAATAAATGAATAAATAATAATGCCATGGTTGGTTCAGTAGTCCGAAATATAGGACACACAGGCCTGAAATGTTTACAGGGCAAATCTCAGGTCAGTCTGAGTGCTGGTGTGCGCATGGCACGACCCTTTACGCGGACTCCGGTATGGTTTGCGGGTGCGCACACGAGGTCGGAAGACAACGTTCATCATCCAAAGGAACCGAACTCTAACACCAGAACCCGGGTGCGCAGCAAAAGTGCTAGTGTGAAAGAAACCTCAATGCTGTTTGATGTAACTCAGTTGCAGTTTAATTTTAAAATAAAAATAAAAAGACTGTTTAATATTTTGTATTCTCCCCTGACCCACAAAAATCCCGATTAAACACACACCTGCCTAGCAAAAGAATAGCAAACGAAAAATGCCACAGTAGTGTTTTCATGACTTAGCTATAATAAAGAGAGAGAGAAACTGTACGACAGTCAGGTCAGTCCCATAGACACTGTATTAGAAACACCCTCCCATCATGTTAACTAGTTTTTGTAATCTGACTCAAAAGTAATATAAGTAGTTATAATAATGCAAATGTACATGCATATTTTTATTACATAGTAAGGGTAATTCATACAATATATTTAAACTGTTACTTTAAGACTTTCTACCGCTAGTCTGCTGTCTGTATTCCTTGATTGACAGATGTCTCGTCCAGTCAGCGGTGAGTGGCGCTGTCTCAAACTATACCTACCTCTTCCGGTTTATCTGATTTGTTGTTGTTTCTTGACTTGTTATAATGTTTTCAGAATTGTTCTTTTGTTTTTTAGATTTGCATTTGCGTTTGTAATTTGTTATTTATTTGTAAAATAACAATAGTATGTTTATGAAGGTTGTTAATATTGACTTATTAGTTTATGGATAATGGTTTACAATAAGGGTACATGAGTAGAGTCATGCATTAATAACGACAACCTTAACTACATGTTAGTATACATGTTTGATAATTAAGGCATTAATTGGGTAAACTAAATCAAAAGTGAATAAGAAATACTCTGACTTTAAAATGTAAATAATTTAATGCTATCATAATTTTAGCATTTAACATCTTCAGATTTGTCATAAACATTATTGGTTGATCCTCCTTAGCAAGTGTAGAAAATACTAAATACATTCTTGGCTGATCTTGCCTGTTTTGTGTTCTTCTCTTTCCCTTTAAACTTACCCTATCATGACTTATACACAGATTAATACAAATACAATCCCAAAACCCACAAAGAACATTTGTAGAAAAATCCCTAAAGAAATGTTTAAACTGGAAAGAGTTGATGATCCTGTACCTCCGCTCTCTGACTTCTAGAAAATCCACCCAACCGGGCTAAATACTCACTGTGTTAGTACATGTGTCTTTGATAGAAAGTATATAATAAATCATGAGCTGAGTTTAGTAAGTAACAGTGAATACATTATAATTGCGCCCCCCTCAAGTAAAGTCATGTCGAAATCAATTTTAACAAGCCATTAGTTAATGTTAGTTTGTGGGTAGTTATTAATGAGTTAGTAATGATGAAGTGTCACAATGACGCATTAACAAATCATCAAATTATATACCAATAAACATGCTGTAAGAGTGTCCTCCTTATTCTTTTATACCACCAATACAACAATGATTTTTAGTTCTTTTTATTATTACACATATATGGACTCAAAAGAAAGTCCAAACATATGTTACCCAGAGAAGCTCAAAACAATGCTGTTAATTACTGTACACAACTTTCCAAAAATAAAATGCAGATGCAAACATATTTTCTACACTTGATGAGGAGGATCAGCTAATCCTTTTTCTAATCCAGCTAATCCAGTTTACTCATAAATGTTAAATAATGCATTAACTATCAAACATGTACTAACATGTAGTTAAGGCTGCCGTTTTCATGAATCTGTTTGTAGCTCTTTGTTAGTTCATAATTAGTTAATGCCTTTAATAATAGCACATCATTATTCATGCACACTTATTGTAAAGTGTTACCAAACAAAAACCAATGCAAAAGCTAATGTAAAAAAAATTATACCTTAGGAACACAGTATGTGAAGTATGCGTAGACGTTGATCATACCCTCATATGTTTTTTATATTTTCTCAATCAAGCTCTTATTGTTCTGCACAAAGTGATCTTGCTGATGTACTGTATTTATGGCTTTTGTCTAATGTTAAAGAGTCACTGTCAAGCTCACTGAGTGACCTGAAGAGTTCAGTTTCAGATCTCACTTCTTCTGTCGCATCTCTTTCTTCTCAGCTATCAGTCACCAGTGAGTAGACCTCACATTACATGTGCAATACAGAACTTGATTCAATAGCAGTCCAGTAAAATGTAACATCTTCCCACACACTTCTTGTTCACAGTGCAGAATGTTTCGCAAACTCAGGTGAAGAGTTTAAAGGACAGTTTGAGTTCTGCAGTGTCAGCGCTGACGGCACAGAATGATGCAGGTGTGAAAATCATTTAATGTGTACAGAATAATATAATTAATTTTATACAATAACTTGCACTCTTATAATTGCTCTTAGTAAAAAGAAAAACTCTAACCTCTTGAAAACTCATGTGTGCAGTAACCTTGCTGATACTGTATAATTTGGGGCTTTTGTTTTGTCTTAAAGAGTCACTGCCGAGCTCACTGAGTGACCTTAAGAGTTCAGTTTTAAATCTCACTTCTTCTGTCGCATCCATTTCTTCTCAGCTATCAATCACCAGTGAGTAGACCTTACATTACATGTGCAATTTAGCACTCAATAACACTACAATCATGGTATGAATTATAGAGTGAGGTGGTTTTAACCCCTTCAAAGGACATTTAAGCAAAAGTATTTAGGCAATATATTTAATTGAACATGTTTCAGTAGTTCTGTTTGACTGAAACAAGCCTTTAAGGAATATGTCATACCAAAAATAAATCATTAAAATAAAATAAAATAAAAGCATTTACTCATCCTCAGGCCTTAAAACATTTTAACAGATTTGGAGAAATGTGTCATTCCATCACTTGATCACCAATGGATCCTTGGTAGTAAATGGGTGCCATCAGAAAGATACAAATATGCTGCATTCACTTCACAAGACAGTAATTAATGATCTGGAGTGATGTGGATTATTATGATGTTTTAATCAGCTGTTTGGATTCTCATTCTGATCGCACACATTCACTGCAGAGGCTCCATTAGTGATCAAGTGATGGAATGCTACATTTCTCCAAAACAGTTCCCATGAAGAAACTAATTAATTTTAGGTGGCTTGAGAGTGAGGATATTTACAGCAGTTTAAAAAAAACAACAACAAAAAGGGTCACTGTAATAGCATTACACAACCTACTACATTCAACATCTAAATGCAACATCTGCCCACACACTGCTTTTCCACAGTGCCACAGCAGGATGTGAAAAGCTTGATGAACAGTTTGAATTTTACAGTATCATCACTGACATCTACACTAAATGATGCAGGTATGAAAATCTTTTAATCTTTCCACATTATTCATATGATCTGTATATTGAAAGACATAATTGGCCTGACTGCATCGTTTTTCTCCCAGTTAAAAAGCAGGGGGAAACAGAAAGATCACTGGACACTTTAAGGTCATCTCTAGAGTCTGATCAACGAAACAAACAACGTGACTTGGGTGAGACTGTAACTGAGATACCCAGTTAAAGAATCCAAAAGCAGAGGTTGTCTCCAGTAAAAGGCTATCTTTTCTGAAGAAAAGTGCAACAAACAGTGAAAAGCAAAGCATAAAAGTTCAGAAAGTTCAAGAAGATCAACTAATACAGACTTAACTTTCAGCAGGCAACTGGTAACATAAGCTCAAGACTGAACAATAAAGCATGGCATAAACCCACTTATATAGGGTTAAACACAGGTGTCTCACGTCAGGCTTAATGAATTTTAGTGCTCAGCAGAAACTGGACAGAGGCACCACCTGTAGACCAGGAGGTAAAAAAAACAGAGTCTCCCCCTGATGTTCCCTTAATAGAGTTTTTGGGTGGGATGCAAAGATGCAATGAGTGTTGGGTCCGGATTTGTCTTGAGCGGGCACCCATGAGCACTTCTCTGGGCCATAACCCTCATAGTTGACCAAATACTGCACTTTTGCATGGACCTGACAAGAATCCACCAGCCTGTGTACAGTGTAAACTGGTTGTCCATTGATGATATGCTGCATCAGGAGCTCTGTAATCTGGCTTGCTGTGGGAAGTTTGGGTAAAGGCAGAAGATGACATGCTTTAGAAAATCTATCCACAACAACAAGACTGACTGTGACCTTGGAATCTAGGTAGACCTGTGACAAAGTCCAAAGATAATTGTGACCAAGGGTGTAGGTAGAGGATACAGTAGTCCTTAAGGTTGGTTCTGGGCTCCTTGTTTTGGGCACACACAGCACAGGCAGCAACAAATCTTTAATGTCTTTTTGCAACACTGGCCACCAAAACCTTCTCAGACTAGATTTTTTGTCTTGTTTCCGGCCAAAATATAGAAAAATTCGGAAATCAAGAAGAATTTTCTAGACAAGAAAAAAATATTGTCTTGTTTTCAGAAAAAACAAGTCAAAATTAAGTGATCTTTTGCTTAGAACAAGCAAAATAATCTGCCAATGGGGTAAGCAAAATAATCTTATTTCAAACAGAAAACAAGATTATTATTCTTACGCCATTGGCAGATTATTTTGCTTGTCCAACTGCTGCTGCTGGGCCTTCTTAATGGCAGACTTAATGCCCAACTGCAGGGGTAGCCAATCCTGCTCCTGGAGATCGACTGTCCTGCAAAGTTCAACTCTAATCAAACACACCTGAAGCAACTAATTAAGGTCTTCAGGATCGCTTGAAAAATTAAAGGCAGGTGTGTTTGATTAGAGTTGGCTCTGAACTTTGCAGGACAGTCGATCGCCAGGAGCAGGATTGGGCACCCCTGCCCAACTGGATAGCTGTACTATTCTGGCTCTTGCCTGGACTCCTCCTTTGGTGAATCAAACTGCCTCATCTGGGCATCTGTTTTGAATTCTTGCAACCTGGTTGGTAATAAGGAATAAAGTCAAACTGGTTAAAAAAACAGAGCCATGCTTGCATGGCGGGAATGCAGTCTCTTGGCCTCCCGAATGTAGGTAAAGTTTCTGTAGTCTGTCCATATGAGAAAAGGATGCTTGGCCCCCCTCTAACCAATGCCTCCACTGCTCTAATGTCACCTTTACTGCCAGCAGCTCCTAGGTTCCGATATCATAATTCCTCTCAGCTGCAGTTAGTCGTACAAGTAAGCACATAGGTGAAGCCTGTTGTTGACCCTGGCTCTTTGGGACAATACTGCACCTACCCCCACATCTGAAGCATCCACCTTCACCATGAAGGGCAATTCTAGATCTGGAAGGGTTAAAGGAATAGTTCACCCAAAAATGAAAATTACCCCATATTTTACTCACCCCAAAGTCAATCTAGGTATATATGATTTTCTTCTTTCAGACGGACACTGTCTGAGTTTTTTTAAAATTTATCCTGGCTCTTCCAAGCTTGGTAATGCGGTGGATAGTGTTCATGATTTTGAAGCTCTGTAAATTGGATATATCCGCAAGTACCGCGTCGTAAAACTAAAATATACCCTTAAAAATTTAAAATATGTATCCAGTATTGTCCCAAAGAGTTTGATTGTGCATTTGTCAGTCAGTCAGTTATTTACATTATAAACCTTCCATAAAAATTGGCAAATCCAAGAAAATGTTGTACCTGTTTCACAGAACATGGGCTGAGGCCATTCTTGCACTGCATATACCTTGCCAAGATCCATCTGGAGACTGGCCTTGGAAACAATAATGCTGAGGAATGAGACTAAAGACATGAAACAGAGGCTATGTTTAAGTAACTGGGACAGGGCATGTCAAACATGTTGCATGTGGTCATGGGTAATTACATGAGAAAATGAGAATTTCATCCAGCTAGACTAAAACAAACTTGTTCAATATCTCCCTAAGGACATCATTAATGAACGCTTTGAAAGCCGCTGGGGCATGCACCAAAGGGCATTACCTTGTACTCAATGGCCTGTCGGGGTGTTAAATGCCATCATCCACCATATAGGAGGCATACTACTCTGGGTCTTTGAAATAAGAAGCTTTTGTGCCTCTGTGAAGTTTGGGACTTGATACAACTCAAAATTAAGGACTGGAGACCTTGTGATGGCAGATTTGAACTGAGATACAGATAGCCCTTGAGTGCTAGGTTTATCTTATTGTGTTGAAGACCCTGGGAATGACTCAAGAATCTCAGGAAAAAGGCAAAAAGAGAGAGCAGAAACACTACAGTTAGTGCAGTGACTGACGTTTCTGGAGGACCATGTATGGAATGCCCAAATGTCTGGTAACATCCTGATCCAGAAAGTCCCCAGCAGCCACAGATTAATTGAAAGCACCAAACTGGTGATGCTGGTTGTTGTGGAAGATGGTGGCTTGGATTGTATATCCAGAGGTTGTAGGATGGAGGAAGATATCTAATTTCCTGGACGAAAACTGGCTTTTCTCGACAATGCAGAGCAGTTGGATCGGAAATGTCCAGACATGCCACATAACAGACAGTGGCACTTCTCTCTCAACACAACTCTCAATCCCCTTCTGTCTGGGTTAATCTAGTTCTACCAAGCTGCATGGGTTCTTCCAGATCACTGGATTTCAAGGGTGGTTCAACAGTATTGGAGGATTCCTGAGGGCAATACACACTGGTCTCCCGACGTCGTTCCTGTTGTCGTTCTCTACTCAGCCACATCAATGAGAGATTTCAAATCTGGAGCAGAGTCTCTAAATGTCAACTCATCCTTAAGTTCAGGAAGCAAGGCTTAGTAGAACATGGCTCTCAAAGCGTGCTCTCTTAAGCTAGGGTATGGAATTCAATAGCAAACTCTGTCACACTCAGAGTGCCCTGAGAGAGCTGAAGCAAACAGTGGTCCGCATCTCCAGTGCTGGCTGGATGGTGGAAAACCCTCCCTTATTTCAGCAATAAAGCTGTTGCAGTAAGTGGTGATCTTTGATCCCACAAAGCTGAGTCCCAGTCTAATGCCTTGCTAGAGAGAAGGGTAATAATGTAGGCCACCTTGGTGTTCTCTGTGGGGTAGCTGCCAGATTATAGTCGATATACCAGAGTACATTGGGTGATGAACCCACAACACTTCTCAGGACTGCCATTAAATCGTTCTGGTGCTGGTAGTTGATGCTTGAGAAGGATTACCAGGTAGCAGCTCGAATTCTTGGGATAAAGGGGTGCAGTCTCAAGTGTTGAAGAATGTCAGAAAGGATCTACTCATGTTGGTGAATGGCTGCTGCTTGCCCTGCTATGGCAGACAAAAGGGTGGTGAAGTCTCCTCCACTGGATTCATATTGGTGGTTCATTCTTGCTGTAACAGGTTTGTTCTAGGTAGGAATCTTGAATGAATTTACTAACTGAGCTAACTCCCCATTTGAAGAATCCAACAGCTTCAAAAACCAGTGAAAATCAAAGCAGAAAGTAGAGTCCAAGAACATCAACTAATACAAACTTAACTTTCAGCAGGCAACTGGTAACATAGTAGTGTTGCCAAGTCTGTGGTTATTTGGGCTACTTTTATAGTCTTTCTATGGCATGCTTTTCCTGTCCGCGGGTTGAAGTGACCCCAATAACATGATATTTACCCCCTGGAATGCAACATTTATCAGGGAAACCCTGCCAAAAAACATGTATTTTACCTCACTGGAACAGGATTTTTACCAGGAATCCCCATGAAAAGCTATTGGGCTAGTTTTAAGTAGCAATTGGGCAGGTTTTGCTGTGTAAACTTGGCACTATAACATAAAGCAAAAAAGCATGTTTGTTTGTTAGTTCATGTTAGCTGTAGTTCCTTAAATAATATTAAAAGATATAAGTTTTGATATTAAGAATGCATCGGGAAGTGTTGACATTAAGATTAAGATTAACAAATGCTTTATGTGTATTTTATGGTTAGTAGTATGTGCTAAATAATGTAGTTAATTAATATGAAATCTTATTGGAAAATGTTACCAATAACTCAATCCTGTCTCAAATGATATTTATGGCTTTTGTCTCATGTTAAAGAGTCTCTGAAGAGCTTTTTGAGTGACCTGAAGAGTTCAATATCAAATCTCACTTCGTCTGTCGCATATCTTTTCTCAAAACAACAAACCTCTGGTGAGTTATACATTTACAGTATATTACTGTGCTCAGTACAATAAAAACAGATGTTTCCTTTTTGTTTACAATCATTTACTGTAGCACTAATTTACATGAAAAAAATGTGCTTCCCCTTACTTTACCTTAAAAACCTTTGTGTATTTTAAGTATAATCAATGTTAGTTTTTTCAGTTTATTTTAGCTATATTTAACTGACTTAAGAAATCGACTTGCAAGTTAAAGTTGATTAACTCATTTTGATGAGTTAAGGTAATTGCATATGTTGCCATGACTTATTAATAACTTTTGACAGTGTATATTCTCTCCTCTCTTTCTCTTATATTTGGCATTTTCTCTTTCTCTCTCTGACACAGGTGGCTCTGAGGTCACCTGTAAATCAGGTTGGATCTCATACAAAAGCAGCTGTTTCTTGTTCTCTACTGATGAACTCAACTGGTTTGATGCACGAGATTACTGCAAAGGGCAGGGTGCATTACTCCTGAAAATACAAGAGGAAAATGAGGAGTGGGTGTGTAATATTTATACACATCATATTTTTTTCCATATTTTTTCTTCTTTCTCATTTCCTATTTTTCTTCCAGGCTTTTCTGAACAAACGTACCATACCCACATCCTACTGGGTGGGTCTAACAGATCAGACCACAGGCCAGTGGAGATGGGTGGATGATACTCCTTACGTCATGAATAAAGAGTGAGCTGATTTATTATAAACAATCTTAACGCTTTCTCCCCCCAAAAAGCAAGCATGATTCACAGCAACTCGCCTTTCTGAGCAAAGATGCACTATAATAATTTATCTTTCAAAAGTCTCTCATGTTCACAGAGGCTGCATTTATTTAATAAAAAATACAGTAAAAACATAAATGAACTGTTTTCTATTGTGACATAATGTTAAATGTAATTTATTCCTGTTTTCAGGATTTTCAGCATAAATTACTTCATTTGTCTTCAGTGTCACATGATCCTTCAGAAATCATTCTAATATGGTGATTTGCTGCATGAAAAAACATTTCTAATTATTATCAATGTTGAAAAAAGATGCACGCCATTATGTTGTTGTTGAAACCATTACACCAAAATGTTTGGGCATTTTTTTTATTATTAAATAAAAACATTAAATACAAAAACATTGACATTTAAGGCATTTATGTTACAAAAGATTTATATGTCATGTTTTTAACAGTTTATTAATCAAAGAACCCTGAAATCAGCATAATAGAATGATTTCTGAGTGATGTGACTCTGAAGACTGGATTAATGATGCTAAAAATTCATCTGTGATCACATCAATCATTTCTGCTTTACACATTATTCAGACAGAAAAAGAGTTGTTTGAAATAATAATATTTCAAAATGTTGTTTTTTTTATTGTTTTTTGATTGTGAGGAGAAGAGACCTCGTTTGGAAACAAAAACCTCAATGCTTCCAAACTTTTGACCACCAGTGTATTTATTACTCCATGAGGTTATGCACACATTTTGGCCTTAAGATGGCGCTACATTACATATTTACAGTATGCCTAATATAATGGTCACATAGTTTTGTATTTACATTTTTTTTATATATATTTGGAATTTGGAGTTGTATTTGTTTTCTTGTTTTTGCATCTTGCATTAAGTATTTCAGTTGTTTAAATATTTGCTGTTGGAAATTAATGCATAACATAAAACAAGCTTTAGGCCAGAAAGGTCTGTATGCACACAGATGTAACAGTGTAATATTTTTTGCCATTGTTTCAGACGCTGGTATCCTGGTCAGCCAGATGACTGGAAAGACCACGGTTTAGGAGAGGGAGGAGAGGACTGTGGACATATAACCTACAGCGGGAAACTGAATGATAGCCACTGCTCTGCCAAAATGAAGTTTATTTGCAGAGTGCAGTACTGAACCTCAAAATGTCTTTTCAGTGTTTTTCAGTGTTTAACTGAAATAAAATTATTGATTGATTGATAAAATGTATAACACTGTGTAAGTTCCCTCACTGCCTTTTTCTTGTGATTATTCAACCTTTTTAATAGAAATAAAAATATTTCACAAGTAGTTGTCTGCTTGCTGTCTGTAGAGGGCTCAATCTCAGGAAACATATGGTCCATTGAAGAGATACTATGACAGCTCCCAGCATTTATATTAGAGGTCAAGAAATATGGGTTTTACTGCCAGACACCTAAATATACATTAATGTAGCTGAAAGTATTCTTACTAATGTCACCAGTTCCTGAAAAATTCCTTGTGGAAAAAAAAAAATATATATATATATACGTATATATATATATATATATATATATATATATATATATATTAGTATCATTAATAAAGTAATACAGCATTCATTTACATGTTAAATATGTTTTAATTTAGTTATATTTTTGTCAGCTTGTTTTTTTTTAACATACAATACAAAAGTCAAAACAAACAAACAAAAAAAAAACAGTACATTTCCTTAGTTTTTATTTTATTTATATATTTTAGCTTTAGTCCTTTTAGTAATTAAAGTTGAATTTGAAATTTTGATAAATGTTTACAGCTAACATTTATTTTATTTCAGTTAATGTAATAGTTTTAGTTAGGAAAATACACTATGTAAACCCAGGTTACTTAAAGTGCTGTATTTTCGACACCAATTTTGTTATTCTTTAGTACTCAAGTGTACTACAAGTGGTGTCTAAATACATTTTTTTTCAAATACACAGTATGTTAAAAGCATATTTTAGTTCATGTTCATTGAGTGTCTCAAAATGGCTTAAGTTTATCTTAAGAAGCACTAAGGAATCATTTTAGTATATTAAGTACAAATTTAGTGCATGAAACATAAAGTACTTTAAGTACATTATGAAAGTAATTTATTTTACCCTGGGTTTACATAATGCATTTCCCAACTATTTTTTATGTAAATGCAATTAACAGTATCAACAGAAATTTTAATATATCTTAAGTACATAGTATATTAAGACATTATTTAGTGAATTTGTTTTTATTTGAAATTTTTTCATTATATAGTAATTTGTTCTTATTTTTGGATTTTCATTTTAGTTTTACTCATTTTTTGTTTTGAATTTTAATTATTCATTTATGCAGTTTTTTTGTGCCAGTTTAGATTTTTATAAAACTATTTTTTCAATTGTATTTATTTTCAGTTTTACCCTAATTCTTCTAATGCCCTGAAAAAAGCAGTAAACAGCATCAACAGAAGCTTGTTTGTTGCCCACATTCCCGTCCCACGCCTCCCAGCTAATCATTACAGCTCCTAAACAATCATTACACCACCAACACCACTTACCCTCGTAATCTCAGTTTGCTTTCACACCACTGAATCTCTCTGAAGAAGCATGGCGGTGAAAGAGGAGGCTGGCAGACCCACATGGAGCAGGCAGATTGAGTTCACTCTGGCTGGGATCGGCTGCGCTGTGGGCCTGGGGAATATCTGGAGGTTTCCATACCTGTGCTACAGGAGCGGTGGAGGTAAGACACACACCATTTAAATAATGCTCCTCATCACTTACAGAAAGTACCATACCATGTTTTCCCCCAAACATCTTAAACTAGCCTTAAATAGTTTGCTGGTTTTGGTTGTTGACCAGCTAACTAGTGCCCAAATACCCTTAAGACCAGCACAACAAACAGTTTTTCTCCCATGACTCATGTACCAGGTTATGACAACTTTTATTGGACCTTTGGTGTGAAAATTGGCAATATGAAGCCATGCATATGAAAGTCCTTACAATGACAGAGATTGCTTTCTTCTGTTGCTATTTAACAATTTCAGCTTTATCTTTCAGACTGTAAAATTTAGATGTCCACACAAGAAAATAAGAGAGTGCCAGTAGATGAATTTGTTTATCTGTAACTGAAACGTTGTGTAAGATCAACCATGACTCTGCAATCCATCTCAGATCACATATTGCTATAATGTTTACATATAACTAATGTCTTATTTAAATCAAACAAGGGAGAGTAGATCAAGAGATGGTGACTGATTCA
>JAUMHE010000084.1:514643-529259 GCA_032359235.1 Enteromius mattozi | reverse complement strand
GATCTTAAAACATGTCAGTGCCTTTGTTTTGTCTTAAGATGCACACCAGTAATGCCTTTTTCTAAGGCATGTATATATAAAATAATTAAATGTCCTAATTGAACTATGGATCAATCCTGGCTTAGGCTAAGCCCTGTCTGTGAAACCGGGCCTATAAGTGTAGAGTTAGTCCCCTTTAAAACACTTTGCATGCTGGTAACATGTCCATGTGTGACCTACATCATGTCTGGTTTGTGCTGTTTTCCATGCTGGGTGTGGAGCTGACACATCACAACCTGCAGGTCACATACAAGCACACGCTTTCTTTAGCTTCTCTCTGTGAAATCCTATAGATCTGACACTGCTGAACAGACTTATCTAGTCTCAATAACAGTTTGCAACCCACAGGCCAACTTAACCAGCAGGCACTGCACTAGACATATATCAGTGTGTGCTGTGTAGTCAGTGCACTTTCAGCATTTTATGAGCTGATTTATGTGTGTTAATCACAATAATGGAGTGATGCTGTACAGTCACAGTTACACTACAGCTGAAATGTGCAGAGTCAGTAGGATTTTGTTTTTTTTAAAGCAATTTTACTTTTATATTCTGGAGCTGCTGAAAATTCAGCTTTGCATCACAGAAATTAATTACATTTTACAATATATTCATGTAAAAAACAGTGATTTGAAATTGTAATAATATTTCAGATTTTATTTTATTTTTGATCAATTAAATGCAGCCTTGGTGAGCTTCTTACATTTTCAGATGTCTTTCTGTCTGTAAACTATAATGTCTTATAATGCTAAGTAGGCAGCTCACTAGATTTTGGAACAGAGCTAGAGAGTGAAAGCATGGCAAGTGTACATCAGCAAGTGTGAATGAAGCACAATGCATTTCAAAGCACAGCGGGGAAAAACCCTCTTTACTCAAACTGCGGCTGGCAAACATCCCAGCGCTCACAACAGAGGCAAAACTAAAAGAGCGGGGTCCTTCTGATGGCACCGCAGTGACGCGCTTAAACAAATACAATGAGCCTCCTGCCAAGACGACAGAATTCATTAGCTGTAGCGCCTCGATCCTCGGCCACCGGAAGAAGACTGAGAGTCTGTGAAGGCTATTTGAGGTCTGATTAAGTGCCTTTTACGAGAGCCGTGAAACTTGGCATCAAATCTGACGACTGGGGCGGCGCTTACTGGTTTTCACAGATCTAATAAAGCACATTTCACACTGCATGCAACTCACTGGCCTTCCTTCTCTGCAGAAATCAACAATTCTCAGAGTAGTGTCATCTCAAACCTTCTTTCGTTCATGCAACACAAAAAATGCAATAAAAGCTCATGCTGCATTTTTTTTTTTAAGTGCCTCAACCTGCCCGACAAAGTTCAATATCATGCTGACAAAATATTTTTCAACCAAGATTTATGATTTATATACAATATAGAAACGCTCTATACTTTTATGCATGACATTATATATATCTTTTTTTATTTTCTTTGAGGTCACAAATTTCAAAACGGAAAATAGTAGAGTAAATGCTCAAAAATGAATCTAGTTTGACATAAATAATAAATCCATATTAGTCTGAAACAACACAAGCATAAATAATGACAATTTATATTATTTAGTTATTATGTTTAGTTATTTAAACTATATTATCGAGCTTTAATAGGTTAAACACAACTGTAAGGCATGAAGATATGAAAATTATAAATATTAACATAATTTTCTGTAAAGCTGCTTTAAAACAATGTACACTATATAAATATATTCGACTTGACTCGTCCCCAAGTGAACTGTTCCTTTAAGAGCCAGATGAAAAGAGAGATGATTGATGGATGTTGACTCATGAATGGGTGGCTGATGTCATCGTCCAGTGTTTGCCCTTGTAATCTGATGCATTACAAAAGTGCCCACAACTGGTTTGGTTACGCATGCTTCAGTTGCAAAAAAGCATACACAAAGGCCATCCATTACTGCAACTGACAACTGGAATAATCAGTTCAGGGAACTGTGGTTTGAGAAAGCTGAGATTCCAGACAGGAATAACAACATTGCAAAGTGACATTACCCATTCATGTGCACAATCTAATGCATGCATGTATGTGACAATTGAAATCATTTAAAACTTGCATTGGACATAACATAACATGGAACATTCTCGAAACTCTCTAGCAAGGGTCTCTAAGTTCTTTCAGTAATATTAACAGAACGTTCATCCAAAGTTATCTTGTCTTCAATAATGTTTTCCAAACACTTGCAGAAAACACTATTTATACATTGTTCATGGAATGGTTGTTTTTTTCCTCTAAAGTTTCAGTTGTACATTCATTTAAAAAAAATTTTTAGGTACAGAACGTTTGTTTCTTCATCATAACAGATTTGATGAAATTCAGCATTCCATCAGTGAATGCAGTGAATGGGTGCCGTCAGAATGAAAGTCTAAACAGCTGATAAAAACACCACAATAATCCACACCACACCAGTCCATCAGGTGACATACTGTAAAAGCAAAAAGCTGTGTGTTAGTAATAAATAAATAAATAAACAAGACATTTTTGTCTGGATTTCAGCTAAACAAGTCCGCTATTTATAAAATTTCTTTCTCCAGTGAGAAAGCCATCTGGTCTGAATCAGGAGAGAAATCTGCACAAATCAAGCACTGTTTACAAGCCAAAACAGTGTATGAGCTCTAAACAAATATTTGTCTAAATTCTGACGTGAGAGACAACAGGAGATGGATTTTTCACTGGAGAAAACATTATGAATTATGGTCTCGATATGATATTTAACTTTAAAATACCTTAATGATGTATTTGTTTCTAACAAGCACAGCTTTTCATTTCTCAAGACATTAACTGATGGACTGGAGCGATGTGGATTATTGTGATGTTTTTATTAGCCGTTTGGACTTTGGTCTGTCGGCACCCATTCACTGCAGAGCATCCACTGGTTGTGATGCAATGCTACATTTCACCAAATCTGTTCCCATTAAGAAAGATCCCACCCCCTCTCTCTTTCCCACTTCACTTCCTGTCAATGTTGATCTGTCCTATCAAAATAAAGCCTAAAAAATGAAAAATAAATCTTTAAAAAAAACTAAAGCTGCCTTCACGTCATGTCGTAATTCCGAGATGACAACACGTGACATTCTACTCTATCTAAACTGCGTTTCTATGGCAACAATTTTAACGCCAAAGCCCTCATGTGCTCCTGAATTCATAATTACAACCTGTGAACCCAGAGCGTACTGACAGTTACGACTTGGACCAGTGACGGATGTCCCACGTGACCGCCGTCAGGTTCAGTTTGGCACTAATTAGGTGATTCCTTTGATCTGACAATATGGAAAGCTATGAGTAAAATGTCACGTGTTGTCATCTCGGAATTATGGTAATTACAAGATGGCGTGATTTTAGGGAAATATCCAGTTTCTCCAATCTAACAGAACAGTTTTGGTTCTTGCAGCTTTGTGCTAATGAGCTGAATTAAATCAGCTGTGTAGATAAGGCAGACGTAAAAATTGTGCAGAGCTGTGTTGAGTTGAGGAGCCACTGAAAGTTCATCCCAATCAGCCCTGAGCAGCCCTGATCACGTGAGCCCAACCAAACTCTCAGTGCTGCCAAGGTCAGCGGAATATTCCAGCTTACTAACTCCATGCATGATGTAAAGATCATGACACCAGCGGAGGGCCTGCATGCACTGTGTCACGCACCACTTGTTTTCTGGGAATCGATTGAGCTTGAAGGACAAGTGAACAACACACTCGCCAACACTGCAGATTCAGCCTAAATTAAGATCTTGTAAGAGATGTAATCTAACAGCTAACTGAAATCTGGAAAAGGAAAAGCAATTAAGATATTAGAGCATCAAACGTATTGCATTTAGAGATCAAGATCAATCCAATCAAAGACACAAATGCTTGTCCAGCGCTCAGTGCTACAACATGAGCGTGAGCTTTCACAGCAGCATGGGTGGAGTGAGTTGTAGTATTACTGGAACAGACTGTTGTCTGACTGGACAGGGCTGTAGTGCAACTACTGTACATACTGTACACCAATCCATCCTTTGTAGCTTTGTATAGTGGTGTTAAAAATGTGCATTAATCAGAGCTTGATGCTGTTATGACTCAACATATTTTGGAAGTAACAAAAATGCATTACTCAAATTTTACTCATTATTATGGCCAACAGTGTTAGAACTAGCAAACTTTTTGTAGCAAAACTAAAATGTAATCTTTCTACAATCACTCTATCAATATTGAAATATTTAATAATATATATTTATAATATTTAATTTAAACAAACAGGCAAATTAATTCATTCATTGATTAATAATGGCCAACAGGGCTTCTATTTTTTTTTAATCAATTAATTAAAAAAATTTGATCCAATAAACAACAAGAAAAAAAAAAATCTAAAACAATTATTATTATAAAAAATTCTAACTCTCGGTTGTCGAAACACATAAACTGAACAAAAGATGCTCAAAGATCTCATCATGCAGTCATGTAGTATGGTGTGTATGGATCAGTGATCCATCAGCTCAAAGGTTGCCATGGGGAAAAACTGATCCTGGAACAGAAATGGGAATCTGCTGTAATGGATGCTGCCAATGAACACCCTGCTTCCCATTCCATCCCGTCTCCCATAGCGACCACATTATTACTCCCACAGTTTGTTCATCGCTATCCTGTTCCCAAACCTTTCTAACTGATTTTCCCAGTCTCTCTGTTTGGTCAGAATACAAAAGCAGGGCTGCGAAGCTCAACTATATTAATAGCGTTCAAGAGGCAAATGCACGGGTGAGATTTCACTGGTACTGGTGTCAAATATGACTATGGTGACAACACTAGTGCTTTACCTCCACTGCTGTGTGTGAATGTTTATATTCTTGAGGGACAGTCCCAAACACACACAGACGCAGCCTTTGACACAATTACAGTGGTGCCTGGTGATCAGACGGACACAAAGCTCGCCCTGTCTCTCGTTTCACTATGCAGATACGGATCTCATAAAGTAACCACTTACTGTATCTCTATCTTTGTTGTTGATAAACCTGCAAAGAGCCTCGACTCTGCTCTTCAGTGATGGTTCACATGTACACAGACCGACTGTCGAAATGACACAAGAGAGCGAAAAAAGGCATTTACAGGAATGAAACATTTACTAATCAGGAAAATCAAAGTGCTGCAGTAAATCTGAGCAGCTTTTACCCTGTCATAACTTTCAACCTTTGTTCATCATAACAACATTTTGCAAACACACATGTTATGAATAGACTGCACTGTACAGACAGACACACAGAGTGCCGAAACACTTGAAATCAATCTCTATGAATCAGCAATTTTAAAAAAAGTGTGTAGTTAAAAAACACAAGCATAATATTTATTTTAATTGTACTATTTTTATTACTACTATTATTTAAACTTGCTCTTGTCTTTAGAAGTAAATCTTGATACATAAAAAATACATACTGTAACTCAATCTCATTGCTTAGAAAAAAAATATCTCAGTTGAAATAACGGGTCATTATGAACTTCCACAAATATTTTTATAGCGGCATCTTTCAGCAGCTATTGTTTTACGAATCTGGCACAATGTAGTAATAAATTGCAACTTGTACAGACAGTAAACATACATCCCCCATGTAAGCATTGTGAATGTTTTCATATGTGAAAAGGGTATTTAAATATATTTTACAAAATTAAACTATCACTGGAACAAAAAGTTACAATTAATGATATCATAGATTTAAATATGTAATATGTAAATGTAAATATTATACTAAAAGGTATAGATATATAGTATAGATATATAATAAACCATGTAAAATATAATAAATGATATTATTAAAAATAATTCAGTTTCTTCTGTACACAACTACACAACCTGTGAGAGTTTGGTGGAGTCTTCTGAGAGCTCCAGGGCAGGGCTGAACATCCCATCAATGATTGACAAGACATGATTGACTCTCATTGATTGGCAGCTCTTGAGGAAGGGTTGAGGAATGTTGTAGTCAGAAGCTCAATTAACAATCCTATTCCTTCTGCACCTTCTTAAAGCGACACTTACTTGTATTGCACACAGGATATAAAAACATTGTCATGTAGAACACATGGTCATTGTGTTCTAAACCCACATAACTTTCTTATGGGGAACACAAGAGAAGATTTTTTGAAGAATATCAGTGTATAAATCACACTACTTGTTTCATAAGACTGACGCTTCTTCAGAATTCTCCTCCACTTGTGTTAGAGTTTAGAAAGACATGGAGGTGAGAAAACGCTGAAAAAAGCTCATTTTGAAGGAAACTATTCCTAAAACCAAATAACAGAACATTTAACATAATTTTGTTTCTAACAAAAACAACCTTAAACTCGCCTAGGATTATGCAATCATGTAAATACGTATTGAAACGCATGTACAGTAGCGTGATTTTGTATTGTAGAGTAAAGTGGGCGGGGCGAAACCTATCAATACACCGTAATAAATCGATTGCAGCTGAACTGTCACTTCTCCGAATAAACTCCCAACTTCTGAAGAAAGCCTGTCTGCCTATCTGGAGAAAGCCTTGAGTGAGCTAACACAAGTAGCGCAGCGCTAGGGCTAGATCATCACTGAGGCCTCAGAGTGCTCACAATCTGTCAAAGAGCTCGTTTTAACGTCGCTTACCTCGATCTTGTCCACGTTCCGCGCGCAGCCGACCACCTTCATGCCGTGCTGGACGAGAGCGCGAGCCACAGCCGCTCCGATCCCGACAGACGCTCCGGTGACCAGCGCGACTCTCCCCTTCCAGCGCTCCATCATCAGATCAGACGCGGCAGATACAGTGTATCACGGTCAGCTCGGCCGCGATGTCACAATGTAACAACGAGTTCTAATCCGCGCCGGACTGAAACAATGTATCAGAAGCGCTCGCGGCTGCTACTTTGTGTCAGTGTCGCCGGTGCAGTAATATCTCTGATTCACAATGGTATCAGGGAACGTGTTTGAGGCGGGAACAAATCACTCAAGCCCTCCCCGATCTTCTGCCGTTAACACCCAGGAACAGCTCGACACACACGGATCCAATCCCCGCAGAACCCGCGATTAATTATTAACGGCGGCGGAGATAAGAAAAAAACAAAAACAAGCTTTAGGTTGCTGTCGCCGCCCGCACGTTTTTTCCACTCATGAATTGATACTGTACACGAACGCTGTATTGAACGTTTGTTTTGTATAAACCACTCAAAAAACAAACACTACTATATATAAAAAACTACTATATAATAAAAGTACATACAAGCTGCCTGAGTAAAATGTTTTAAGTATCATTGACATGTTTTTTTATAGATTTATTATTAATTCGAATTACTTTTATTTCCTGTTTTAATTGCGATGTTTGACAGTTCGAAAAATTGAGTTTTGTCTTGTGTTTTGTATACGTCTCAGATTTGTAGTAATTTTTATTTCAGTTTTAGCGAATGTAATTAAACTTAAGAAAACGAGAAATACTGCCTTGGCAACTACATAAAATTAAAAAATATATATTTAAAAAACATTTTAATGGTATTAGTTAACTAATAATTCTGGATCAGCCTTTGTATTCTTTTTTCTGTCACTGTGCAGCTTTTTTTCCCAGCTTTCAGCAATCTTTTTGCTCACTCTGATAATCTGTACTTTTATGGTATGACAAGGAAAAATCAGAACAAAACACCATCTAGTGGCTGGCTATAGTTAACATGTAACCAGGCTTATGCTAATACGAGGTTAGAAGTTTAAAAAAAAAGAAAAGAAAAAAGGAAAACTGTTAAATAAAGCAACTTTTATATGAATTTAAATCAACAACTAAACAATACAAACACTCAAAATATCCATGATTCTTTTTGTGGGTGGGGGAATCCAGTTACACAAAGAAAGTACATTCAATTCTGATGCATATTAATAAATATTCTTTATTTTGTAAATTTTGCACATTGCTTTCAACATCACATCCAGTCATCTTTATAAATGGATGCTTTCATTTTACTGTAAAATCTTTTTACTCAGATAATTATTTCTGTACACATTTATCGGTACAACTCTTGCCACTAAAACGGTCACAGTCAGTGAAAATTTTTGGAGGAAAAAAAAAACAAAAAACAAAGAAATGTTTAACAAACATTACATTAAGACTACCAACACCTAAACCTAGAGTCAAGGCCTGCAAGCTCCATGACCAATTTAACAACTGTGTTTCTAACAACCTGCTCCCTAATCAGCGTGTCAAGAGAGAAAGGAAAACAAAGCCAGCTGTGATTGGTTGAGAAGGATTGAGAGTGAAAGAGGAGGGGCCTGAAGAAGAAGACGTGTATATAGATGCTAAAGACGTGTAACGTTACCCAACAAACATGAACATAGTCAAATACAGCACTGAAATTGATTCTCTTACCCATTTCATATTCCCAAACTCAATGCAGCAGTGATCATGAGTGTTTTGACGCTCTATAAAAATAAGTGTGAGTTAGTGTGCATGTGCAGCGGTGAGTCTAGTTGACGCTGGTGGTGGGCAGCCACTCTCCGCGGCAGTATTTGGTGAAGCGATCTTTAAGGTGCTGTCTGTACTGGTCTCGTGTGCGGTAGAACGATTTGTTGTTCTCTACGAATGACTGGATCTCGTCCTGCGTCAGACAGTTCTCTTCATCTGAGGTCACTTCAGATTCATTCTGTGAACAAAGAAATTACAGCAAAAAGTTACTACTTGCAACTATTTGAATGAACAAACAGCAGAGTGTAATAAACACTTTCACAAATCATTTTTAATTAACTGACACAAGTACATTATTAAACTGGAACAGATCTGTAGGACTGTAAGCAAATACAATATATAAAATATATAAACATTGGTGAATTATTATATATTTTTTTTTTTTATAAAAATAAAAATTTACTTTAGATAGTGCTACTTCTGGTAACAGATTGCCCAGAGGGAAGAGTTTTAATGAGCTAAAATAACAAAGGTTCCCAAAAATGTGATAGTTTGTGGTATCAGCTCACAAGTAACTCCATGAGGCTCTTGGTGCAGCTGTTCTCCTGTGCGCAGGTGTCCGGTAAGACAGGCTGACTGTGGAAGTGCCTGCTGCTGCTCACATGATGGCTGAAGCTCTCACAGGATTCACAGCAAGGAGTTTCTTTGCTTCTGCAGGTGTGTGGTGAAGGGGAAGGAGACTCATGAACGGCAGGAGATCCAGATCCTCTCCTACTGCCGTCAGACACACAGCTCTCCTCTGCTTTAGATCCCTACAAGAGAGAGGAAAAGATCACAACCAGTGCCTTGATGGCATGCATTACTAAAAACTAATATTTTAGTTAAATATAATATATTTTGATTGTTGCTGAATCAATTTCTACCTTATAATTTATATATTTTTTCTCTTTATTATGATGCGTGTTGTGTAACCAGTAACTTCTTATTAAAAGAAAACAAAATGTAAATAAAAAAAAAGCATTGTTTAATAATATCAATTTATCTTCAAAGCATCTAATTGAAGCAACCCATAAGTAAGTACTTGGCTACTTTGTTCAAAACAAGTGTGAACTCACATGCTCGCTCCTACAGAGTGACGTCTTGTTTTTTCTTTTTTTCTTTTTATTTTTGCCCTTTGTGCTGTCTTCTGAGTTTGCCCAGCACTCCACACAGCTGTCCACAGCATCCTCTTCCTTCTCCTCTGAGCAGCGATGACTACATGAATATTCACCTGGAGATAACCACAAAGATGATCATTATCAAATGTTGATCAAAGACATTTTCTATATATGATCCTGGCTGCATATAAAAATGGCAGGAGCACTTGCAAAACAGCATGCTCAAATCTGATTGGCTGGCTCTACTCAGTTGCCTAAAATCTTAATACCATTTTTAAATTAGACCTGGAAATTAACAAATACATATTTAGTGTATTCGGTCAACAATGTGAAATGAGAAGAAAAGAAAAAAACTAGGGAATCTCCAGGTCTATTCTAAGAAGATTCTTTGAAATAATAGAAGTATTATGATTTAATTATTGTTTAGCGATTTTATTGACAATACTGTAACACTGCTGTAGTGTTCACCTAGCCAGAACATTCGTTTTGTTAACAGTATATAATGGATTAAAATGGATAAGGTAATAAACAGGCAAGGCTTTAAAAGAGTTTAATCTCAAATCAATATTTCATATCCTCATCGTTATTTATGCAGTAATAATATGTACAATATAAATGATATGACTGTACATCATTCCTTAAACATCCATCTTGAATTTGTTTGTTCATCTTGGCTCAAGGCCATTTGCTAAGAAAGTTCTTTGCATTTAGTGAGCTAATAAAATATTTCACCTCAGATCAATATTTTGTGTCCAGTTATTTACTTTTGTTGCCCTTCAGACCAACCCATCACAACATCAACCCATACTTATCAATAATAATCAAGACTCCTCTGTATTCGTCACATTTATTTCCATACCTGTTATATCATGGTTGCAAATGCCCTCTGTGCAGGCCACATCTGAGCCCTCTCTGGATCCCGTCTCGCTGCCCTCCATACTGGAACAGTAGCCACAGTCACTGCCGTTACTGTGAGGCAAGAGTGCTAGAAGAACAAACAGACACAAACTCACCAGTCAGGTGCATTCCGGGGAACTCTGAGAAATAATTACATTATTTAAAAAAATGAAAAGCTCTCTTGACCCTTCTTGGTTTTGGGGGAATGCAGGATGGAAGCAGCAGGGCAGGTGCAGGATGAACTCTCGCTGGTGATGATGACCTCCACGCTGCCGACAGACTCCTCTCCGCTGCCACACGACTTACAGCCGCCATCCACAGACTCAGACGAACCCTGCGCAAAGACAAAGAGGAAGTGAATGAGGGTGAAAGACAGAGAGGAATTCAAGAAGAGTGTTGCGCAGCAAATGACCACATTTTTTAGACAAGAACAGTTTTCATAACAATGTTGTTTCTTTTTGTTGTATTTATAGTAAACATATCTTACATTCAATGCAGTAAGTCTAACTGAAAGCCACATTATTATTTTTACTATTTACATAAGAATTAATTCAATTGAATTTTAATTTAAATACTTTTATTTAGCAAGGATGCATTCAACATTGTCATTAAATACATTTATAATACTACAAGAGACTTCCGTTTCATATAAAAGCTGATCTTTTGAACTTCCTTTTAAAATAACACATACAAAAAGTTCTGAAGCAGCACAACTGTTTTCAACATTCATAATAATCAGAAATGTTTCTTCTGCAGCAGTATATTAGAATGATTTCTGAAGGATCATGTGACGCTGAAGACTGGAGTAATGATGCTGAAAATGCAGCTTTGATCACAGCAATACATTACATTTTACAATATATACAAATAGAAAACTTGTTTTTAATTGTACAAATATTTCACAGTATTTCTGGTTCTACTGCATTTCTGATCAAACAAACGCAACCTTGTTGAGCAGAACATATTTTGGAAGAGGAACAGAGACACATGAATTGAGTCATTACCTCATCAAGACTTTTGTCTTTTTCCCCCTCCGCCTCCTGTTCAAAGCCACACTTGTTTTTGCGTCTGTTCTTGCGTTTTTGCCTCTTTTTCTCCTGTTTGAGTTCTTTGGCTCGCTCCTCTTCTGAGAGCTCCTCACAGAGCTGCTCCAGCCGGCTGATGCCCTGAACCCTCTCCACCGCCATCTGCATGTCATTTAATATATATCAATTAAGCACATTATATACAGCACTTTCCAGAAGTACAAAATAGGAATTAAGGGCCAGGGTTACTAAACAGGCAAATTAGCGTGAGAGTACAATTACATAAAAGCACAGATGGGAGTGGAAAGTCTGTGGATCTACAGACAATCCAAATTAAAAAACACATCCATCAGTGCAATCAAACTGTTGTTCAATAATCCTGTAAATACCAGTAAATTACTTTGCATGATTCATTTAAATACTCTGTTTGTATATATTACGTATCAAGTACTTCAAGCACTTTAAGCACCTTGTACGAACCCTGAGAAAAAAACTAAACTTAAAACGTTATTCAGACCAGATGTTGGTTTATATTCT
The DNA here is from genome assembly GCA_032359235.1 of Enteromius mattozi. NCBI lineage: Eukaryota > Metazoa > Chordata > Actinopteri > Cypriniformes > Cyprinidae > Enteromius > Enteromius mattozi. Next base: position 517,216 of record JAUMHE010000084.1, on the reverse strand, counting down.
TTAATAAACCCATACTTCTCAATTTCCTTTAGTGCTAGAGAGAAATTATGCACTGACAGGGTTGCATTCAAAATGTGGGATATTACAAACATAACAATTATTCTCTATGATATATACATATACATATATATACATATATATATATATATTAGCTATGTGTGTATTCCTATTTTATATTTACAAGAATTTTCCTACAATTAATTGTCAATTCAGAAGATGGTGTTCAAAATATAATTCTACGTTAAATGATTTAACTGTTGGATTTATACCGTACTGATGAAAAGAAATATTTGGGAACTAGATGATGCTTAAATACCACAAGATTGTTACCTCAAAGCTTTTGCGGAGCGCATCAATGCCCAGATAGAAGAGCATCTGCCACGTCTGCTCTTCTGCTCGCAGCTTCTGCCAGATTCTGTGCAGCCGCTCATACAGGTGGATTCCTAGACACGTCAGCACCTCCTCTTGCGCAATATCAATGGTCTTTGCGTGCCTCTCTCGACGCCTGTAAACGATCCAAACACTCTTTACGAAGGTGTAACTACGATAAAAGAATAGCTAATGCATCTAATTCCCAGCTGATAATATGTTATGACTTTAACGCTTATTGCACAGCATCAAACAAACTCCTTAAGAACTGGAGCACTCACTCATAACCCCCGGCGAACTCTGGTTCTGCTCGGCCCAGTAAGTGAGCTATGAAATCAGTCTCACAGCAGACATGGATGTGGCGCTCGTGAGGGCAGCAGCGTAACCCCTCATACAGAGCCGCACAGTAGCCCTTCTCTTTACTGCAGTCCAGATCTCCTACCAGGATGTTATACGCTCTCAGAACCTTGTTCTTGCAGTCAGTACAGAACCTGATATGCAGAATGAGGCGACCAATATAAATCAGTAAAAATTAATTTTTGCCACTGAGCCAGTTAAGATGTTGAGGTTACAAGATCACAGTTTCTTACCGGTGTTTGCGCAGGTATGTCTCCAGAGTCTCCAGCAGAGAGGTGCTGTCAATCAAAACCACTTCATCACGACACTCCTGTGACATCAGCTCCCAGACGTCCATCCAGCTGCCCCTGCAGATCCATAACCATGGTTACCAAACAACCTACTGATACGGTCACTTATATCACTACCAGGGTCAGAAATGTACTTTTCCAATAATGGGCAATATTTTCCCAAGGACTAATTTCCAGTGGCATTTTTTATTATTATTTTACCTCATTAAAAGAATCAGTTTTTTCTATTATGTCAAATAATTGTATTTATAAAATTAATTTAGCATAGGCTGTTACCAATGCATCTGACATGGTATGTTTATTCACACAGACTGCTTATACATTCAACAACTGCATAATGTTATGTGATCAAGGTAAATTCTCTTAACTGACATAAAACAGCCCTATAGAAAAAATAAATAAATAAATAAAACATGAACTGTAATATTATGATTAAAAGAAAAAATATTGGTAATGTAATAAATAAATGTAATAACGATTATACATTTTTTTATCAATTGTATTTATTTCAACAGTTGTAATAGATTTAATTTCATTTATGTAGGGGCATTTTTGTTCATTTTGGTGGAAGTTCCCATTCATTTCTGCCACTGACCACTATCAGTATTACTAAAAAAAATCTTCTTATCTTCAATTCATCAGCACAAAGAAAGAAACAGTCTCAAACATTAAACGTCACATGATAATTAAAAACAACTCACCCCAAAGGCTTCGGTTTGTGCGTGTCTAAAGAGTGCAGCTGACAGCGTTTATTCTTTTTACTCTTGGGAATGGAATCAATTACATTGTTTAACTTTGACCTACAACAAGAAAAAGCACACATATTAAAATGAAAAACAACTAAATCATATAGGCAAAAGACAACAAACTAACAGACAAAAAAAAGAAGTTTAATTTCATTGGACTGACAGGCTATGATCATCATTCCACCTTAAAGAAAAACAACAAAAAGATCACAAACATTCAGTAAAAAGTAAATAGGGTCAGTTTTGTGCAGCACTTACCCATGAACGTAAAAGAGCGTGTAGAGCTTCCTGGGGTCTGTGAGACATGCTCGTGTGACTGACAGCACTCCAGAGGATCCTACAGTGAGTGGCTCCAGTGCAAAGTACCCTGAGTCTGTGAGCTGAGAGAACAGACGCTCCACGCTGCGCCGGCAGCCCACGCACGGCACCGACTGAGACAGAGCGCTGAACACCTCACGAGACATCACCATCAACGCCATGTTCAAGTCCTGCTGCTTTAGCATGCTGTGATGCTGGTGGACCAAAAACACAGGTGGGAAAGTGAAGTGAGGCCATAGAAGTCTGACTCGCTATCTTTTTTTTCTTGCATTCTGTGCCTCTGTCAAGCTAGAAAGACAGTAAAGCCGATAATATAATGCACTGTATTTACTGTAAAGAGTGTGGGAAGACCATGGCCGGTAGTAGTGCATTTGTGACTGGTTCTAATACACTTAGAATTGAAACGCTGAAAAAGCACAATGCATCTATAAAACACATTACATGCCGCGATAAATGCACTGCTCAAGTGTCCCCTCTCCCCGCTGCCTTTCAG
>JAUMHE010000084.1:467246-505068 GCA_032359235.1 Enteromius mattozi | reverse complement strand
TTTTATAAATATACATTTATATTTTCTTATATAATATCTGTCATGTCATTATATTTTTATATGTGTATATATTTATATTTACATATATTTTTATTATGTAAATTTTAATAATTTTACAATTTCATAATGTTAATTTTAATATAGAATTGAATTATATGTTTTAGCATATATATATATATATATATATATATATATATATATATAGCCAAAAAACCTTTATAATATAAAATATTATATATATATAATTTTTCTATTTCTATTTGATATTCATGCCAAATGGAGCTTGAGTGGATCGGCCCAGTGTTGAGATTGTTTAATGTCTGGATGGCAGCGAGACGTTACTGGCTACTGTAGAAGATAATTTCAGGAATGTGAAGTTATTACAGTAGATGACTGAGTTTCATTCTTTGTGTGTGGCTTACTTTAATCATGGAGGGTTATCTGAGGGAATCTCTCCGAGGGTTTTGTCTCTCCGCTGTTGGACGGGCTCCCTTCGCCTGCGGGCTGGAAATAAACCAACAGCTCTCAGAACGAGGGATCAAGCTGAATTAACAAATATCCATTTATGTAGATGATAGAGGGATGATTGTTTAGTGCGATCGAATGAACCGTCGAGTGATTCAGTGAAGGGAAAGAAAGAGATGATGAGGAGGGGCGTCTAATTATGATCTCAGTGCATTTTTTTACCTTTATCTCACCAACCACCTTTCAGTCTGTTTAAATGAATAATTCTCTCCAATATTTAGTCATTATTTACTCACCCTCATGTTCCAAGCCTCTGTGCTGGTTTCCCAGTGTATTCTTCTGCTCATTATGAGAATATCAGGCTTGAAAAAGGACAAAAAAACACTAAAGAAATCCCGATTATCCTTGACAGCCTCTGGTCACTGTCTGCTTTCATTGTACATTAAAGAACAGCATGAACTCTTAGGAAAAATAGATTTTGTACTATATATTACGAACTGTTAAAGACAGACCTATTGTGATCTCAGAGTTTGTTAATCAGTGGTAGATGCTTTTGCTGATGCTATGAGTTCACGTTATTTCAACTTATTTTTTAAATAGCTGTTGAAAACTACATTACCCACAATTCTGCAGAGAATCTCCACCAATCAGAGAATCACGAGAGGCGGCACTATAAATTCTTCCTACTTTCTCAAGCTAGTTAAATATTTGCATATAAATCTTTGCTATATATTTATAAGATATTGTTTCTATATATGTAATCAGCATCTTTGAATCCGTAGTTTTATATAGTTTTCTCTATAGTTTTAATTAATGCTGTCTAACACTTCATCACCATGAATTGCATCCAACATAAATATAGTATAATATATGCATGTGTGCTGTGTATATTTATTATGTAAATATAAATGCCAACACACACACATGCATGTGTATATATAAAAAAAAATGCTTATATTAAATATTTGTTTTTCTAGGATAAATTATATGAATATAAATATAGATATGTAAATACATGTAATTGGTTTCAAAATATATACTGTATGTGTGTGTATTTATTTATATATAATAAATATCTACAGAACACACACATATGTTATGCAAGCAAAAGCTTTTTATTTTGTATGAGATTAATTGTGATTAATTGTTTGACAGCACTAGTTTTTGTTCAATTATGTCATTTACAGTGCTTCATGGGATTGTAGTTCATTCCCTTATTAAAGCCGTTAAGTTCACAGTCTTGTATCTTTGTCTTTAAATCATTTTTTGCTTCAAATCAAAATGTTTAGTCAGTTTCTCTTCGTAGCTTTTGGTTTGGTTCGGCCAAAAATTTATCAAGCACCTTTTAAAATACCTATGGGGAAAAAATGAATGAGGAAGAATGCTTCTGGAACCAGTACCGCTGTAAAGGTAGATAGCACTAATGCAATCAAATGCTTTTTAGCTGAAATATTTTTATACAATTTTTTAATTTTTTGACTGTATTAGCTTCTGTCAAATACAAACACATATACACATCAGCTATCATGAGCTTATGCCCCACATCAAACACACCAATTGCCCCGCCTCTTCCTGCTCCATTTGGCCAATCAGCTGATAGCAGAGAGGTAGCACAGTCTCTCTCTTACACACTTACACACACTTACACATCTGAAGCCTCTCATTAACGCTGCAGAAGAGTCCAAACTCACACTTAACAAGTTTCTCAAGATTTCTCACACACTGAGCATAACTCGGAGACAGTAATCTGAACGCTCTTGGTTCTTGTAGAAAACACTGATGATTTCCGTGCACATGCTCGATTAAACCTGTGTGTGTGTGTAGCTAGCAGGCTAATGACGGGTCTGTGATTGTACTTCCTGTCTCTGGAGAGTCCATCTGCAGCCATGAGGCTGTTATTAAACCTTTAACACACAGCACAGTCTGTGTCCGGGATTACAGTCACAGCATTCGCTTTCTTACCACAGTTTCTTATCTTCTAGGATGTATCTGTTGCTAATAATGGAAACTAAACATCACTCACAGAATCAGTTGCGTTTCATAATGCACTTCCGTTTTATTGCTGTAATTACTGTAAAGTCATGGGCTGGTGATTTGGATATGTGTGTGTTTTGTTGAGCATCATATTTTATGCATCGGGTTTTATGGCTCATATAGTATAGTCGGATATAGTGAGAATATAGAGAAAAAACATTTCATTCAGAGGCTCAAACTGAACAAATTTTGGTGCAGGTGCTGATATTTATATGCCCAAAAAGCAAGGTGGAAATTCTGGTTGATTATAAATGAGATCTTTATATATTTTAGGTATGGCATATGCCCTTAAATGATCTAAATATCAGCGGTCACTCTATATCTCCAGTAATATGTCTTCAGGTGAGATTGAAAAGATCCAAACATATAATGCAATGCAATGCTTATTGAGAAACAATAAACTCTCCTCAGAAGATGTGAGATGTTTTGGAGACTTGTGAAGATCATTCCTCCGCTGAGGAACAGTGAAAGTAAAGCCTCTGGAAATGAACATTCGTCAAAAGATCAAATGTGAGACACACTGATTTTTCTAAATAAAATGTACAAAAATAAATGGAGAATCAAGTCAAGCTATATTATTCTATAATTTTCTTGCTACAAATCAATAAAGCTTTGATAACAAAAAGACACGTGAAGCACAAGCCGTACAATTAAACTAAAAGACCTGTTAAAAGAAACACCAAACTATCAATCAGACATCAGAAGGCATGAAGTACATTGTGTGCAACAGGTTTTTCAGCAAAGTTGTGATCATGTTGATAAATTAGAGTAGGTTTTACTAAGCAGAACTTGGCACCATGTTGCTAGGATTGTGCACTTTCTGTGGCATTCTGGGTAATTTATTACAGTCTTTTGTTTGAAGAGTTTCCTTCAGTGTGCGTCTGTGGGATTTATGTCACCTGTTTTCTGCTCCAGCAGGTGAAAACACTGCATCTGATCTTCCAGTAATTGCACAATACTTCTCCTCAACAACACACACGATTTGAGTAATCATTCACGTCTGGAGCACAAGCGCTTCAGGACGACACACACAGTCGAGTTTAATTAGAGTCTGGGTTTGTTCAAATCACTAACCTTCAGTCTAATTTACAGTAATAGCAATGCTTGACTTTGCAAGCACTGCTAATTATAACCGCTCAATCACTTCACCACAGTTAAATGCACACACACACAGTCATTGTCTGAGACGCAGCAGTATACTTTCCTGCAGCTCATACTGTGACCTTTGACCTTTGAACTCTCAGCAGTTGGGCAGGAAATAGACCTTTGGTGAGTTATTGGTCATTGTTTGGGCAGAATTCCCTCCTGATCGCACAAGAAGCGCATCTATCTTGACAAAGACAGGGAGGGTTTGACACTGGAAGGAAGCACTAGTGTTTTTGTAGTATATGAACTCGGTTTTTCCTCTCTAAAGTGTTGAAGTCTGAACTGAAGCCACACAATAATAAGAGTGTGTTTATCACCTAGTTAGTTGTTTTCTAGTTTAAGCAAACTTTAACTCCTAACCTGAAGTAATAAATCACTTGTTGCTGGCAACAATGGATTGCTTGTGTGTTTTGGTACAGGACTTCCTTTCAACTGGATGAATTTAAAAGGCGCATTTCATTGTTTGTTCATTTAAACAGACTTTTAATGTGTCGTGGTCTCTTAAAATGTCTTAGGAATTTGGTAAGAAGTTATTGAATGTGCAGACTTTCACTTTAACACATACTCTCTCTCTCTCACGGGGTCAGAAACAGTGCTGAATTGCATAATGACAGGACTCCTTTGCTAAGATTGCCATCTGCTGGCTCGTGGGATTTCTACAGAACAGCTAAAGCTCTGTCTCTTTGTGTCTCTCAGGCTCGTCTGGCTATTCTGCGAGGCGCTCATGCTGTCATCTTCGACATCACAGATGATCCCGGTGCTGCTCAGGAGGTCAGTTTGTGTGTGTGTCCTTTGTAATAATACACACCTTGATAGCCATAGTTTCTGCATAGTTTTTTTTTTTTCTTTAAACACTATAATAATTTAGAACTTTATAAATTAACACAAATCTCCTCCAATCTTTTTTTAAAGTTTTTTTTATCCTATTTTATTTATTATTATTATTTATTATATTTATTTGTGTTATTGTTTTTTAATTTTTTATTTAAAGACACTTATCACATTATTAAATATAAAAATAAAAACAGAGGATCTCCTTAAGTTGTTTTTTAAAAATATTTCTTAATTCTATTTTTATGTTTATTAATTAAAAAAAGACATCTGCAGAAAAAAATATCAGTTTTAACAATCACTCCAAATTAAAACATGGGATGTCCTTCAGTCCATTTGTTTTTATTATTTTTTTATTAAATTTGTTTATCATTATTTATTGTATTTTGCTTTTTCATTAATACAAATATTATTTTAACAGTAATTATAATATATTATTATTATATTTTTTATTGTAGTATTTTTATTTTATTTTTGTAAGACAATTGCAGATAAAAGCAACTTATTGCAGTTTTAGTAACTAAAGTGATTTTGACAGATTGTTACCATTGTGAATTTGAAAACATTTTGTGTCCAGGCTATGTAGATCAAAATATATTTTATTTTTATACACTGTATTTAGACGCTCTGTCCTAAGGTGTTTGTTGTTTGTCTTTTCCACAGCTGCGTGATTCAGGCTCGTTGCCTCGTCCAGTGGTGCTGGTGAAGTTATCCGATGCAGAAGAACTGATGGGACTCGTCAACAAAAACGAAGAAGCCATGGTGGTCATAGACATTATGATGGAGACTCAAAAATGGGTGAGTAATGGTATCCACATTTAAGTTTTACATGGCTGGTAGTCAACTGACTGACCAGTGTGTTTAGGCCTAGTGTACGTGTTTGAGTTGGAACTACAAAATAGTTTAGAAATATGGTTAACACTGTTGGTTTAACAGGAACAGTGCTGATCCAGTATTATCACTGTTATAGCTGGGGCAGTATCCTGTTAAAGGTATACCTTTGTGCCTTGTTTACCCCTAAATAGTGCATATTAATATATTAAAAGAACATTAGCTTCCAAAGTGTACATACTAGTACCATCCTGGTCTTTTCAGAAGGGATTGTTTCATTTGTGTTAAAGATTTGCTTTTTGGGATAGCACCTTCTGGATGTTTATTGGGTTAAAATCCATTAGTAGGTGTTTGAGGACAGAACGCTTAATCTTCACTCTTTTTATGTTGTTTACACAGCCTCATTATGATGTTGGCATCCTGTTGACTGTGGCTCTGGTTGTGTTGGCCATCATCATGATCTTTGCTCTACGTTTCCGCTGCAGGTCCAACAGAACCTGGGTAAGAAAACATAACATATCATACCTGGAGTGGTCCTGAAGAGCCACAGACCTTGATTGGGTCAGGTGTGTTTGATTAGAGTTGGTTTGAAACTCTGCAGGACTGTGGCTCTCCAGGACTGAAGTTGGTCACCCCTGCATTATATATCATTGCAAACTACATTTATATTTTAGTCTTGATTGTAACATTTCCGTTGCATCATTGTACTCCTCTCCTCTTCTGCATGATCACAACTTATTGCTTTGACTTTTTAAAATTCGCTCTAGAAATCTCATGACTGTTTTTTCTAAACTCCCAGGACTCTGTGCACCAGCAGACCATGCGTGCCATCAGCAGGTTGGAAACGCGCACATACAGCTCTCAGGGTTGCTCTGGCTCCCAGCGTTCTCGTGGGGCTTCAGGGTCAAACAGCAGCTCCAATTCCAGCCCAATCTGTGCCATCTGTCTTGAGGAATTCATGGATGGCCAGGTAGGAGATGAAAAGAACAAAAAAGCATTATATGATTTTGAAGAGGGTGAGAGAAACTGTCAAACCCAGACTGGAAAAGAGCCACGTTTGTATCGAAGCACACCAGTGGTACATTTAATATTACATTTTCTCTGTCTCTCTGGCAGGAATTGAGAATCATCTCCTGTGCTCATGAGTTCCATAAGGAGTGTGTCGACCCCTGGCTCCTACAACACCGTACCTGCCCACTGTGCATGCACAACATCATGGGTAAACAGCCTCAGGGTACATATATATATATATATATATATATATTTCTCCAATAACTTTTTTTATAGAGCCTCAGAGGCAGCACTTTATTGAAATTCCTCTTCTTTCTTTATCATATGCTTCCTAAATATGAACATATGAGATGCCCAGACCTGTGTGATAAAATGTTCCGGTGTTGTTTGGACGACAGTGTTCTTCAAAATGTATTTCAATGTTTTAAGGAAGAAGGTTATTTAGGATTGGTAAGACCTGAAGCAGGATCTAATTTGTTTAGAACCAAGGCCTGAACGTACCCTGAACTCTAGTTCTTGATTTTCAAGACAAGTTGTTTTTCAAGAACCAAATGTTTCCAAACTAAATTCACCATATATCCCCCATTAGGTTCAGATCTGGCATCCCGTCAGCCCCAAAGAAGTCGAATGCCACCTCCTCCACCTGAGCACAGTCAAGCCTTCCTTCTTCCCCATCACTATTCGAACCAACACCCTTATCCCCAGCACCATGTTCCCTTTTCCCTGCGGCATCATTATCCCCGTAACCCTTCTGGACCTTTACCCCAATTGGGCCACTATGGCAACTCTCCTCCTCTTCATCCACGGACTCTCCGTTGCTTTCCCAGCAGACCGTTGGGTGCTAGCTGTGCATACCATTTGGCTCCGGATGCCCTTCATGGACGTCCACACAGGACAGGCGGGCACGGGTGTCGGACCGGGGGGCATCACTATGCGACCCCCAGAAGGTCGTGTCACCGGTGTCCCGGAGAACCTTTGCGGAACACTTCGGGTTCTCGGATGCATCACTTGGCATCGCCTGCAAACCATGCAACTCATCATCACCTGCCGCGTGGAGGAGGCTCGCACAGTCGCCAGGATGATGGCAGCTGCTCGGGAGGGAGTTACCATACGGAGCGGAGTGGTTACCTTGCAGACGGACCGGCCAGCGATTCCAGCTCGGGATCGTGCCACGGCTCGTCCAGCGACTCTGTATTGAACTGTACAGATATCAGCCTGCAGGGTGTCTATGGCAGCTGGTCCACTTTTCGTAGCTCGCTCAGCAGCGATTACGATCCATTTGTCTACTGCGGACCGGGCAAAGCTCCACGCAGAGGGAGCATGGAGGCCACACAAAGGCCTCGTTCCTTGGACTCGGTAGTGAACCGAACCGGGGGTGCAAACGGCGGTGATGCCGGAGCCATTTGCCCGGAAGAACAGCAGCAAAAGGTGGCTGTGTTCAGTCACGTTCACTATCACAGGCATAGACACCACTATTACGAGGATGGGGAACTCAGTCAAGGGCCCGGCCGAGGCTCTGATGAGGATCAAGGGGCCACGTCCTCAGCCGCGGCAGCAAGCGGGCCTAGTCTCGTAACTAAAGACAAAGACTCTTCCGGGTGTCAGGTACAGCACCAGTCTTGCCACTGCCCCAAAACAGACCTCAGTTCAAGGAGGGTTGAGGATAGAGACCCGGACCCTGTTTCTTCCTCAGGTGCCTCCGTGATCCTTCCCTCTCCTCCTTTAACCTCTCCGTCCCCATCCTGTTGCCACAAAGGCCCAGGGTGGACGACCGGTCGGAAAGCAGCTGGCTGTACATTGGAAGTGCCTTCGCCGGTTGTTCACTTCCATCAAAGCTTGGACCTTCAGGATGATTGTAGCATTCATATCCACTACGGACAGGGAGCGGGAAGCTACTGCTGCACACCTCCGCCAGACATAGCCCCCACGCTGCTGCCAGTGCCCCTGATCTTGGACTCGACGGGTATGACCGACTGGCCGTGCTGTAGTGGGGCACATGTGGTGTGGCAGAAGCAGGTACAGCAGGCCCATTCAGAGCCTCAGCTCCTGGGACCCACTTCTGGAATGGACAGACCTCTGTGTAGGGCCCATCACGGTCCAGGGGATGAACTTCCCATGGACGTCTGTCTGTACTGTCAAGCTCTACATAATAGTCAGGGTGAGTATATCTGACTGTAGTGCTCCACTATAGAGTACTGCTGGGATTCCTAAGGGAGTCCTAAGGCTGATGATACACAGGGCAAATTTTTGAGCAATGTTGCCGGACAACTTCAGTCCATGTCACCGTCATCGTGCAACCAGAGACACAGGGACCGATCTAAAGTATCCAGATAGAAATTTGTCACCCATTCTCAGTGGGAAAGTGCCCAAGAATCATTGCTCAAAAAAGTTTTCCTATGTATCATGAGTTGCGTTTTTGTACTTATGTTTCCCATTGTCCAGCAGTCAGATGTTTTTGGTAAAAAGCCTGAAATAAGCTCTGTGATTACCACATCATTATTACCACGCTTGTTTTTTAATCTTTTACACATCTTTTCAAAAGGGGTAAACTTATCTACTCAATAGTCTGGTTAGCCTTAAGCGTATTTATAATTCCATCCAAACAAACAACAAAAAAAAAGACTTTATTCAACAATTTGGCACTGTTGTGCCATTTTGGAGAGATATATTGTACGCAGTTCTGTTGTCAGCTGCAATGCAAGGATACATCTACAATGTGTATTTATGCTTTGATTTGTATAAACAGCATATCCTTGCATTGCTGCTTTAAGTAAACAATCCTTGCATTACCATTTAAGTAATGTAACCTTGTTGTAATTCATGTATAGCCAAAATGTGAGCTTTTCATTAGAAAAACATGTAAGAATCTAAACAAAGCTTATTTTTTGGAGTAGCCCAAAAGCCAACTGAAAAATCCTATAGTCTTTTTGTTAAGGGAACTAAGGTGATGGTGTTGGTGTATAAAATTCTCTATTGCTGGTTATAAACTGAATGTACACAGCTGATTTAATTAACTATTCCATCAATTGAATGAGTTTTACATGGATCTTTTTTTTTTATTATTCACAGGGTCAGAGGAAGAGTCTGGTGTTTGAGAAAACTCTTCATCCAAAACTCCTCACGCTGCTACACAAGAGCCGAAATGGACAAAACTCTTCGGCGATCTCTCGCTGTCTCTTTCTCTCACATGTTGAGTCTTCCGGATAATTCCAAACATCTTCTGCAATATCAAACTGAATTAGTCAGAATCTCCAGACCTCAGATTTCATTCTCACAAAGAATACAGCAGTCATTTGACGATTAGATGGGTTTTCCAAAGTACTCTTCAGTAGTAACTCTCTGTTACTAGCACCTTTTGTAATGTCCAGAATAAGTCATTCTTGGAACTTTACCCAATACGGTCCAAATGCGACTTTACATAGACAAACAAGTGGTATTAATTCAGGCATTTATCAAAGGATCTGGAAGATGCGCATGAGATTGAATATGATTTCTTCCTTTCCTTTGGTTTAAAACAAGATTCGATTGGTGTTTTTTTCATGAAAACCCTTCAAGATATAAACATGCCTTTCCATATTCCATTGAGATTTAGACGTGGCGTATGTACTTTATGCAAGTACATAGACACATCTATCTACACAAGCTTGGCTGTCGTGTTCTAAAATGTGTCAGGGCCGGTTCATAATGCAACATTAGTGTAATTTGTCTTGTTCTGCAATCATTTTTGTCTTTCAGGTTAACTACTATCATGGCGGAAATCTGCTTACAACAGCTATCTGATTAATAACGTATAATATGAAGGTATCATTATACCTTGAAGACTGAGATACGAAGCATGTACAACGAAACCGAGAGCTTGCAGTGCATCGGCTGTGCACTTACTTCGGTGTTTGTGTACTTGCATAAAGTATATTTCATTACTGGCTAATTTTGAACTGTCTAGTCATTACGATCTTCTGTTTCTTTTCTAGCTATTTAACTATGTGTTGGGCTACGTTCAAGCATCTGGCCTGGTTTTCCAGCACTACCTCAGATAACCAATCAGAAAGTCCTGTTAGCGAGACGGTACTTCAAAGGTACTTGTGCGTTGGCCTCTCGTTACCTCTGACAGATATTAACTCAGAGGAGCGATAGGACGCTTTACTTCATATCATCTGTCCTTGGAAAGGAGCGTTTCATTGAGGTTTCAGGTCTCGGTTTTGTTAATTCAGAAATGGCAGCTGTTATTTACAAATGTTTGTGTCTTCATTTTATTAATTTTGCTCGTCAGAACTGAATGAATCGACTGAATATATTTAGGGAAAGTTGTGAAGATTTTTTTTGTTTTGTTTTTGATTATTTTGGTCTGTTAAGCCTGTAATGTGTTCAGGCTGAGAAGGACTACATTTCCCAGAATGCTTTGCTTTCACCTCTGTGACGCGACATTTCATAGAAACCAACCAGCATACAAGCTTACCAAAAGTGCCTCTGTAACCCATGAAATGAACACTTCATGAAGTTTATACATACATTTATGTAGCCTGCTGTCATGTTCCTGGCAATACCAGCTCACACGCAAAACTTGAGTTGACTCGATGCGTATTGCCTGCAAGCATAGTTATACTCTGTTACCCAGAAATGTCTGTTGTCAACCTTTAAAGCAATGGTCTGGGTTCAAACCAAGCTAAAACATATGACATGCTGGAAGTAAACCCTTCCTTTAGTTTGTAAAAATATCCCATGCAGTTTTGAACCTGTACCATTCCTTCAACTAAAGAAAAGGAAACACTGGAAATCTTGCCATGACAAACACCTGAATGTTTTTTTGTTTTGTTTTTTTGTCAGTAAATGGTCAAACTGGTCAAAGGTCTTGATCCTTTGAACCACAAACACCTCCCACAAATCTTTTTGGCTTCATACGGTCACACGCTGACTTTCATCAAAATGAGGCTGAATCCTGAATGAAAATCTATGCAAGACAAAATATAGTAAATCTCATACAGGGTTCCCACACTTTAAGACCAATGACTTTTCCCATTGTTTTTGATAGTTGTAAAGATTTTTAAAGTCATTTTGTAAAGATTACACTCAGATTTTAAAGCCATGCATGATGGCAAGAAATTATTTTGACTGAATTGTTGTTTTTCATAGCCCAGAATTTTTTTTATGACCTTGTATTTCCAATACTTTGTGTGGGAACCCTAAGTTCAGATGCATCTAGACAGTCATTTGTTCACTTTTTTGTTAACCAAAGATAAGAATTACCCAATATTTTTATTAAATTGCAGGGAATTTTAATAATTAAATCCTTATGATTTTCTTTTAACTTGAGTACATAAACACAGCTATTGCTAACAACTGCCACAGATTATGGAAGATCCACTTTGCACTTCAGTGTTGGTATCCGTCTCATACAGATTCATGCGTAAAACTATTGGCTTTGTCTAGAAAGGATGCAAACAGCACTTTGCCTTGGGAAAAACAAAATCTGCATGTGATTCAAGAAAGGAACGCAAAGCAAAACAATCAAAGCACTATGTAGCTACCAGTTCTACATCAATCAGACTAAACAATGAGGATGATTTTATTTTCTCGACCATCGGTCCTTTGTGTTGGTTGTCAATTATGTCTGTATTGTTCATATGCTCTCTTTTCCACAGAAAATCAATTAAAACTGCCTTTTTTTAAAAAATAGAGCTAAATCCCTTCAGAAATCAAGGGATATGCCAGTATATGTTCAATATTTTGTGTAAAAAAAAAAGAAAGACAAAACAGTTATAAGATAAAGTGTTGTATTTTATATATAATAGAACATTTCAATATGGTTAATGTCACTAATATATTTATTTACTAATATATTTATCCATTTTTGTCCAGGTCTGAGAAAATTTTTAAAAATGTTATATTCTCACTTTTGGAATGATATTCTTTATGAAACGTACAGCTGCCATCATAGATGTATAAACCTGGCATCATTCCGATTATATACAAATAAATTATTTTGAAATAAAAATGTGGTGTTTTATTTTATTTCATATATAATTGTACACACACACACACACACACACACATTTATTTCTTTTTTCATGTTTTAGTTATTTGTTTTTCTTCTTCTGTTTTTTTGTTTTGTTTGTTTGTTTGTTTTTTTGTATTATCTGTAGTTAATAGTAACTATTTTGTCTGAAGGAAGGGCCTCCAGCCATATCCAAAAATAAATAACTAAACTTGAGTTTTAAAAAAAAAAAGTAACCATCATGAAACTTTTCCCAAGTTGTTCATTTTTGAAAGTTATATTGGTTGTCCACCCAAACTTAGCTATATTAAATGTTTATTGAAATTTGAATTAGTGGCTGAATAAACTAACTTTAACAAGAGACCAACATATTAAACGAGACCACCTCAGCACAGATAAGAACCACTTAAATTTTCTGCCAAAAAAAATGTTTCAACCCCATTTGACTCCCAAAGTGGATGTAGCAGAAGAACAAATAAGAAAGCGGTACAGCTACGTTATACAGTTATTATATTAAATGTCTTTATTGTTGTCCTGGACATTTTAATTGATGGTGCCATATTATTTCACTCCAGCATGAGGCTAGAGTTAGTCACCTAAATGCAGTTGTGTGTGTTAGTAAAATGCCTTCGGGACGCCCTGGCTCTCCGGTGTGAGAACCGTGAGGTTTCCTCTGGCATCCTGGTCTTTCTCAATGGCTTCGAACAGAGATTTGAAGTTTCCAGCTCCAAAACCCTGATGGATAAGAAGAGAGGTGACAGGTTAAATGTGGTTCTTATGATGAAAAACAGAGAATTAGACCCAGATAAAACATAAACATCTGTCTGAGGTGTAGAATATACTTGACTGATAAATTGCTAGAACATTTCACAATTACAAAGACACAGCAAGAAGTAAAATTGTGAAGTAGAAATTTTTCCTGAAAAGCATACTCCAATAATCAGCTTTCACACATTTAACTCACATTTTGTTACATATTTCTAACTTTCAAACCAGAACAATTAAATGGCACAGAAAAAAAGTTTCCCTTAATAATAAATAATGAGTACTAGCATTGTTTTCAGTGATGTGCAACCTGTATATATCTGCTAAAACTTCTAAAAATTGTGTTTTAGAGTTTCATTGCCCTTTAATAATAATAAGCAGTCTTTGGACTTGATCTGTTAGTGTCACTGGATTTGTTTTCTTGCTCTGTTTTACAGTTTAAACACCTCAGAGGAAAGTAAAGCCCCCTTTAGTGTGATTCAGACAGAAATGTCTTGTCTTTAGGCATTTCCTTTACTTCACAAGCTTTAAAAAGCCCCTAATAAAACTATAAGCCTGTTCAAACATGTTTTCTCAGATTCAAATGCAGTACTGTATTTACTGTACCTCCAGAAACACTATATATCTGATCTCATATATTCCATCTGTATGACATTATTTTATGATATCAAGGTTACTATATTCATATACAGTCGGCCAAAAATATCGGCACCCTTGGTAAATACTGTATGATCAAAGAAGGCTGTGAAAATTAATCTGCATTGTTAATCCTTTTGATCTTTTAAAAAATATAACCTTTTTGTCAAAAACTGACCTTTCATTGGATAATAAGAATTTAAGATGGGGAGAAATATCATTATGAAATAAATGTTTTTCTCTAATACACATTGGTCACAATTAACAGCACTCTTTTATTCAATCCTTTTTGAAACCTCTATTTGCCAGTTTAACAGCTCTAGATTTTCTCCTATAATGTGGGATGAGAGAGAGAACACCTGACAAGAGACCATTCCTTCATCCAGAATAACTCCAGACCCTTCAGATTCACAGCTCCTTCTCTTCAGTTCATCTCACACATTTTCTACTGGGTTCAGGTCAGAGGACTGGAATGGCCAGCAGAAGCTTGGTTTTGTGCTCAGTGACCCATTTTTGTGTTGGTTTTGAGGTTTGTGTTTGGATTATTGTACGTTTGGAAGATCCAGACATGGTCCATTATAAGATTTCTAACAGAGTCAGTCACTTGTGTCTAAACAAGATGTCCAGGACCTCCAGCAGAAATATAGGCCCACATCATCAGAAAATACAGCAGTATACATCATTGTACACATGGAGTACTTTTAATCCATGTGTTCACCAAACACGTCTTGAGTGTTTGCTGCTGAAAAGCTCATGTTTAGTTCATCTGATCATAGAAGCCAGTCCTATTTGAAGTTCCAGTCATGTCTGATGACTGAACATGCTGGAGATTGTTTTTGGAAGAGCGAGGAGAATTTTTCTTGAAACCCTCCCAAACAACATGTGCTGATGTTGGGGCTGTTTGACTATTTTTTTAAAGGTTTTCTGACCCCAAGACACAACTATTTTCTGCAATTCTTCAGCTGTGATCCTTGGAGAGTCTTTATCCACTCAAACTCTCCTTCTCAACATGCATTAGGATGATATAGACACAAGTCCTCTTCCAGGCAGTCTCCTAACATTTTATGTTGATTGGAAATTCTTAATTATTTCCCTGATGGTGGTAACGGGAATTTTCACTGCTCTAGCTCTTTTCTTAAAGCCACTTCGCTAATTTGTGAAGCTCAATTATCTTTTGCTGCACATATAAGAAATATATTCTTTGTTTTTTCACATTGTGATGGATGATTAAGGGAATTTGGGATTTGTTTTCCCACCTATTTATATTTCTGTGAAACAGGAAGCCAGGGCTAGATAATTTCATGTTCATAATCACCCTGGAGTACTCAAAATTGTGAATATGAAGGGGAATATAAATAAGAGATATTTTGCTCATAAGAATTTCTGGGGTGCCAATAATTGTGTCCAACGTGGTTTTGAGAAAAACATTTATTTCATAATGATATTTACTCCCATTTTAAATTCTAATTATCCAATAAAATGTTACATTTCTGTGCATTTTTTAAATAAAAGATCAAAAGGATTAACAATGCAGATTAATTTTCACAGCCTTCTTTGATCACGTTTACCAAGGGTGCCAATATTTTTGGCCATGACTGTATGTATATATATATCGTGCCAATATCTCATGGCTATGAGTGTGATATTGCATTTATACAATAATTTGATGGCAGGAGTGTGTAAATGCATAAGAAACAACAATATGTGTGTTTAATTCAGATTTTTCTCTGGGAATTGTGACTTTTTTTTACTCACAATTCTGTTGTGAGTAAGAATTGTAAAATATAAACTCACAATTGCGATAATAATTAATTTAATTCAGTGGTGAAAACAGGCTTCCATATGAAGCCTGGATGAAAAAGGGCAAACACAGACTCACAGAGTGGTTGTTCCTTTGTATGACCTCCAAGAAGAGTGTAGGTCTGTCCTGCACGGGTTTGGTGAAGATCTGAAGCAGGTAACCTTTATCGTCATAGTCTACTAAGATTTTTAACTCCTACATTGGATAAAAGAATAAATGCATTTGAAAAATGCATTAAAAAAGCATTCAGACATGTCCATTTATTGAACAAAATGCACTGTGATCTTGCTTTCTCTGACCTGCAGTGTTTTTAGGTCCTCCTTCACCTTGATCTTGGCCGTCTTGAGGTTCTGCCGTAGGGTGTCGTAGTAATTATCAGGTGCAGCCAGGAACTCCATCCCTCGAGCTCTGAGGTTTACAATCTGGTTCATCAAGAAAAAGTTCCAAGGTTTGTATTTGACTGTATTTTAGTCTGATAGGAATGAATCATACTGAGATTTGAACCGTACAGCTTGGATGATGTTGGGGGTGTTTAGCGCGATGTGCTGCACTCCGGGTCCTCCGTTGTAGTCGATGTACTCCTTTACAAACAACAAGAGAAAATTATGGAAGTAAGATAGAGGTTTATTATAGATTTCAAATGTTTTAGTCAGAGGTGAAGCGTATAACAATTGTGGTAATTACTTTGGCTTGACAAAGCCAACATTTAACCACCTTCTTCTTCTGAGAATAAATTTAGTCAGTCTCTTCTCCTAGAGTTTTCAAGCTACAACCATCAAACTTGGGTCAGTCCTTAAAATTGGTCTGACTCTGGTTGCTTTAGCCTATCTTTACTAACTGATCAGAGTTACGGTTGTTAGACGGATATTCAAATCTTCAAATAGTCCAATAGACTTTTAAACTTTTGAACAAACATCACATATAAAGTATTTGAGCTGTCTATCACTAGCAAAGCTTAACAGCTATCCTACATGCTAAATCATGTTAGCAACATGCTAATGCATGCTAGCAATGTGCTACCTTTTTGGAAAAAAAAACAATATGCTGGTATGTTTTGAAGCTGGGATGCTGGTTTAAGCTGGTCCTTTGCTGGTCTTACTACTAAGAATAAATACTAAGTGGAATTTGTTTTATACTGAAAAATAAATATATATGCAAAAACTTATTTAATATTAAAGTTATTTATAAAATATTGAAAATACTAATAAACTGATAATATTGTTTATAATAATAATAATAAAAAATTAATGAATAGATAAAATGTTAAATTTCTGTAAAAGTAACATTAAATTAAATTAACATTAAATTGCTATATGTGTGTGTAGCTTAAAAAAATATTACTTAGCAATATTAACTGTCTGACCTCTATCAGGGGTGAATATTTTACATTTTATAGTTTAGGACTCACTGCCTTAAAGAATTCAATTAAAAAAAAAAAAAAAATCAGATGTTTGCAAGAAGTTCTGAATCTGCTGGAGGAACCTGGATTTGTGATTTCTTTTTCCCCATGGCTGGTTC
Source organism: Enteromius mattozi (assembly GCA_032359235.1). Taxonomy (NCBI): domain Eukaryota; kingdom Metazoa; phylum Chordata; class Actinopteri; order Cypriniformes; family Cyprinidae; genus Enteromius; species Enteromius mattozi. The sequence goes on along the minus strand of JAUMHE010000084.1, from coordinate 488,038 downwards.
GTTAATGGGCATCTTAATGGTTTCCTCATAATTGGTGACTACGATGGACCTGAGAGCGCTGTATTCGGTGTGGATCTGCTTATCATCGATGGACCAGAACCTGTGGAACAGCAGACACTTCTGATACCTGCAGGAAAAGACAGGTCACGTTATTTGCCAGTGACATTTCCTCCAATTTGTCTCATTGATCTGTTTGCTGGACGTGTGACCCTCACCAGTCAGAAACTGGCACCATTTTATCATCTGGCTGGTTTCCCACGATGTGATCAATGAAGCTTAAATGTGCCGGAGGCCTTTGCAAGACAAAGAAAACCGCTTGTGAGAAAGCTCAGACATATTATTTAAGCTTCATTTTATGCATTTTGCGTTTGTGGAACATCCTAAATTAGGCAAGCTTTGCATATCAGTACATTTCTGACCTTTATTTGCACTTGAGTGAATTTCTCAGTAAAAGGACTCACAGTCTTGCTAACACAGGGTCTCTGAACAGCGGCTCTTTGTATCCGGGCAGAAAAAGGCCTTTATATGGCCCCATGTACTCCACGAGTGTGTGTGTTGTGTCTCCGTACTGCAAGACATCACATCTTTTAATGTAAGTCTGTCTGTGTGTGTGTGTGTGTGAAACTCTCTCTGACTTACTGTCTGAATTACAGCGTATTTGACTTTGCCGCCTGAATCCTGCTCGATCCACGGCTCTTTGACGATCACTGCTCCACTCTCTTTGGCTTTCTGTGAAAACAAACACACTTTTATTCCAAAGTCCTTTCGAGGCAGATCAGTTCGGTTTTTGAGGTGATGACTGTATTTAGAACAGAATACTAACTGGCTGTCAACTAGTGCAATGATTGTTCTTTGCATCTTATTCCATGTTTTCTAGTTTTGCTTTGCTTTTGTTTTTTTGTCATGTTCTTTTCCTGAGCAATTTTAACCCTGAAATTTGCTTGTGCATTACAGTAAGCAAAAGTGTAATAATAATATGCATTATGCAGGAATACATTTTTAAATGCATTATGCAGGTATATGGGTTTTTTTTCATTCGGATTTTCTTTATATGACAGTTTTACCCCTCACTCTATCATTAGTGTAATGCAAATAAATAAATAAACAATCCTGCTGTTAACTTTAAAATGTCATTAACTGTATTTGAAATAATGCTTGCTTTTTGAAAAACAAAAGTGCAATAACATGCCTTATGCAAATTTTTAAAACATGTTGCATGTAAGTTGCGTCCAGCAATAAATTTACAATTTTCCATTTTTAAAGTGTTATTTTGTTTATTTGTTTATTAGGTTTATTTTTGACAGTCTGATCAAAACTGTAGTTTTTAATAAATCAGTCAATATTCGAGTTCATTAGAAAGAGACTTTCTAGCAAACTAGAAACAGAACAGTATCTTTGTAATATCTGTTTAACTACGGAAAGGAATCGGTGACATCATTTTGGAGGGAAATCTTCAGTGAGTATCAGTGGATCTGATGAATTCTTTGATATTTTCTATATATACTGCAGGAATAGTAAAAAGAGTGATATTGCTGTGTGTTACTGAGAACAAATGCTGTTTCTGAAATGTCTGGGAGAAATTCTTGACTCGTTATTTGATCTGATCTAACAAGTTTAAAAAAAAAAGAAGAAAGCTCGAAAATTAGTCAAATAAAATGTATTTTGACATGATAACTGGACATCCTCACTGAATTAATCATGCAACTTTATAAACATTATTAGTGTCAATTATGTAACATACTTCTGAAACCCATATCAGTATTAAACATGATTTACCTTGACTAAAAAGTCACAGTCCTCCACTTGAAATGCCACGTCTTTCACTCCGTCTCCATGTTTCATGAGATGCTCGCCCATTTCTGTGGAGAGACGCTGTTGAGCTTCTCATTGTTTCTTGCCCTTTCATGGATTTTTTTTTTTTTTTTAACCAGGCTCATTTTTAACCCCGAGGTAATGTTTCATTATGTTATTCCATGCTTTTGAGATGAATTCTGAATTGAGATATTCTTATTTTCTTAATGCTAAATATAATTTGTTAGGTTTATTAATGCATGAATATTAAGATGATTTAAAAGAGTTCATACCCTCATTGCCAGGGTTCAGCGCGGACTCAAAGACGAAGATTATCTAGGAAAAGAACAGACACGTTTGCCTCTGTGAGGTGCTTCTGAAATCAATGTGAGGTTTGGGGACATGCATATTAAAGTATGTTGACACACACCTTGTCCTGTCTGACAGCGTGAGACACCACCTCTCTGCTGCCCGTCTCCAGACCTTTATACGCCAGCGACTCGAAACCAAACTTGTTACAGTAAAACACTGCAGCCTACAGCAATAACAACAACAGCTGCTTGATGCACGTCTTAAAGTCCATTGTAAAGATAGAATGGTCATGAGGTACAAAGCAAAAGAATAAAACAAAAAACCCAAATAGCTGATAGAACAAATGAATTATATATATATTCTGACTATTTTTTTAAATACCTGTGTGTGTGTATATATATATATATATATATATATGAGCTTGGGGTACAAGGAAATATTATTTTAGTCTTTGTAACTCAAAATGTTAAGTTTAATTCAGTGTTACTTGACTTTCTTTGTAAATAATTGTTACATTTATTTACAGTTTGTAAGTGTAAACTGTTTCCACATCAATTTTTCAACTTCAAACCTACCAAGATGAGATATTAGCGGTTGGAATGACGACATATTGGTGGACTGTGTTAATATGTAAACCTGTTTCACTGAGACTATAGAGATCAGATGAGATGAGCTATTGCATCACTGTTAGATTAAGATCACGTTATTGATCTCATCTTCAGAGAAACCTTCGTCATCTGCATTAGTTCAGGATCTCTGGAAGCTTCTCTGATCTTCTACTAGCATTAGCAATATATAAACAACATAAAATATTAGTGGTCTAAAATACTTTTATTTCATTTCAATCCACTTTACGACATTTAAATTGTGCCACTAAGTTTATATTCAGTGCAGAGACTCTCATTTAAGCCTTTTGCTTCAAATCAGTTTCAATACAAAACTATCACTCCTGAAAATTTAATCAAATGCAAAATGACATTGTTTTAATGTCAAAGCAATGTATATCGTCATAATACCATAATACTGTCATAACTGTATTTATGCACAGATTTAACTCACCTGTTTGGCGTTTCCAACCCAGAATTTCACATGGTGAAAATTTATAAATTTCCCTCTCTCTGGCTGCATACGAAAAAAAAACCTTTTTTTTTATTTACATATTTATTACATATTTAGGATATTTTAAAATAAACACCACATTATAAATAATAAACATTTATAAATAAGATAATGATATTTTTAATTGAATTTTGTTATACTTTAAAATCCTAAATTCATGATACCTTCTCTCCTTTGTCAGTGTAGGAAGTCTGAAAAGAGAACAGAGATGATAAATGCGCATAAAAACATTTGTTCTTGATTGAAATAAGCCTAGAAAAACATTCAGACAAGTATCTTCAGAAGACTTTTGACCAGTCAATAGGCACAGATTGATAGTTATTAGCTAAAATGCTAATATAACTGAATATGACACATTTCTGCATCACAACTGTAATTTTACTGTAATTGAATGAAAACACAGTTTATTCAATCACAGTATCATATGGGAATGTAATATGTATGATACTGTATTAGAACTGTCATTGTCATTTATTATTTTTCATTTAATATTTGTACGTTCTCTGCAATGATGAAGACATAAGTATAAATCCTCAAATCATTTCTACGTTTATCTTTTATATTTCCTTACGTAATATCAACATGTACTGACAGGATTTAGACTCATTATAAATGTACGAGTTTGTCCCAAAATGTATTACACATTATTACACACACATAATACATGAGCTAGATGTATATGTTAATATATGAAACTGATTTCTAATACAATTTAATTCATATGACAACATGTTTCATAAATGTAATTGTAATGTATGTAATTATATAGTAAATATATACACACTCACCATGTTGATGTCGGTGGGTCTGATGGACAGAAGAGCTTCACACACACATATGGCCTGTTTTATGGAGCTCAGGTTAAACACCCCTTCAGTCTCGTCCAGCCAAAAGAGCGACTGCACACACACCCACACACACCCTCTCTCACACACACACATACACACTTTGGACTGTATGGGGACTTTCCATAGATGTAATGTCATTTTAATTGTGCCACTAACTAACTATCCATCCCCTGACCCTAACCCTACTCCTAAATCTAGCCCTCACACAAAACACTATGCATTTTAGGATTTTCAAAACACTTCATTCTCTATGATTCATAAGCTGTTTTCCTGTGGACCAAAACGTCCCCACAAGATCATATTTTACTGGCACTTAATTTATGGAATATCACACACACACAGATGGGCACATGTGGAGCACTTACAGAATTGCACCACTCCAGAACATATAAACTCTGAGACCTTCCCCTTACCAATAATGTAATATATCATATTAAAGTACGCCTAAAATGACCTTTAATGCAGCTCATACAGCTCTAAGTGAATTAAAACAAAGTGCACCGTATTTAAAGTTATTGTCTCTCAAAAGAAAGAGTCGTTTTTAAAACAAGTTCCAACTGTATCATGTTGAAGTCAGAATGAAACGTTGGCATGTTGGCCGACAACTCGTTGATCTTTTCTCGTTGCTCTGAATGAAAATGTAAATTCATTCTTCACCACTAGGTGGCGCTTTTGGAGAGTTAAAAGCTCACAAACACTGCTTAAAACTCGAAAAATGAATCATTGGACGAATCGTTTGGGGAGTCCTTGATCAATTCAGTTAAAAATAATTGCATATGAATGGAAAGTGTTTTTGACTCTGCATGCATTTCAACCTGTTCAGGACTCACAAAACCAAAATATGAACCTTTAACCCATAATAGGGGCACTTTAAAATAGCACTGTTTTCCAAACAGGAAACAATTTTATAAAATCTGCAGATATAAATATTAATATAGAGAAGTACATGAGGATATATGAAATGTAAGTAAGAATATATGAAAAGCTTGATATATACATGTAAGTTGTGAATGTATAGAAGTAAATCAGAAAATATAGTTAGAATTCTGAATATATAAACGTACATTGGAATGTGTGTGTGTGTGTGTGTGTATAGATAGACGGATAGATGCAAAACTGAGTATGTAAAGGCAAAATCATGAGCGCGTGTCTGAATATATACATCTGAAATTATAGATATAAGTTTGAAAATATAGGTAAATGTAAATCGTGAATATATTTCTAGTTGTTAAAATTGCTCTGGGTTATTATTCTGGCATATGCTGAAATATGGGATTAGTAGTAATGTATACCTAGAATCAATTTATTATGGCATTGTGCAGTATCTTGATTTGTACGCTAGAGGGAGGCACTATATCATCACATATTTCATCATAATGAAGCTTCTAGAAACTCTTAACCAGACATTGCATGTTTCTGTTATGGAAATATGTTTATTTATTTATTTATTTTGTCATAGCTGTGTTAACACACAGAAAATATTTACACTGAATCCCTCTGCAGTTTCCCCAAAGCCCCATGCAGGCAGTTTCTCTACGTAGGAAAGCATGTTCTTCAGAAATGATCATCTGACTGGACAGTAATATGATATTACAAGTAACATGAAGCAAATGAAGAAACCTGACCTCATCTAACAGAAGTGTTACCTAGAATATTGCCAAATATTTGCTCTTTTGACAAAGCTGCAGGTGCATTTTGCTTTAAAGAAACCGTTTAACCGTTTTTTGACCTTGTCTGTAAGGACAAGACTGAACCACCTTTGTCCCAGTTCACCATCATTTCATCATAACGACCAATGCTTGAAAAACAGGTGAGAAGCCATATGACTGATAACAAGCCCAGAGATGTGGGCGGGGCTCCCGTCTGTCAATCAACAGCCAGCTTCTGTACTACATTAAAGACAGAAGTTACTCAGGTTAAACTTCAGTAAAACAAAAAAACATCTTGATCTAAAAGCTCAACGAAACAGAAATGTATGGGAGTATATTGACACATATAATGCAATATATTACACATTTCCATTTTTGGGGGAAACTATAGTGCTTATATTTTTCAACATGCTGCAATATACGCATGGACCATCTATGATCAATGAAGACAAAAAACGAATTACGTTGCATTACACTATACAGCAATGAAGACAAAAAGTGCATTGGGTTTTTACATAATAGCTTTAATAAACCACTCAATGATTTAATTTCACTTTCATGAGTTAATGTTTGGGTTTACATAAATCTGAATATATAATCATAAACATTTATCTGAATGCTTGCATAAAATGTGTGGTGGTATATACTTAAAATATTACATTCAAATTAAAAATTAATAAAAGCCATATATATATATGGGTAGTTGGTGTATGAATGTGTCCTAAGGTGTGACATAAAAATGCAAAATAAATAAATAAATGCTATTTGTAACTAATATATATATATATATATATATATGTACCATATTCTATCACATTTATGTACAATTATATATTATGAATATAATATATATGTATAATTATGTATTGTTGAATATAAAATTACATGCATTACGATATTTTGTCATATATTTTTAAATTAAAAATTGGCAGTTCCTTGTATCATAACAAAAATTCTGTTTATTTTGCAGAAAATTATTTTCTGCCTCAATACTTTTGTCTTGTTTTTCAGACAAAATTTCAAAATGTCCTTAAATCAAGATGCAAAGTGGCTTAAGATTGCATAAGTTATGCTTAAAACATGATCAAACATCTGGTAATAGGGTCAAACAAAGCAAAGCAAAAATTTTGTACCTTTTTTATATTGAAGCAAAAACCCACATATTTTTCCATAATTTTTCAGCAAACAAGACTTAATATATGTCATTACACATCTCATTAAATAGCTCTTGATTTAAAAAAAAAATGTTTGCACTAGAAAACAAGACAAAAGTTCTGAGTAACATCATCTTTTGCAGTGCAGATGATCATTTAAAGAGCATCTGAATATAAAACATGTAATGATGCAGCAGGTTTCATCTCATCGGAGGCTGAACCAGATCCCAGCTGGAGGAACTGATGGAGTATTGGCTCCTGGACGGAGTATCACTGACTGCTGAGGGCTGATGTCAGGCGGCCAATCTGTGATTAAAGACGAAAGCCAACACAGAAATAGCCCAAGCTCTACGTGCACAGCTATAAAGACGTGTGAGTTAGGTTAGATCAGGATAGGTAAACCACACGATACCGTATCAGCAGAACTTCACGTCTTAACAGTGTGTTAATGAGGCAGATAATCAATGGCCTCTTGTCTTCAGTTGTGTTTGCTCACTGTTAATGATCAGCTAGACATGTTTAGAGAACAGTAACCAGCTGCATGGATAAACTACTAGTGTACAGCATCACGTTTTATTATTATAAGCCATTAATATAAGCATAACTGATGCAGTCATATGTGCATTGCATTTGAATTTCATTTATTCAATTTCATTTTAAAATTAAATAATAGTCTGAGATCAAACTATATTTTTTAGAATAGAATATATAAAATTGATTCCCTTACTTTGCATTTTTGTCTTGTTTACCAGTAAAAATGTCATTCTTAAATCACAATACATTTTTAAAAGCAAGATAATAAATTATGCATTCTGAAAAATGTATCAAAATTTCTTTATGCTTAAAACAATAAAACTAAATAAGTAAATAAACTTGTTTTCCTTTTTCTGACCTTTTAGCACATTTTTTTTTTCTTGTTGTAAGCATAAACTCACTTAAATGTAATATATTTTTCAGAAAAGAAGACGTTATATCTTATATCTTACAACTCAATTTGTTTTCAGAATAGAATAGAATCTACCCGCATGACTGGGATGGTTGAACTGTTGTAGGTACAGCATTACATGAATACAGACATACATAAGAAATAAAGGCACATGTGCATACAGGCACTGGATGCAATCAATGCACAATTCGGTGAAATATATACAGTAAACAATATAATACATATCATATAAAACAATGAAACATTCAACATAGAAAATGCACAATGTGTACAATATGTATATGTATATATTTTGGGGTCCTTTACCATGGTATCGTTTCAAATACAGCGTAAGTATTTTGATGTGTGTGTGTGCTGTAGCCTACATACTGTATATGGTAATCAATACCAGGACTGTGTCATATTTTTACTAAACCTATATAAAATATATGATACTTAGGACTACTTAAACATGTTTTTGCGCAAACAGTTTCATTTCGTCGTCCTCAAAACACGTTCTTGTTCGAAACTTTTAATTTCACTTAACGCGCACTCCGTCTCTTTAAAACCAAGCCTTGCACGACTCGCCGTGAATCACGTGGTCCCCTAGTGCCGCGCTGTGATTTTCTATTGGCCCAAATCTCCCCCTCCCACTCCGCCTCAGCCTCGCTCTGATTGGTTCGCATGTGGGTGTGCTCGCGGCATCCAGGCGTCCTGTTGTTTGAGCCGCTAAACCACCGTAGCTCTCCATTGGCTGTTGGACGTCAAGTTAGCGGATTCCGCCTCGCCATTGGTCGACTCTAGGACACGCTCTATCGTGATTGGCTGACGCATAGGTCATCGCCAGTGAATGCGGAAGTAGTGCGCTCTACTGAGTCACCGTTGTGTCAGCTGATTCTTTCACAGTGAGTATCTTGATCATATTTCATTTTCTGTTTATTTAACGTGGTTATTATTTAATGTGTTTGCGGTTACGTTAGGCAGATTGTTGTATAAACTAAATACGCATGATTAAGCGTGGTTTTTGTCTAGTTTCTGCCGACCATGTGTTCGTATGTGGTTGTATTGACCAGCTGGGATGTTTTACAGGCTGTAAAATCTTCAACCCATACTACACACACACACACATCAAAGGCTACCAACTGGGGTGAACTGCTGGAAATTCACATTTGGAGAGTATGTTGATGAGCTGTATTTCATTATACACACATATAGACTTTTTAAATGAATTCACAGGCGTTTTAAGTGTCTTGATCTTCCTGAATGTTGTATGTAGCTTATAGGCAGGGCTAAGTTAGTTTTCTTTTCGATATTCAGCTATTTCGATATGGTGTTATGTAAGGTGCCCATAGGACTTTTCTGTAACGTTACTAAAGAAAAAAAAACATGCTATGCATGCATGATAAAAATGTTGGTATTACATAGCATTTATGCATAATTTACAGTTAAATTAAGTTTATATTATAACACGCCTTCTAAGGAATATTATTGTTAATTATTATTGTTATTATTAATTGTATTATCTTATATTGCTATATATATTATATTTATTATTATTATTATTATTATATGTAGTTTTTATAATTCTGACCACTGAGTTGGTTTGTTATGGTTAACATAATATTTTAATTATTGTTAATTTATTTATTTGTTTATCTTTGTAAAAAAAAAAAAATGTTTGACTTCAAGCTTTTTTATATCTAATATAATTATTTGTTCTTGATATAGAGAGTGAATTTATGTTGAATTAGCAGATGTCACAGTTTGCAAAAGCGTTGCTCCGGTTCCGTTAGATTATAATCGGCGAGGTCTACCAGTGAGCACCAGTGATTGGCTCCTGTTCAAACCCACGGATCCCGTTCTCATTCCTCAGCCTGGGAAGCTCAGCGATCCGTCTCAGTGCTTTAGGTGAAATGTCTAATTGATGGCTCATGCTCATGTTACAGGTCAGACGGCTCTTTAAATAGCTTCATGACTACTCCTGCACCGCTCTGAGTCTAGGTCCCTGTAGCCGCGACAGTATGTTTATGATCCCTTGATTAATAGTTTGAAATGTAGCATTATCTCCTGTTAGAAACTTGACGTTCTAGCTAGTGCCATAGCTTATTTGGGGACTAAGTGGAAGGGAGTTTTAAAGATGTGTGTTTGTGGTGATAAAGTATGTTAGGCTGACAGATTCGTTTAAATCATAAAAATGAAGTGAATGGGTGCCGTCAGAATGAGAGACCAAATAGCTGATTAAAATCATCACAATAATCCACACCACTCCAGTCCATCAGTTAACATTTGGAGAAGACAAAAGCTTCATGTTTGTTAGAAACGAATCCACCATTAAGACATTTTTAACTTCAGACAGTTGCTTCCAGCTCTTATGGTCCATAATCTATAATAATGCTTCCTCCAGTGAAAAACCCCATCTCCTGTTGTCCTCTCACATCTAAATCTACCTATAAATACCTGTTTTAGCTGTAAGTGTTTCCTGATCTGTGCAGATTTCTGTGATTCAGACCAGACAATGTTTTTGCCGGACGAAGCATTATTATAGATTATGGACTCATGTCTAAGCAGGAAGCAACAGTTCGAAGTTAAAACATTTTTATGATGTATTTATTTCTTCAGTTTTGTCTTCTCAAGATGTTAACTGATGGACCAGAGCGGTGTGTATTATTGCGATGTTTGGACTGCAGAGCATCCATTGATGAGCAGGTGATATAATGCAACATTTCTCCTAATCTAATGAAGAAACTTACTCATCTACATCTCGAATGGCCTGAGGATGAGGACATTTTCAGTGAAATTTAATTTAAACTGTTCTTTTGAGAGTAACGGCACGTTTTGTATACAAACGTGAGCATGTCTCAAATGCTTGAGTGCAGGCCAGCGGAGTTTGTTTTACTTCTCTTTTTATTGGATATTTTGAATACTTTTACCTCTCCTCTCCTGCACTTTGACATGTTGTGTTTGTGTATAACTTTATATCTCTGGAATGATAAGTAGGCAAACTAGATGATGATTGATGAAACTCTTTCAGATTTGTGCATACTGAACTTTGAAACGTAAGATAAGGGTTTATTAATGCTAGAGCGAGATCAAATGCTTGTTTATATCTTCTGTTGAGTTTTAGATGAACCTAAATTTCAAGAGAATATAGAAGTGAAACTTTCTTTTTTTGGTAAAGAGAAGCGATTCTGATGTGACACGCAGAGGAATTTAAATCTAATTCTGCCTAGAAACACAAAAAACAACAGCTTTTAAAAGGGAAGTTTGTAGCTATTTAAAAAAACTTTGAAACTATTTTTCTTTTTTTATGCGTCACATGGTTAGCAGTGCATTTCCCTGGTGTTCTGGGTGGTTGTCAACCAACCAAGCCTTTATTGCCTTATATTAATAAATGCCTTATAATAATTAATATTATTGCATTAATGTACATATAAAATGTATCTTGCCTGGTTTGTAATCTGGTTAAATCAGACCCAGACACATGTACATAAGTTTGAACAGTCTGTCTAAAAATCGTGGTATATTTTGATGTCTACGTGCCATGCGTCTTTTTCCACTTATTTCATTCTCTGCCGGGAGAAAACCCAAAGTCCAGTTGGTAGTGCATCTCTCCTCACCAAATTAAAAAGATTTGATTTATCATTAATATCGTAGTTCCTAATGTATTTATATTGGCCCTGCTGTGGTTTTTAATTCCCTCTCACCAATTCGTGCTCATAAGATCAGCACAGATGCAGTTTTCATCTGAAGGGAAATAAATGAGATCAGATTGTCATCTATGCTAAACACAGGCTCACCAAATCCAATTGTCCCAGACAGACCATTTCGGTGTATTGAATTTGCTCCGTGGATGACGACAGTGTTTGTATCTGTGTTTTGCATTGAGATTGAGCTTGATGAGTGTCTAGAGGTCAGCGAGGTCATGGACGGGTTGACCTGTGTTTCAGTTCGCCGTCCACTTCGCTTTGACCTGGAAACAGATTCTAGATTGTATCTTGTATGTGTTTTCCTCATGGAGGATTTTGAAGTTGGTTTTGTTATGTGTGCAGCGCTGTGTGGAAGTTGGTTGTAGTTTTCTCCATTTCGCAGGCTTGGCCGCTGGATAAATGTATCAGGAGGAATAAAACAGCTTTGTTTGGTTGCATAATGTTCTCAGTGATTGAGCTAAAGCACAGACCGTTCAAGCAACTCAACTTTCACCTTCTTGTAGTAGTTTACTACAGTAGACCTGTGCAGAAGTAAGCTCTTTAACAAACGTATATTGAGGACACACAAGCAGCTTTATAATCTGTTATTGTATATTTATGTTAGTTACACTCTTAAAAATAGTTTCCGAAAGTTCTTTTTTTTTTTTTCGTTTTTACAGCATTGCCATTTTGGTTGCCCAAAGAATCTTTTAGTGATCAATCTTTTTTTTTTAGTGTAAAGAACATTTTAATAATGTAAAGTGTTAAGAACCTTTTGGTTCTGCATTGATGCCAATAAAGAACCTTTATTTTTAAAAGTGTAGCAATAGTACAAAAAAAATTAATTCTGGAAACAATATGTTTGTTTTTATAACAGAGGTCTTCATTTATTTACTGCAAAGTGTCAAAAATCAAGCCTAATTAAATGTTGCATTATATTCATTATTATATTTACTTTCGCAGAATTTTTAGTATTTCACATAATAATATATATAAAGTCTTTTTTCTTCAATGCATTAAAAAATTTTGGGCGACCCTAATTTTTGGGCATATTTTGGGGTATTAAGTCGCGTTTCTATCTATGAACCTATCATTTGAGCTGTTGGGTGATTTCTGAAGTGCATGTAGAATAGCTGCATGTGTGTTGTGTGAAGTCAGATAAGGACTGGCGTGTTTGGACCTGTGTGGGTGTGGCTGTGGGAATGCAGATCTCTTCATACACTAAGGCTTTGCTGTTCTGGAGATGTATGACAACTCCTTGGGCTCACATGCACAGTTATTTAGAAAAAGGAAAGGATCATTCTTAAAAACACATTGCTGTCTGTGTTAGCAGTCTTTTTGAAAAGCCTGTGAAATATTGGCACTGAATAAAGTTTTCCAAATGCTGCAGAGACTGGTACTGGTCCCACTTGTGAGGAATTTTGTGGGGAATGGAAAGTTCATGGAAGCCAATATTGGAAAACACACTTTCACTTTCTTTTCACATTCTCCATCACTCCTCACAGGTGAGACGCTCATGGAAGTCCCATCGTAAAGCGTTTGCTCGGTGACCGCATGCAGCGTGTTACTGCCATAAAAGGCGTTTTGTGACATGTTTAAAGAAGGTGTGTTTGGAGGCTTGGAAACTATGGGGAAGTTTGTGTGTAACAGGGTTAGATAACAAGTGCAATAAACACTGATATTGAGTATTTATGTTCATATTATCATTGATTCATAAATATAAGTGGTGTGAGGGTCTTTTAGCTTTGTCGGCTTTCTGCATGTTAGTCTTTAATGTATAAACAGCCATACTGGAACAAATGGAAAGATCAGAAAAAAAAAAAATGGTTTCTAGATTAAAATAACAACAGTTTTTGCATGTAATCCAAAGTTAAAAGTACTTACTTATTTGTTTTTATTTGACAATTTGAAAAATATAGAGCTTTGGTTCCCATAGTGTACAATTAATAATGAGTTAATCCATTTAATAGATCGTATACTCTGTTCAACTGGTTTCTTAACTCCAATATAACTGCAGTTTAATTGTTATAAAAGTGAAATTTTTTTTTTCAATATACAGTATAATAAAATGTGTTCTCATACATTGTATACAAATTTTTTTTTTTTTTGAAGTTGTAGCAAAATAAAATTATTATTTGAGTATGTTTTACAAGAAAATGGTATTTCAGTTTTTCAAGAGTATAATAGGCACAATAATGGACAATAATATTATAGGCACAATCCTATTAACCACATGAGATGCTTAGAAAGGTCATTGACTCATTCTTTTATTTTGATAAAAAAGTTATGTATGTATATATATATATATATATATATGTGTGTGTGTGTGTAAAAGACGTTAAGATGTCAGCATCAAAAGAAATCCATAAAAGTGATTTTATGTCCATAGAAAGCACATTAAATGTTAGCAAAGTGTCTACTTTTAAGGTTTAAATAAGATTTCGGAGAATGAAATGTCAAAATTTGGTTGAAATAATGTGACATTGTCATTCAGTGTAACACAATATTTATGTAAAAATTCAAACAACATGCTTATTCTGACTTGCATATTAAAATATATAAAAGAATAAGGAAGCATGTTAAATTTTTGTTGTGTTTTAAATTAGTAAAATAAATCTTAGACAAATGTGGCAAATTTAAAAAATCTAATAAAATTATTATTTGGGATGAAAGTAATTATTTTAATGTGTCATAAATAGATTTTTGTTGTAAATATGCCTGACAAGATTGTTACACTGAATGACATTTTAGTGGGTAAATTTAGTAAATATGGGGAAAATGTGTGATATATATTTTTGGCTCAGAAAAACGAAATTGCAATTAATTTCAACAGAAAACAAATAAAATAATAACAATTTAAAGCCCTTTGTTTAATAGTTAAACCCTTTTTCGTCTTTTTTAACATCGTGGTTTTTTTTTTGCACAGTTGTATTTTTATTACATCAATTTAAATGAATGAGTAAATGACCTTTATAAACAATAAATGTCTTCGGCTTCCGCTTGCGTTTTTCTCCAGGTCATTCCAGGGCAGTGTAAACACGCGGACAGCAGCAGGGTCTCTGAGGGGGTCTGGAGACTCTGTTTTGATAGTGAAATGTATCGCGGGTGGGGGCGTTATATGCAAACAAAACACTGAGAGTGCTTCTTTGTTGTGTAATCTACTGATACACACGCTCGTATACACTGCTATGTGGACGCACATGCGTTGAAAGTTTGTTTAGGACACACAGCGATGGAAACGTGCGCGCTATGCCTCTGCTGAGACACGCACAAGAACAGCGCGGTCACGTACTCCACGCGGCTCCGCCCACTTCGCGCGCTTTGTGTGTGAGCGTGGATAGGCGTGATCGTGGCGTGAAGCGCGCAGGAGTTTGTGTTCACGCACACAGACGCGCTCAGGTAAGAGCTCAACTTCTTTAGTTTTTCATTCACTGGCACAATGTTGCGCGCGAGTGGAACGTTACATTTGTAGCGCTTTCGGAAGTTTAGAACGTTCAGAAGCTGTTACAGTGTTTCAGCGCTCAATGGTACAGCGTCGCTTCAGACACGAGCTAAACAGCTTCTCTTATCCTTTTAAATGCCATAATATGTAATATGAGAAGTGTTTCTGATATCTTTGACGTGTCTCATGAGAGTTTGTGCTGAGTGAGTGTCTGTAGTAGTGGAAGAAAATCAGAGGGTGTGTTTCCATTGAGTCTGTGCAGCAGCCTTGCATTGTGGGTAAAGGCTGCCCTCTTGCATTCAGGTAGTGCTGTCATGTTTGGAACGAATCTCTGAGAAAAGAAAAGCTGTCACTGGGGCGGTGCCCTTTCAAAAGGTACACTTTTGTACCTTGTTTAACCCTAAAACATGCATTTTAGTACTTTAAAAGTACATGTTAGTAACCAAATGGTAGCCTGCAGATTAGACCCTTTTGAAAAGGTAGAAAAGTGACATCTGTGCCACACTTTTTCTGAGTGTGTATAAGTATGGCCATTTAATTGGTCTGAAGCTCAGCAAATTAAATTATTGAGTAAATATTGTGCAAGTTTCATTTTAAATATATGTACAACGTTTTATATAGATATACGTATATATACACATACATGCCTTGTATGAATTTCCTTACAAAACTCAAGGGTTAATTGAAACTTTTTTTAGTGGACGTTTTATTAGGAAACCCAGTCAACAAGTGTGCACACACATGGTTGGTAATCTGTGTGTTTCCCATGAGCTCTTGGCTCCTGCGGTGTTTTCACTTTCTTTTTCCTGTAAATCAAAGCTCATCCTATTAGTCAGCTTGTAGCCGTAGATCAAGGTCGTCTCTGCCGGTGAGGAGGAACTCCATGGGTGTGTTCATGAGCACATACAAACACACAGCGTTTTACACTGGATCATGAAACTGCCTCTGTGTGTGTGTGTGTTTGTTTAGATGACCTGACAGTGACAGACTGCACCGATAACCTGCGTGCATTTGTTTTCCTATTTGTGCGTGTTTGGACCTGTTTGCTCAGCAGTGTCTTAGACTCAACGTTTTTCTATCAAATTTTGCAAGTATTTGGACTCTGGAATGAAAGCATTTGTTTTTCCTGCTCAGAGTAAGAGTTGAGAAAGACTTTTGATCTGAGCAGACCTGAACACTAATATCACTTATCGTACAACACTGATGTGTGTCCTTGCTGCTTGCATGAGCAATAACAGAAATAAGATACATGCACATAACACGAGAGATGTGCAAAGCTACATATTTTTGAGGTCAGCTTTTCTACTGTCTGGACTGATCTTCTGGAAGCTCAGTTTTTAATGTTTTTGTGTTCACCAATTGGATATTTTTAGGGAGGTGGTTTTGTAAAATACATCAAAAACAGGTTAGTTTTCAAGTAATATTATTTTTTACATCCTGCAGCAATATACGTGTGTGTGTGTGTGTGTGTGTGTGTGTGTGTGCGTTTATGTACATACATAGATGCATACAAACAGCGCTGTTCAAAACTTTGGGGTCAGTAAGATTTTAAAGTCTTTTTTGCTCATTAAGGATGTATTTATTTGAACAAAAATGCAGGTAAAAAACTGTAATCTTGTGAAATATTTTAGTTTAAAATGCTAATTTTAATTTTCTGAATTATTATACTTTAAAATATAAATTATTTTTGTGATGATAGCTGATTATTCAGCGTCATTACCCCAGTCTTCAGTGTCACGTGACCTTTTCTTAAATCATTCTGATATGCTGATTTATTATCAGTGTTGAAACTTACTATTTTTAACCTGTGATACTTGTTCAGTAGGATTCTTTTATGCATAAAATGTTTGGTCTCAGTACTTTTGTGTTAAATTGATAAAAAAGGGAAATATAGTTACAAAAGATTTCTATTTTTAATAGACTATTGTTTATTATTAATTCCCAGTCCAACCTCACTGATGCACATGCCTTGAATGGTTTAAGAATGGTAGTAAGTTTAGTTGTCATCACTAGATTTTGACGTTGACTGATTTCTGATGTGTTTTCTTACAGATTGTGTGTATCGTGAGCTGTCACTGAGTTACAAGGCACGTCGCGGTGAGGAGAGCTGGCGGAGCCATAGCCGAGACTAAATCAGAGCACATCTGCTGAGAAAATGGTGAGTCTGGGAGGAGTTTAAATGTATCACAGTGAAATAACTCGCTTTTTCTTTTAATTTGGGTTAGAAATATGACACTTTAGAACCGTTTTTGTCAGATTCAGGCGACTACTTTATCATTTACTGTGCTTTTGCTGGTCACCTGAGGATAACCGATGGTTTATTTGGTTAGATATATTTTGCGCATCAAATCTAATAATCCACCCTGAGTGTACGGTGAGTGTTCAGAGCTGTGGGCTCTGCACGCCGAGCTGCTCTTTGGCTCAGTGCATGCTAACGAAATTCCCTCCGGCTGGAAGAGCAAGCCAAGACAACGTCTCTCACCTTTATGAAACAATCTTTTACATCGCATGTTGTGCTTTGTGTGGTTGTTGTGAACCTGTGTTATTAATCCTTCATGATGGTTAGTATTCCACTCTCTTCCTGTTTTTCACTTTGTGCTCTTCAAGAGTGGGCTTTCCCAATAATACTACCTTGCAGGGCTGAACAGATGTTGGGAAGATGTTTGCATGTATGTTTGAAGAAAGCCTGGGGAATGCCGATGCCTCTTAAACGCATTGACCTGAAGTTTTATTGGAAACCCTTTTGCTGCAAAATTACAGTTTGAGGTTAATTTGTCTGACCTGTTGAGTAAAGGTTATTTGAGTCTTTTAGGCTGACTTTTTATTGCAGTCCCTAAAATGTTTAGGCTTAATGAACAATCATCTGTAACTAAGCAGTGTCAGCTTTAGAGGAATCTAGACCATGATTGGTTGTAGTTTTAGTATGTTTTGACATAATCGCATATTCTGCAGATCTTAAAAAGTCACCCATTTACAAATATAAGCCTTTTATTTAAAAAAAGAAAAAAAAAGAAAAGAGGAGCAGAAAGTCTTCAATTTATATTCGTGGCATTACATGTTGCATGTACTGAAAAAACAATCTTCAATTTTTTGAAAAGAAGAGAAAACTTCTCTTTTGAATTAGCCCGTTGCCAGACATTAGTTTTTTTATCATTATCATTTTGATCAATTTATCAGAAAGAATTAACTTAAACTAAAACCATACAAAATTGTCACGTGAAATAAAATTAACATCAACTAAATTAATAAAATTACAAAAACTTAATTTTACTTCGTTGTAGCTAGTTGCCCAGGCACCATTTCTTTTTTTTGTTTAACTTGACATACTCAAATAACCAAAACTAAAGCAAATAAATAAATTTAATAACAAACCATATAGACTATAATATAGAAAAAGAAAAAGAAAAAAAAGCAATTACTAAAATGTTAATTAATATTAATGTGAAAACTGATCAGTCAACTTCAAAATACAGTCATGGCCAAAAAATATTGGCACCCTTGGTAAATATGATTAAAGGAGGCTGTAAAAATGTATCTGCATTGTTAAAAAAAATTCACAAAAATCTAACCTTTCATTGGATATGAATTTAAAATGGGGAAAAATATCATTATGAAATAAATGTCTAAAATGTCTTAATAATGCAGTTAATGATTCTTTGATCATATTTACCAAGAGTGCTTATATTTTTGGACATGACTGTCTGTATTGGCAAAACTATAGTTGTATACATGAGATACTAAAATAACACTGGTGCTTTTATTAGTAAAAAAATGTCAAAACTAAATTACTAAACGTTTAAAACTGGTTGATTTATGTGATCAGAATTATTTTATAATCCGCTTTATAAGCAGTTTTTCCTGATAAAACACATTCCCGTTGTTTAGTTAGTGCATGTTTTTTGTGCTGCTGATTTGAGCTTCATTCACATGCTGAGTGTGAGAGCAGCAGAGTGTGAAGCCGTGGGTTTTCCATGATGATGTGTCGCTCTGAGCAAATGAACACATCCCTCGACACTCATTAAACACTTAGTGCTCTCCATAAACAAAGCACAGCCTGTGCCTCGTCCTCCTCAGGACTGTTGGTAAACCTCGTAAGAGGTAAATCAACCACTACCGGGTCAGTTCTGCACCGCGGCCCGTCCAGCAGCTGCTCAGAAACCTTCTTATCTCATTTACACTAAACCAGAACCAGAGCTCTGCAGGTGCTCTTTTCCTGATACAGGCCTTCTGCCTGTCCTTACAGAGTTTGCTCATACAAAATGTTAAATAGTGTAACTGAAGTCTTTATTTTTTAAGAGGTCTTGAATTTAAGGATGACAAGGTTCAAAAGGCTGTAATTCAATTAAATACATGTGAGCTCTGCACATTTACAAGTCAACACATGGCACTGTTGCATGCTTAATAGTTTACAATTAGTGAATATTGTGCATTTATGCCTAACGGTTGCTTATGATGCACCTTTGATGAATCGATGTTTACATTGTTTTTTTGTTTTAATATGTTGTAGATGGTCGTAAGATGCATATGTGACCCTGGACCACAAGACCAGTCATAAGGGTCAATTTTTCAAAATTAAGATTTATACATCATCTGAACGATAAATTAATGAGCTTTCTATTGGATAGGACAATGGCCAAGATATAATTGTCTGAAAATCTGGAATCTTTGGGTGCAAAAAAAAAAACTTTAAAGTTGTCCAAATTAAGTTCTTAGCAATGCGTATTACTAACCAAAAATTATCTTGATATTTTTACCCTAGAAAGTTTACATGATCTTTACATAATGTCGTAATGATTTTTGGCATAAAAGAAAAATCTATAATTTCGACCCATACAGTGTACTTATATTACATATAACCCAGCGACTTAAGTCCAGGATCATATTTTATAATTTGAATGACCAGCTTGGAGTAGCAAAGCATATACATTTCATAATAAGAGTCCTGGTTTGTTTCGAGCTTGTATATGATTTTAAAAAATTGCCATTTTGTTGGTGGTGGTGTTGGTATTTTGATTCCTATATTTCTCTCATCTTTTGAATGAGCAGCTGGAAAAAGTAAAGCATAAATGTTTCAAAATAAGAGTCCCTGTGTCTTTAATTTATTTATTAAATATTATGCATGCAGTTTTATTCTGTAGTGGCATGTGTGTGCAGAAAAGGGTCTCTAAAGTTTTCCGTTAGTTTTCAGAAGCGCTGTGAAGAGTAATTGGTGTGTGTGATTGATGGGAAACGATGGCCTGTGTCCTGGTCGAGTGGACACAGTCAATGCTTGTCACTGGCCCGTTGCAGCCGCGGTTCGTATTGTGTCGCGTCTTTAATTGTCAGGGGAGCAAAGTGCCTGGAAAATGTTCCTGTGAAGATGTTCTGAATGTGATCATTTGGGCTGTTTTTCTTATCGGTTGTTCTCTTGAGACTCTGTTTGGTTAGGCAGCTTCTGTTATTGTTGTAAGAGCGTTTCTACAGTCTCCTGAGAGGTTTCTGTCGAGGAAACTGATTGTAGAAATTGTGGTTTGCATGTTTCCGTTCGTATCCATTCAGAATCTCAGCTGATATAATAAACAGTATTGTGGCATTTTCATAATTTTCTTGATTTTGAGTTGACTTCTTTCAGTGTGAGTTTGAATTGAATTGATCATGACACACAGGAAGTTAAGTAGTAATTTGAATTGGAATAACAGGAAGATGTTTTTATTGACCAGAAAATGTACCAGCACAATTACCAAAGTTCTTATGTTTTGTTTTTATGTCTTGTAAACCTGCATATCTTTTTTGACTCACCTTTTTTTTTACTTATGAAATAAATATATAAATATATGGGGTTCTTTGTGTGTACACTGTGTATATTTATCATGTATAAATACAAACA
>JAUMHE010000084.1:413190-433667 GCA_032359235.1 Enteromius mattozi | reverse complement strand
AGGTGGCAAGGGTTAACTAATCAACTTAAACAAGAACAGGAACATGACCAAATAAGGAAACACAGGAAATACTAAAATGAAACCAAAACTAAACTGTGACATAGAACAAAGACAAGGGCGTGACAACTGAATTAAAAGTGCAGTTTTATCTGTTCCCCTCTCTCTGTACTTTCCAGACCAAGTTTCATCACTTGACCTTCTTCTTCCTCTGTCAGAGAAAGAGAAAGACTAAGAGAAGAGAAAGAATTTCACCAAAAAATACCATAAAATCAGGAAGTGAAACTGCAGAGAACGTGAGAGGTATCATAATGAGAAAGTTTGCTTCTTCTGCAAGAAGGCTGAGACTGACCCTTAGCTCCTCACAGCTCCAGTGATGATAAAACAACAACGGCTGCAACCATATACTGTATACACAATATCAAACAGCACATAAGAATAAACATGCTTTGAACAAACACATATGCAGCAAATAAATACAAGAACATCAAAGGCAGGATACTACAAATGTAACACTTTGTGTTATTGAGTCATTGAGATATAATTGCTTAAAACATTCTTTGAAAATAGCATATTTGTGTCAGTCATTTTCTTTTTCAGTTATTCAATTCACCTTTTTTTAGATTATTATCAGGGTGGTAATGAGGTTGTCACGATCAGCTGATGTGCCAGTCCAGCTCTGGATGGCACTTCAGCCATTCACGAACTTTATGTGTCTTTCGCCCTGTCTTACATGCTCTTGTGATCTCTGTTGTGTTTTCTTGTGCCATGACCTCTGCTCTGTTTATTTACCTGTCAGTTGCTTTGTGCCCCCGCCTCTGTCTGTGTCTCCTATAACGTTGTCTGCCAGCTATCTACCACTGTTGTCCTGACTTCGAGCCTTTTATTAAAATACTGTTGCACATGAACTCACACGCCTCGCAATAAAAATATAACAATAAAATATACATAAACGTGTAATAGAATTAATATTATAATTAAGTAATAGAAGTAAACAATGAAGACATATCAAGTTTCCAACACAATTGTAATGTCAACTTTTCTTAAAAAGACAAATCCTAAAATCCAAAGTAAAAACTATGTTGTTGTAATGCATACAATATAAGAAATTACTATTATCATTATTATTATTATTAATATTCATTATGTTAAATATAATACTTACTAAACAATTTAATATTACAATATATTAGATATAAAATTATTATTGTATCAATATTAAATTACAAGTAAACTTGAATCACAGTCATGGAATAAATATGACTTTCCTTGAGCAACAATTTACCATGTTTTTAAATTAAGCTTTTTCACTCTACCCTCCCTTCATCTTACAAGAAATTAGATGGAAGAGCTTTTATTTCTCTATTGTCTGAAGTGTATGTTCATTATCTCCACCCCTCATGATGAAATCCAGAGTCCTATAAAAGAGCATTATCTGCATAATCAAAGAGAAATCAGCTACTGTAGTTATTGGTGAATTTCAGGATTTTACAAGACTATACAAGAATAGTGAGTATACATTTTTTAAGCTTTTACTACAAGCAATAAAAAGCATAAATTATGTTTACTTGATTGCTTCTATTGTTCCCATTTGCAAGTCGCATTAGATAAAAGTGTCGGCTAAATGCCTAAATGTAAATTAATCCAGCATTTTTCAATAATGAGCTTAAAAGGAGACATTTTGGAAGCCTGTTTCCACCACTGAATAAAAAATAGAAAAAAGTTATTGCGACTTTTTATCTCACATTTCTGTCTTTTTTTCTCAGAATTGCGTGATATGAAGTCAGAGTTGAGAGTTATAAAGTCAGAACAGGGAGATATAAACAGCTTTCAAATTATACTCAATCGCAGATTAGTGCGGACGGACGAGCTCAACACATGTGCAATGCTACCTACTTGAGTGGCACTCTTTTAGCATTCTTCTTGCGCATACACTGTACGCTGACTTGAAAAATTGCCTGCACGTGGACAGGGTGCGCGGATGTCTGTGAGCCCTCCTGATGACAAAAATAACGTAATGCAGATTTTAAGCTGGCACTGTTACGTTCCTGTCTGTTCTTAGTTTCGTTTTCTTGTCTTTCTGGTTTGTTTTGTATGCCCATGTTTAGATGTTCCTGTGTTTGAATGATTATTAGTTAATTAGTTTCCTCCTGTGTTACCCAGCTGTCCTGAGTTTTCCCCTCATTGTGTTTAATACTTAATGTCTGTGTTTTCTAGTCTCCCTCGTCAGTCAATGTAAATGTTACCGTGAAGTGTTACCCTCGATGTTGTCTCTAAGTTTGTAGTTTGATCATTAAAAAGATTTGTATGTTTATGGAAATCTCCCTGACTCCAGCGATCTCCTTAACCCGCCCGGCACAGCGTGTAACAGATTGACTGCCAAAACCGAAAGGGAGGATGAACACACAATTCTGCCCGAGAATCTCCGCGCTAAAAGAGCGCCATCCGAGGCTCACGCCATCTGAATGCCGGCCAGGAAAGCCGTTCCAGTTCACCGCGGATTCCAGTCCGCAGTTTCCAAGTCCTGCTCCAGAGTTTCGGCCAGGAGAGCCGTTCCAGTCCCCCTCTGAATTTGCGCTGAAAGAGCGCCTCCCTGAGTTTGCGCTGCAAGAGTGCCTCCCTGAGTTTGCGCTGCAAGAGCACCTTCCTGAGTTTGCGCTGCAAGACTGCCCCCCTGAGGTTGCGCTGCAAGAGTGCCCCTTTGAACTCACACTTCAAGAGGGCGGTATTTTGGTTTTGGGGAAAGAAATGGGAATTCATTGCGAATGGGGCCCTCTGTGGAGGTAGAGAAAGTCTCTGTGGAGGCGGGGATGGGTTCTTCGGAAGGTAGCTGATTCAGTGGCGAAATGGTGACCTCTGCGGAGGTAAGCGGTTGCAAAAGTCTCTGCGGAGACGAGGGGTAGGCTGCCAGCAAGGGGATTTTTACCTCTGTGGAGGTAGCGGTTGCAAGAGTCTCTGCGGAGACGAGGGGTAGGCTGCCAGCAAGGGGATTGTACCTCTGCCGAGGTGGAAATTAGGGGACCTCTGCGGAGGTAGCGGTTGCAAGAGTCTCTGCGGAGACGAGGGGTAGGCTGCCAGCAAAGGGATTTTACCTCTGCGGAGGTGGGAATAAGGGGACCTCTGCGGAGGTAGCGATTGCAAAAAGTCTCTGCGGAGACGGGAGTAGGCTGCCAACATGACGTAGTAGGAGGTTAGGGGGGCGAGGGGTTGGGATTTTGGGATGGGCTGGTGAGGGTTTGCATGGCTTGCTGGATGCAGACGGGGTCTGAGCGAATGTAATTTCTAAAAGCGTCAGAGGTCCAGCGGCCTAAGGTTTGGATCTGGTTAGGAGCGAGGCCTCTTTCGGCTGCTGAAGTAGCGGCTCCGATCCTGAAAGTGTGGGAGGACTATCTTTCTGGAGAGATTTTTAAGTGCTTTTGGAACCAAAACCTAGTAGCAGGTTGGTTGAATTCATCGGTGAAGAGGGGTTAGAAGGGGGAGGAGGCGAACGAGCTTCTGAAAGTTAAGAAGGCTCGTAATGTTTGGTAAGGCTGAGTGGGGGACTGTAATTTAAACATATAGACGTGGTGGCCTTTTTTGAGCTGGTCTGTCTTACTGCGTTTAATGAAAAAGGTCATGGTTTCATGATTATGGATGGAGAGGTCGGAGATGGTGGGGTGGATGGATGGATTGAAAGGGGGGTTGGTGCTGAATTCGGAGACTCTTAGGAATCCGAAGAACGCTAGGGTGAACATGGCGTCTAGGGTGCGGTCGATGAGGGGATTGCAATAGCCTTGGCGGAGGGTGGAGTTAAGATCTCCATAGTTAAAGGAAGCCTTTGGTCGAGGCGAGAAGGGTTATCTCTTTGGAAGCCTTTGATAATGAGGCTGGTTTGGAACTGGATTCCGCTAAGGTATCCTTTAATAGAGATGGCCTGGAGGAATCTGAGGGAATTAAGGTAAGAAATAAAAGAGGTGATGGCTAGGAGGGAACAATCTGGGAAGGGAAGGTTGTAGCCTAGGTGGAAAGTTTTGAAAGCTTTCCAGGCTGTGAGGTAGGATTGGAGGGTTCTGGGGGCTATGGCTTGGAGCATAGAATTTAGAGAATGGTCGTAGAGAGGTCTTAGAGGGTGATTTAGGGGAATATCAGCTGCGAGAAGGGAGGCACTGGGGTCGGCAGGGGGTCGGCATCTGGCGCCAGCGTCCTGAATTTCTGAAAAAGAAAGCTAGAAAGGGAATCAGCGATGGTATTTTCTTTTCCAGGAATATGTTCAGCAGTAAGGACAAATTGGTTAAGAGCAGAAATCCAGACAAGGCGTCTGAGAAGAGGCATGATAGCTGGGGAATGGGAGCTGTGTTTGTTAATGCAGTGGACTGTAGCCTCGTTATCGCAATGGACTAGAATGCAGGAAGCAGTCCATTCAATGCCCCAGAGGGCGGCGGCTACAACTATGGGGTATAGTTCGTACAGGGCGCTGGAAGCTTGGTGGGGCGGGACTTCGGCTAGTTTGGTGGGCCAGGGGGAGGTGAACCATCGGTTGCGATAGAAGCCTCCGAAGCCTATGGAGGGGGCAGCGTCGGTAAACAATTGGATGTCTACGGGGTCGGCCAGACAGTCTTTGTAGAAGAAAGAGTGGCCGTTCCATTGGGAAAGGAAAGAAATCCATAGCTGGAGTTCTCGCAGACAGGGGTCAGTTAGGATTAAGGGATCTTCAAGGGAGGGGACGGAGGAGGCTAGGGTTAGCAGGTGGGAAATGAAGGGTCGGCCTTGGGGAATGATGCGCATGGCAAAGTTAAGGTGCCCCAAAATAGAGAGGAGTTCACGTTTGGAGCATTGAGGTTGGCTAGAAAATTGGTAGAGATCGTGATGATTCTATCCAATTTTTCTTTTGGGAGGGAAGCTTTGAATTTCTCGAAGTCGAGGTTAATACCCAGAAATTCTACGCAGGTGCTGGGTCCTAAGGTTTCTCTTGGGCTATGGGGATTCCTAAGTGGTTGAAAACTTTAAGGACTGTTGATAGGTCTGCGGCGGGAGGGGCGTGGGAGGGGGAGATGACTAGGAAGTCATCGAGGAGGTGGATGAGGTGGTGGATCTGATAGTTATTGGACAAGATCCAGCAGATTGCTTCGGAGAGCAAGTCGAATATTTTGGGACTGCTTTTGCATCCGAAGGTTAGGCGGACGGCGAAATAGAATTTGTTTTCGCCATTGGATGCCGAAAAGGTACCAGAAGTCGGGGTGGATGGGCATGATTTTGAAAGCAGAGGTGATGTCGACTTTTGCTAGCCATGCGCCTCTGCCTACTTTTTAATGATTTCAATGGCTTGGTCTACGTTGTGGTAGAGTAGGGAGAATTCTTTGAGGGGGATCAGGCTGTTTATGCTGGGAATGTGAGAGTTGTGCGGGGAGGAGAGGTCTATGATTAGCCTCTTTTTGCCAGAATATTTTCGGGTAGCAATGCCAACTGGGCTGACCAGGAAGGTGCTGAAAGTCGGGGAGGGAAAAGGGCCGATCATGAAAGTGGCATCTAATTCTTTTTTGATTAGGATGTCCACGGTGTCAGGTTCGGTTGTGGCTGATAAAAGGTTAGGGCAGATGAAGGAATGGGTAGGAATGCAGGAAACTCCGGGGTGGAATCCGTGCTTTAGACCTGAAGACAAATAGTGAGAGAAGTTAGGGTCAGGGTGAGATGACAATTCGGCAGACAGGTGAAAAACATTGACAGGAGTCGATAAATACTTTTTGGTGTTTTTATTAATGTCAGAGCAAATTATCTTAGAGTGGGCCCCCCCCGCAGAGAGAGCAGATATGGAGATATTTGCATGATGAGATGAGGCACTTGTGGTTATTGAAGTTGATGCATATGGATTGGTTAGTGGGGCGGGGAGGGCGGGTAGCGGGGACTTGCAAGAGAGAGGGAATTTTGGGAATGTAGCTGGAGGATCTGTGTCTATCTGGGAGGGAGGAAAGAGAGTGAGAGGCAAGGGGACAGGAGGAAGAAGGATGGGTAGTAGACCTGCAGATCACGCAGGTGAAATTGCGGCAACCGGTAAAGACTCGATTATGCAGGTCGAGATCCAGAGCTCCTCAGTAGGTGCCCTGGTTCCACCGAGAAACTCTGGCTGCGGCTTTAGTGGCGAACATTTTATGATATGTAAAGAAATGGGTACCCCCATAGGAGGACGCGAGCGCCGCAATGATAGCGAGATAGTCGTTTAGCTCGCGCCTCCTATGGGGAAAAACAGAGCAGATGACATTAGTGTACCTGGAAAAAGCTGTGGTAAATTCAGGGAATGAAAGGGCTCAGTTTTGGTGGGAAGGGGAGTTTTTGAGAATTAGAGCGAAGTTGCCGCAATCCACCTGGCGATTAGAAGCAGAGGAAAGAGGGGCAGCGGGTTGGAGAGAGGTAAGGTTAGGGAGGGTGGAAGAAGAGGAGGAGGGGACCTGAGAGGGAAAGGTGTTGTCCGTGCGGGAGGGCCCAGGTTGATTAAAGTCTGTGGGAAGAGAAAGCGGAATGTTAGTGGAATTAGCTGGATTATTCTGTGGAGGCGCGGATGGCCAGTTGGCAAAAAAGTCTGCGATGGCTTGGTGGAGTTGAGCAGAGGAAATGCTTGAGGATGGTCCGGGCTGGCTGGTGGATGGCTGAGATGGATCGGGCTGCTGCGGATGGCTGGAAAGCTGGGGTGATAGAGCTGTGGCTGGATCGGTTTCGGTGGAAGATCTTTGGCGGCTTGAACGGCGGAGAGATGGTGGCGGGGCTGGTGTGGAGTGAGTAGCCGATTTCTGCGTTCTTTTCCTTGGTGGTGGGGTGGCTGGAGGGATAGCGTCCGGGAGATGGTTGTTTAGTGTGTTGAGCAGTTCTTGTTTATTCGCTTTGCGGGAAAAAGTAATGCCAGCAGCGGCGAGGGTTTGCCTGAGTGATATGATGGTCCATTTGCTTGTTGAAGAGTGTGCAGAGGCGTAAGATGATGCAGGGGATGGATGAGGAGGCCTGGCTGGCGGTGGTGATCGGGAGCGGGCCTGGTTGGTAGGCGAGCTGGGTGGCCTGGTAGGCCTGCGGCCTCTCGTGGAGTCGACGGCGGGGCGGCGGCTTGTTGGCTGGGCAGAGTGTTGGCAGTAGCTGGGCGGGGAGCGGGCTCCTCGTGGAGGTAATCAGAAGAATCCGAGTTGGACATGATGCGATCTGTTTTTTGGCGAAGCGTAAGCGTTTCATTAAATATGACGATTCTGCGTTTCAGTAAAGGAGATCCTTTCATGGTCTTATTTGCACACATAGCACTTACTATAATTAGAATAGAATAGAATAGAATAGAGTAGAAAAGTTAGAATAGGTCACCTATAAATGATCATTTACCCTCCCTCATATAGTTTCCAACCAATATGACTTCGTTCTTCAGTGAAAAACAGAAATAATTAATTGCTTTTTCCTCATTCATCATGCGCAATAGTTCACACTAACCTTAAAAAAAAAAACAGATGAAAAACAAGAAAGAAAACCATTTAAACATGCATATGATTTAATATTTATCTAACATTCTCATTCATCTCAACTTGAAAAACAACTTTAATTACAACTGAAATGTTTCTCTCACTGTTTTAATGAAATGTAATGCTTTTCCACTGCAGACAGTGAAAGACGCTTCTGAGATGTGCCAGAAAATAAACATCCCTTTCCCTGAAGTCCACATTCCCAGTGAAGACCTGGAGAAACCCAAGGACTTCTATGTGTTCAAAGGCTAAAACACTCCAACCGTGATTCACATCCCTCTATTTAATGTGGTCAACTGTGGAGGTAAATTAGAATTGTCTAGCTGGATAAAAATAAAACATCATCTATGTTTCCATTTAAGTGTTTTACTCTTCCTTCAGATGATATTGAAACCTGGAGGAACAAATATAGCACATTTCAAGGTCCTTACAGTGCTGAGATGATCACTGATCTTATGGAGGTCGCTGGAAAAAACATCTCAAACAACAGAGAGAAAATTCTGGAGCAGATTGGTGCTGCTTGTGGGAAAAAAAGGGACACAACTAAGTCCTTACTGTTTGTTTAAACATTCTTTTGAAGATTGAATTTAACTTCACACACATCTAAGTGAGTTGATGACTTTTAATTGGGCTTGTCATTAAGACCATGTTTATTCAGACCAATTTAAGGATGAGAAGGCAGGGTTTATTGGCCAATCATAGCTCTTTTCTGTTTAATATTTTAAATGCTCTCATGCACATTTCTGTATGTTCCTTCAGGTTTGACTTTCATTTAGCAATAATGATCATTAATAATCAAATCAACAATACCACAGACATGATCAAAACTTTGATTGCTTCTGTTTCAATGACCTAATAAACTGTGCTCTAAAATAAGTTTTTGTAATGGTCATTTAATTTAACAGCACAAATGCTCATTATTGTAAAATAATTACAAACTCCATGATGCTAGGATACACGTGTGTTTCTGGAGAATCTCTACTCTATTGTGTCCAAGCTGAGAAAGTTGGACTTTAGATCCCTCTTGTGGTCATCAGATGTAAGGTCATCTTTTCGTCTTCTCATTTTGCCTGTGGTCTTTTGTAGCATGCCCGTGTTGAATCCAATCCACCTTATGGATATTTTTCTTATATATGGATATATTTTTTATTTTGTGTAGTGTGTGTTGAGAAGAGTGGAAACAAATGGCAAGTCATTTCACTCAGCGGACATCTTTGAAACGCCTCTAGGGCATCTAACTGAATAGGGAAAAATCTAATATTCCAAAGCTGTTTACCTTAGCTTAAACTTCGTATTTGAAACCCCTGGATATGCCTCCACTGGCATGAAGGAAATGTCTTGTTACTGGTCTAGTTTCTTTAAGAGCAGCTCCCTACCAAATGGTATTCCATGCTGGAGATTCAAGGCATAAGAGAGCAGTAGAGTCTTCAGTAGCCAGGGGCAGACTGGGACAAAATATCAGGCTGGAAAATCTCACACTCATCCAGGCCATTCTATACACCTACAACAAATCTTGAAACCATCATCATCATCATCATCGTCATTATCATCATCACATATAAAGTTTAAATCCCTAAGCTGGGGCCAGGCAAAATAATTTAAGATTAACTCTTGAACTTCCATTTTCCTTTTTAGTCTTTTCATTTCCCCTGACATCTCTCTGTCCCTCATGTGTATGTTTTTTTGTACCGGTCCCTTTTTCATCAATACATCTCCACCTTTTTGCAAAACAAACACCTCGTTATAATTTATTTGCACATAGTTGACATTTATTTTAGAAAAAAACCTGTAAAACAATGCAAATACTTGTCTCATAAATTCCTACTCTTTACCTTTTGGTAATTTTGCTGCAATCAATTGTTTGCTACTGCTAACATTTGCTAGCAGTTTGATGCCTAACTAGTAAACAATGACAAAACAATAGTCTATTTACAGATGTAACTGACCTGCACTTTAAGGCACTCGACTCAATTCTCAAGTCTCATTTCGGCGGATACGTGGAATGTGCACAATACGAATAACGTTGCAAGTCAAAACTAACCGATTCATGATTTATTAGAGTTTCATTATTGAATGACTGCAGCTACTAATTCATACGAATGATTGGTTTGTCAAAATCAACCTGTGGGATGCTTACTTTCACATAGATATTTACCCCTCACAGGAAATTCCTCTTTCGCACATTGACACACAGCATATAAGTTTCCAGCTATTCCATTCGGGCTAGCTTTAGCTCCAAAGCTTTCATCAAATGTGTAGAAGTTGTCCCTTAAGGGAACAAGAATATTGTCATACTTAGATGATTGTCTGATGTGCGTGCCATCTGGGTCTGCCTCCATTTGTCATATATACTATACAGCCTCTTCTACTCACTCACTTTATAGCAATAAATGGTGAGTATCTGAAGGATGTGTGAGCAGACTCATATTATCCTGTTTCAATGCTCGTTGAGGGATATTTTATCCTTTATTCTAGATAAGGGGAAGACTTTCTCCACCGTTAAGGTGTATTTAGCATCTATTTTCATTATACATGTTCCTATTTAGTAATTTTAATTGAAAATACAGGATAATTTTCCGTTGTTATGCTGGTGATACTCAACTGTATATCTCAACAAGACCAGATAAAACTTCAAAATTATCTTATCTAACAGAGTGTGTTAAAAATGTAAAAGATTGGGTGACCAAGAATTTTCTTCTGTTAAAGGAACAGTTCACCCAAAAATTACAATTCTGTCATTATTTACTCACCCTCAAGTAGTTCCAAACCTGAATTTCTTTGTTCTGCTGAACACAAAGGAAGATATTTGAAATTTGAAGGGAAATTTCATTGAATAATGTCTAAAAAAGGAAAAGGGGCACTGACACAGACCAATAAAATTTGGTTTATCAATATATATTCTACTCTCAGGTTCACATAGAGTGGTGAAATAATCCTTTGACATGGTTAAAAATTATAATGTTTCCTGTCACTGATTATTTGTCCCTCCAATGGGTGTAGTGCTCAGAGTAATGGTCTTTTTTGGGAGGGTCAACAGCTTATAAAAACATAGTTCTGGGTTTTAAGCTTGTTTGCTGTACACTTTGTCACAAGGAAAGTGTATGATGTTAACATAAAAACAAGCAAATAACATAACATTAAAACAATAGCAATAGGTAAATAGCAATATCAATATCCAAAACAACCTAGTGGTGTGTGAATTCATGACAGCAATTATTTTTTTTTAATTACTAAACAAATGCTTAAGTGAAGGATTGATTATTTCAGGGAACTTTCTGGAAGGTATGCTCATTTTTGAGTACACAAAATCTCATTTCCTTGAATAATTATGACATGTTTCTTTGGTAATAGACTAAGCAGATGTACTGGAACTTTATATCTACAATGAATTCTGATTGATGGGTTATTCTACATGACCTTATTCTACCTCCCTAATCCTACCCAATACCTAAACTTAACTACCTTACTAACTATTAATAAGCGGCAAATTAAGAATTTATTAAGGAAAAAGTCTGTGACATTGTTTTTTTGATTATTAATGATTATCCGTTTATTGGAACAAATGGAAACATGCAGAAACACATTAAGCAATGTTAAACATTTTCATTACGTGTAACAAAAAAAAATTCCATAAAAAAATAAAACATTAAAGCAAACAGTAAGGACTTTGTCACTTCATTTCAGAGCTCTGCACTTGACTGATAATCAGATTGTCATCAGTTGTGTTTTTCTGCTTAATGACCGCTCGAATCTCTTCCAGCAGTTTATCTCTGTTGTTTGAGATGTTTTTGCCAGAGACCCTCATAAGATCAGGGATCTTCTTAGCGCTGTAAGCATCTAGACTGGTCTTATAATTTTTCCTCCAGGTCTCAATATTATCTGATAAGACAGCAACACACTAACATTAGACCACAGTTGATGTTTCAGGTTAATTCAGCTGAACATTCTTAACTTACCTCCACAGTTGACCTTATTAAACAGAGGGATGTGAATCACAGTTGGAGTGTTTTTGCCTTTGAACACATAGAAATCCTTTGGTTTTTTCAGGTCTTCACTGGGAATGTTGACTTCAGGGAAAGGGATGTTTAGTTCCTCACACAGCTTGTAAGTTTCAGTCACTGTCTGCAGTGAAAAAAAAATGTCTGTTTAAATTATTCAGATTTGAACTTCCTCTGGGTTATTTCAAGTAAATATTATGTCAAAGTTTGGCTGACAAAAACTTTTAGGAATTCCTGCACTACATTAAAAACATTAATACACATGAAAACAGCAATGTCATTATATGCCCAAAGAATAAGGTGAACATAGAGCCAAATGAAATTACACAAGTTGGTCGGCTGAAGAGCACAATCTCTGTTGAAATCCAGAGTAAAATTGAACATAGGGTTGATTTTGCAATCATTAGTTATTTTCCCTTTGGAACTGGGCCTCACTCAAAACTCTGATGCTTTAAAAGTAAAATAAATCCATATGAATATAGTGTTTAATCTATGATGTCTTATTAATGTGTATAATACCTTGAAAGGATCTCCATCACTAAAGTCCAGGGAAATGATGAGGTCAATGTCTCGTTCTTCTCTCAGTACTGAGAAGTACGGTGAGTTCAGCAGCAGTCCTGCGTCTTCATAGTCTCTTGTCTCACTTTTCAGAAGAGTAGGAGGCACTTTTTTATCTGGAGGATCACAGCATCAAATGAGTTTGTTTATTTTTATTATTTATGTTGAATTTCTATAGTAGTAGATCTGTTCTCACCTGTTATTTTCTGGAGGAAGTTATAATTCCTGCCCCAGATCCACCGAGACACACATATTAAAATGCTTGTCCACATCTGAGCTAAAATACAGCACAGTGACTGTTAAATTTACGCTTCTGATATTGTTTCATATTCTGTATATTGTTATATCAGTTGACTTTAAAGAAGGGCTGTGTGATTAATCACATTTTAGTTTCAATTTTGACATACAGTGATTATGAAAACAATATAATCAAGACAAATGTGTCAAGTGTGTTTATTTTGCAGTTCTTTATGAAGGTTTTGAAATGTCAAAGCTCTTGGTAAACAGACTTTAAACAAAAGGACATGAATCTTTCATTACTAAATTATTAGTGATTAAGTTAGGATGAACAAAAAGTCGGATGGTTTTGGAATGGCATGAGGGTGAGTAAATAATATATTTCATTTTGGGGTAACTGTCCCTTTAAATAATCATGATTATATATTTATTTATTGCAAAAATAGTTTTTAAAGGAATAGTTCACCCAAATATGAAAATGTTGTCATCATTTCCTCACCCTCAAGGAGTTCCAAACCTGTATGAATTTCTTTGACTTCCATAGTAGGAAAAAAATACTATGGGAGTCAATGGTGCCCCAGAACAGTCTTTTTTCAAAATATCTTCCTTTGTGTTCGGCAGAACAAAGAAATTCATACAGGTTTGGAATTACTCGAGGGTACGTAAATGATGACAAAATGTTCATTTTTGGGTAAACTATTCCTTTAATTGGTTAAAAAAATTGAATTGAGAGCCTTATTGAATCTTAGAGTAAAGAATTTATGGGTTTATGCATAAATCTGGCTAGAAAATCAAAAAAGAAGTACAATATACAAATCAATTGTACAAACAATTCAACTTACCAAAAATCTCCAAATTAAACAAATTACTCAAATGAGTACATACATCCTCAGTGTATTTTGCAACTTGTTTTTCAGCAGGAACACTTTTTTCCCAGGGAAAAATCAGCTTACATTTGCCTCCACTGAGCTCTGCAAATGAGAGAAATTAACATTATTGTATTCTATTATTACAATTGTATAATTCTAGTTTGCCTGTCTTCCTTTAATTAGTTTTTGTTGGCTAAAACTAATCTTTTCATGTTGCCTCAGTGTTTCCCATACATTGATTTATTCATAACAATACCTCATAATATCAACACTGACCGCCACAAACAGATATTTCAAATGACTTTAACTTACTAAAATGAACTAAAAATAACTAGACTTCTCTAAATGAGTTCTAGCACACTTTAAGAAAAGCTTACCTTTCAGTGTTTTTCTGATGGATTGATCAAGAGCAGAAGGATTAATGCCATTCAAAACG
Organism: Enteromius mattozi; assembly: GCA_032359235.1. NCBI lineage: Eukaryota > Metazoa > Chordata > Actinopteri > Cypriniformes > Cyprinidae > Enteromius > Enteromius mattozi. The sequence goes on along the minus strand of JAUMHE010000084.1, from coordinate 420,106 downwards.
TGAAGATTCACATCCACAACATCCATGAGCACCTGATAACACTTGTACACAGGCAGGTCATTTGGATCTATTGAAGAAAACACACACTGAATGAACATGAACACACAGCAAAACAACCCAGGCTCATTGGAAATATGTGCCTCTTTATACATTTCTGCAAAACTGAAAAAATGTACCTATACATACAAAACGCTGCAGTTTCCAGCTGAAATAAACACTAGAGGCAGTAAAACTTTTAATCCTTTTCACACAAAAGTAAGATTTACAGGTACATTTTTGATTAATAAAGGCTCATTTTCTCACAGTTAGTTGCAGAATGTTGTGTTACGACTTCAACATCCTGCACGATTTAAAAACTGGTACTATTGAACGTTGTCATCACATATACAGCTTCATATGTATGAGTTTTCTAGTTCAGTAGGTTTACTCTGTAGTTCACGTGATACAGCGCTGCACTTAGGTGCTGAAAAACACCGGTTTGAATCCAGTGTAAAACGGTTCGACAAAACAGCTCAAATCAGTGTAAGGAAGTTAAAACAGCATGGCTGCATCAGCAAATACACTTTTAAATTACTTTTGCATTTGTTAACACTGTCGGGTAGGTTTAGGTTTGGTTTGGTGAAGGGGAGATTTACAAAATGACATAGTATTAATCTTTAACAACACTCACTGGATATTTGAATTCTGAACGGCCACAAACGTACCTCAAGCAGCATAATAAAAACACTGCAATACGTACCTGTACCAAACTAATACAAACGTGCCACGGTCACGTATTAAACGTGTGTTTTAGCGCACATTTTACTGTGAAACTGCCGAGAAATGTGCAGTAAGGTACATAATTACAGGGTTGCAGAAATGTATGTAGAGGTATATATTTCCAATGAGCCTGGGTTGAACATTAATGAATTTATGAATGAATTATATTAGAGGTCATCTTTTATTTTTCACCTTGACATTTCAGTGTAAAGCATGATCATCGGTACACACAAAAGATTAAACTTGGTAAGAAATGCCTTACCTTTCCTGATTTCCTCAAACATCTCCAATTCTATTATAGGTATTAAATGTTTAAAGAAATCTGTGGGGATCAAATGTAATCAGAGTTTACATGGTGAAGAAATGACTGTCATCTTTAGGCAGAGCTGAATCTTTAAATACAGCTGCACCTCTTATGTATTCCAAGAAGACTTTTTTATTCTCCTCTCCATCAGCTAAAGCGCTGCCACACAAAGCTGCAAAAAACACATTTGCATTTTACAGTTTTTCAATGAATGGAACAAAAACATCCCACTTTCATAACAAAATGAAGAAAGTTCAATTTGAGCCCTTAGATTGTTCACCACAAATAATCTCTACTGTGTATTGAGAAGTTTAATGTTAAAAAACAATGTTTCGTTTAAATGATTTTGAACATTTCTAATTGTAATAATGTTTATATGTCAGCTTTGACACACCTAGTGTGCACTGATATTACACATATTAATAAACTCTTGTGACAGTGTTTATTACCTTGCAGGTACAGCATGTCCATTTCAGGCTGCTGTTTTTTCTTAGAGCCGTTGTCAAACTGGCTGCCGAAGCTGGAGGTGTCTACAAACGCTCCAGTGAGGGAATAACCTGCTTCATATGGACTGATCTCAAACCAGGGGTCCACTGTGTCTGCAGACCGAAAACAAGATCACGTACAGTATAACACAATAACACTCTTTCTCTCACACACACACCAACACAGACCTCCTCTCTCCTTCTGTTTGCATTGCTTGTCGATCACTGTGTAGATGGGAAACGGATCTTTACGGAGATGGTCCCACTGATCTGTGAGTGTGTGTTCGTCAATCTGTAGATAGAAGATAAATTTATTTATTTATGTATCTATCGTGTAAGTTAAGGCTTCATTTTGGTGTTTTTCAGATCACCACACTAGTGAAAACATCTGAAGATGGAGGAACTTACAAAACAGTCCATAAGCTCCTGTAAGAACTTTAAAGACAGTTCTGGTAACTCCAGAAAATTGCACATTGATTGCACATCATGACCACATGCTGACCACATGATGTCTAAGTTTATATAAAAATAAATAAACTGGTATATAAACCAATTATATAAAGTCCAATGTTAAGGTTTGGGTTTTTTGTTTTTTTTTGACATGAGGTAGCTACAGCTTCACACTCAGCAAGACCTGCCACTTTCTTGGATTTGACACCTAAGCCATCTCACTGAGGTCGTTCAGGTGCAATTTCCAAGTGTAGGGTGGGATAACCCGAAATTCGAGTTGCCTGGAAGGTAACATTAGGACCTGTCAAACAGCTTGCTGAAATGCTTGATTCTGATTGGCCCACAGCAGCATTCCTGAAGTACCATGCTTTCAAGTCCTTCTGGGAATTTATACATACAGTTTTTTTTATGTTTTTATTTAGCTTATGAAAGTAAATTGAATTGTTATATATGTATTATATGACATATATTATGTTATGTTTAGTAACAACATCCATTACATCACACATTTTAGGTGATCAGACTACTTTTTGACCCCCATTTATTTATTTATTTATTTATTCATTTTTTACTATCAATACAATACATCTATTGCTTTTTAGGTCATGTAAATAGACTAATTTTTGATTACCTAAAGAACTGTGTAATAAGTGTATGACTTTACGATGGGTTTATGGACTATGGATGTATTTTTGTATTTGGTTTTCATGGTTTTGACTTTTTTTGACCACAGTTCTGGAAAAAAACTGCACTTGGATCTCGACCTTGTCTCAGAGCAGTATGTGATAGATTTGCTGTAGTTTGTGATCAGAAGAATGTTGCAGTGTGTATTTATATGTGCCTGAAGTTCCTTGACAGGCTATACTATGATTTATTAAAAATACAGCACTTTAAGACTGACTGTGGCTTCTGTAGGTCATGCAGGGTTGCGTTATGAATACTTACCTCTTTCACAAAATTTGTAATGAATATCGCTGCCCAGACGTCAGTCAAGCTGAAGAAGTCTTTCCCATTGTAATTTTTCACAAGTTTGATATATGCGTCTCCCCAGCTAACTTTAGAGCTGCTGAGTCTCTTGATGATTTTGTTTTTCACGCTCTCTAGTTTGGTGGACCAGTCTGGTTCTTTGTATAAGGAGGCCATGCACCTTCAGAGAAGAACATACTGCTGTTATTTTTGACATTTAACTCAATTCAATCTGTGTGTGTTGTTTCTCAGGGTTGGTACCAGGTGGATCCAGAGACTCCGCTCAGATAAAGGATGCAGTCCAGAAGACCCGCTTTATCAAGCTGAACCAGACACTCCAGCAAACCCACCATGGCTCTTTGTCCTCCGCCAGAACCCAGTAATGCAATGTTTGGCACTTCTTTCTGAAATACACAAGCTTGATTTTGAATTCATCAGCTACAACACTATTTGTTAGTTGCTTTAAGAAGGAATTGTAAACAGATATATAAAGTATTAGATGTTTGACCTGGCTGCAGTGTATCTGGAGTTTCTGCAGGCTTTGAAAAACAGTTTCTCTTCTTCTGAGAACAAACTCCTCTTCATTTGTATTCAGAGAGTGTGCGATTCTCACCTCACTACTGCGCTTGCCACAAACACAGACAGACAGACACACCAGTGCTGAATTCAACATCACTTACTGCTATTTTAGGGCCATAAACACTAGACATAACCACCTTAATACTTCAGATTTTTTAACTTTTTTACAGAATTTAACTATATTTTGCAGTTGAGATTGTTTATTCTAAGAAAAGAATCAGAATTTTGAATGTATATGAGATATAAACTTGCATTCCTAACTCTATTGCAAGTGTATCTCAATTCTGACATTGTAGCTTGTAACTCTTAGAAAAAGTAAGAGTTTATGCATACAACAGCAAAAAAAAAGGCTGAATTGCAAGTCTATCTCACAGTTATGAGGAAAAAAAAGTTATAATTGCAATATATAAACTTGCAGATGTGAGGGGAAAAAAGTAAGCATTTTACCCTCATAATTCTGAGAAAATAATATAATTGTAAAAATGTTGCTATTTTAGAAAAATTTGCTATTTTACCTTTATTGTTTTTTTATTCAGTGGCAGAAATAAGCTTCCATAGTTTTATGACAGAAATGTTGAATGACTGTCAGGAATATCCAGGAATAGGAACTACTTAACTTTTTAAATTCATTAATTTGTTGTTTGTTTGTTTGTTTGTAAGAATTTGCTGTTTTTAATTAAAAAAATATATAATCATTTAGATGATTAAATACAACTGAATACAAGCCAAGAGCATGTTAGGCATATAAATAAGATTAATATGCATAATTAAAATAAATAAAATTAATATTTTATAAAAACTTTACTAATCCCTGTTTTTTTTTTTTTTTTTTTTTACTATAAATCCATTTAAATCTTATTTAGTTTGTGTAAATAGAAAGTGTTTTATCCTTGTGCTAATTAATATATTTTTTTCTTTTAGATCGAATAAAACTAAGTAAAAATTTTTTTTGAAGTTATTCACAGAATGATCCAGTTTGTAATAGACATTATTTATGTAAGAAATGCAGTACAGTGTTTGGCTGTATATAAAGTGCACAGCTCTTGAAATCTGAGCAGGATTACAAACCTTTCCTGAAGTTTGGATGCGCTCATCTGTAAAACAACAGCGTCAAGATGAAAATTAAAATCGATCATTAAAAAATGATATATTCTTAAAGAATTACACAAGTCATACCTCAAGTGGTCAAGTCAAACCACTGTATATGGGCTCTAGTTTGCAAGTGATATTGACCAAGTTTAAATTAATCCATACTATCATTGTCACTATAATACTGACATGAAGCTTTTTAGCTGATCTGTTTTAAAACCTTTAAATCAAACACTCACCTTTCTGTGTAGTCCTGTAGTTTCAGCAATCAACCGTTCAGCCGCTGTGTCTTATATCGGACGGAAGATCTTTTATAGTGCTCTGGATCCTCGCGGGGGTGAAGGTGATGAGCATGAATGAAAAACGGAAAACTGGGCCGGGGGAGGAGAGAAAATTAATGCGGGGACTTGTTAAACAGGTTAGGCTTGCACAAATTAAATCATATTTTATCTAGGATTGTGTTTCTTCTCCATTCAAGGCTACACATTATAATTTACATTACAACAACTTTTATTTTCCAGATTAAATCTGGAATTAATTAAAGCTTGTTCTCTTTACACTTTTTTTTCTCTCCAGTTATTTTACACTTTTATGTCTTGATTTTATGGTTTATCATCATCAAAACATCTTTTAAGATTCAAATTTAAATTTTTCCCTCTCTGATTCAGATTCCAGGGTTTTAGTTTGCTCAAGTTGTCATTTTTCAAAAATGTTTTTTCTGTAGTTGTTTTTATTGTGATTTGCTTTTTTCTTTATCACCATTTTTTTCTGAAACACGGCATAATTGATTCAGCCATTTGAGTTTGGGACATGGCTTCTCATTGGTTTAACCCAGTGGTCTCAAACTCAATTCCTGGAGGGCCACAGCTCAGCAGCGCTTAGCTCCAACCCTAATCCAACACACTTGTGGTCTTTGCCCTTGACCAGTTGACTATGTAAATGACGTATTTCCTGTAATTGACACAAGTGTTCGAGTGGGTGTGAAGATACCAAGTGTGTATGTAGAATTTTTTACCTCATGGGACACACTTAGCGAGTCTATGTTAGTCCAGGTAGTGGAAACAGTTCTTTGTTTTTTTCCTTCTTTGAAGAACTTACCTCAGAACATATCGGCACAATGACACTGTCACTACTGACCGAACTTTGATTTCTGAAATTAGGGTATGTAAATGATATTTTCTGGAAAACATGGTTTGTTCAGTTTTCGTCTATCTGAGAACAATAAACAACACTGTTAGAATATTTGTATTTAAATTTATGTTCATATTTTATTTATATATTTTATTATTCTTAGATCAACAAAAACTTGTCAGTTAATTAGCAATTAATAAATGTGTCTCGAATTGTGTGATAAACAGGAGTTTCAAATGTTTTACAAAATACATCAACTAATTAAACAACACTTTACATTTAACCAACAAATTACATGTAATTATTTAACTGACACTGTTTTCTGCAACATCTCATGAGGTCTGGGCAAAAAAAATTTATATCCAGAACATGATACATGTTGGGATACGCTTAGCATCAAAATGCAATTACATCTCATTAATGTGTGATCTCCATTCTCTGTATTACATTACCTATGCATCAAATTACAAAAAGATTTTGTTTCATATTTGTCAGTGTTGTGAATATGGCAAAAGTCATATTCTAAAGCATGTAAGAGAGTTTAAGCATGAAAGGATGTTTAAAAGTTAGATTCAACTACATGTGTACCACGCACTCCACGTGTGAATGCTAAGCTAATGGCTAACGTGATTACAAAAATGTGAGAATGGAGGGAATTTACGGATATATGTTGTGTTTTGACAGTTAATATAACAGTTACACGAGTTACAAGTTTCTAGTGAAAGTGTTGAAAATCGAAATCAGTTGTTTCACGAGAAAGTGTACTGTTTGTGTTATATAAATAGCAAATAAAAAGAGAGAATTATTTTTGATAACGTTCTATAATTCCAGAGCTTATTAAAGTATTTTAAGACATGGAACATGGTACATACGTTTAGATGTTACAGAGAGTGTCATATGGATGTTTTATAAGCCATAAAATAATTATTTTCTGAAAGTACATTGCATTTCAAATGTTTACAAAAATTGTATGTTTATTTGGTGATAAAACAGTGCTTCATTAAACTCTGTATTAGATTCATTTCTGATTTTTCTGCACATTGTGACAGCTCCATGCCCTGTGTCTTTATTGTTTGATATACAGCTCTGGAAAAAAATAAGAGACCACTGCAATTTACTCCTAAATCAGTATCTATCTGAGTATTCTAAGCTC
>JAUMHE010000084.1:358317-387277 GCA_032359235.1 Enteromius mattozi | reverse complement strand
GGTCTAAATCCTGACTGGAAATCCTCACAGATACCATTTTTCTCTAAGAAGGAATATAATTGTGAGGATAGTGTTTTAGTAAACACTAGCTTACTCTATTCTTTTTCTATTTTCTTTTCTTTTTTATTTACAATACTATTAATCACTGTTACAGGTGTTTTATTTATAGTCATCATTATAGTTATTATTAAAATGACAGTATTATTAACAGCAATGTTTGTGTCAGCTGTGAATCTCACACTTCCTGTTCCTGTGCTCCGCAGACGTCTCTTCCGGACGGGGAGAATAACGTGAACACAGATCTCCTGCCCGAGTCCAGCTGGGAACAGATCGAACAGAGAGAGGCAGAGGTCAGCAGATCACAGCATCAGCACTGTTAAAGGGTTACTCCACACTAAAAATCACTCACACTCGTGTCGTTCCAAACCCCGAAAGCTTCGTTCATGTTCAGAACACAATTTAAGATGGTTAGGATGTAACCCGGGAGGCTTGTGACTGTCCCTTTGACTGCAGAGAAGTATGAAAGACATCGTCTGAATGCTCCATCTGCCATCAGTGCTTCATCCGGAATATTATAAAGCTACCAGAATACTTTCTGTATGGAAAGAAAACAAAAATAACGACTTTACAACAACAAATTGTTAAATTGCATTCAGATTGAACCACGAATGGTAGATGGAGGATGAAAAAGAGGTTGTAACTGATTATTTTTATTAACACTAAAGAAAGAAAACAAGTGTGTCGTGGAGAGCAAGTGAAGGAGCTGATGTGTGTTGTGTTTGTGGTCATGTGACAGTGGTTCTCGGAGCGGGCCGCGTCTCGCTGCTATGGGTGTGAGAGGACGCTCTGGCTGGCGGCGAGGAAACATCACTGCAGGTGTGTGTGTGTGTGTGTTACTACAGTACTCACTGTACAGCCACATAATACAAATACTACTTCACAGCTCAAATAACACAGATTTCTAACAGTAGAGTTATTATACAGCTTTTAAATCCTCACCTTCATTTGTGAGTGCTTCGCTGTGTTCTGTTTTGCTTCTTTTAAGTAAAAAAAGGACAAATGAATTATTTTTTTTGGTGGTAATTAATATGATGGCACAAATGCTGTTGATTGAGCTGTACTTAGTACTGAACCTGGAATATTCCTTTAAGATTTTAACTCCACACTCAATGCCTGTTAAACATCAGGTCAAGCAACGTTTAACACTTAGAAGGAGGTTAGAAGCAGTTTTTCCATGATGACCACTATTTGTTTGGAATGAATGATTTATGAAAGTTTCATGTAAGAAAAAAAGAATGAAGTTATATTTTTAATTTAATCTTTTATTTTTATTTTAGAAAATACAATTCTTTAACTTCTGAAATCACAAAATTGGTTGTTTTTTTTTCAATCAATCATTGATCATTCAATCAATCAATCAAAAAGAACAATATTTCTATTTTTGTACCTCCAATTTTTGTCACATTTCAGTACAAAAATATAATAAAATGTGATATATTTAAAACTAAAATGCAAAAAAAGTAGTTTTAAAAAAAACAGTATTTCTATTCAATTTTATTTCACATTTCAATACAAAAATATATTAAAATGTACTGTTTAAAATTAAAATGCTAAAAAATGTAGGAAAAAAACCAAACAATATTTCTACTTTAGCAGCAGTTTTTCAACATTTCAGTACGTCTAATAAGATTTCATTGAATTATTTGAATTGAATTATTTATTTATTCAACTGTTATTTATTAGTTACCTGAATTAAAATGCTAAAGATTTTTATACAAACCTGCAAATGATATACATTTTTTAACAACTTTTGAATTTCTTTAATATAATATATATTGATATGTTAAGTTCTGCTTGAGCTGCGCAGCTGAATGAGTGTCTCTGACTTCCTCTCTCTCTCTCTCGTTCTGCTGCAGCGGCAGAGAGCCGGTTGAGGAGGCGTGGTGAGACTCCTCCTCTTCCTCCTGCACTTCCTGTCAGTCTTTCCCTTCCCTCCTAAACCAGCGTGTCACTTCCTGTCATTTTCTCCTGATCAGCTCTGAATGTGTTCACACTACAGCTTCTGCTGCTGATCTGGTTTAGTTTGTGTGAAAGCTGTTTCTGAATCATTACTCCAGAGTCCATACTGAACTAAGATATATGTATATGTCAATTCATATAATAAATGATTTAATAATAAATGTTTCAATTAGTATAAGTAATACTCTTCAGACATCTATTTTTCGGAAACTTTTTAAACTATTCTTTTAGGTTGTTCAGAAACGTAGGCCACTGATAAAAACAAGACTTCTTGAGCAGCAAATCAGAATGATTTCTGAAGATCATGTGACACTGAAGACTGGAGTAATGATGCTGAAAATACAGCTTTGATCACAGAAGTATATTACACTTTAACACAGATTCACAGAGAAAACAGTTCTTTTAAATAGTAAAAAGATTTCACAATATTTTGTCGTACTTTGGATCAAATAAACACAGGTTTGATGAGCTGAAGAGACCTCTTTAAAAGACATTTGCAATCTTACTGTTCAAAAACCTGTGGAAGTGTAGATATACATATATAAAGTGTGTTTCTGTGGGACAGCATTAGAAGGATAAACCGCTGACAGTCTGTCTCTCGGTCTCCAGGAACTGTGGGAATGTGTTCTGCGCCAGCTGCTGTGATCAGAAGGTGTCGGGTCAGCAGCTCCGTGAGCCGGGTCACGTGTGTCAGGCGTGTTACAGTCACCTGCGGCCCTCCTCCGTCCCTCCAGCGCTGCCCCCTGCTGACCTGGAGCTGGAGAAACCCATCACCGCCAGCTCCAACTGAGCCGTGAGAGTCACTCCCCTCTGAGCACACTCTAAAGTGCACTTCCTAAAAACCTCGGATATTTTCTTGAGGCGAGTCACTGCAGGTGAATATAGAGTAGAAGAAATGAACTCTGAACACAGCTGATTGATAACTCAAACCTGTATCACAACTTTTCTCAAATGTTAGCTTTAAATATGCAAATAATGCATTATTAATATAACATGTGCATACATTTCTAGTACAATAATAGTTTAAAATTTTTTGACATATGTGTCCCTGGAGCACAGCAGCAGTCATCAGCAGCTCAGATGTGTGTGTAGAAATAGAAAACGATACACTGTATGAGTCAAAATGATCATTTTTCTGTTATGCCAAAAATCATTAGTATATTAAGATCATGCCCCATGAAGATATTTTGTACATTTCCTACCATAAATGCATCAAAACGCCATTTTTGATTCGTAATATGCATTGCTAAGATCTTTATTTGAACAACTTTAAAGATGATTTTCTCAGTATTTAGATTTTTTGCACCCTCAGAGTCCAGATTTTCAAATAGTCGTGTCTCAGACAAATAGTGTTCAATCGTAACAAACCAGACATCAATGCTGGAGATCATTTATTCAGTTTTTAGATGATGTAAATCTCTTTTGTGCTCCAGGCTCACATATTAGAGTCTAAAGTTTTTACAGAGAGAATTTTGGGTATCTCATTTTTGCCACTCTATAATTCAGAAAATACTTCAATGTATTTTGACAATTTTGAGAGGGAAAAAATCAAGCAAATTATAAATGACATAATTCCTCTGTAAAAATAGATCCAGTGCTAGAAAAGAAGCACTTAACAGTGTCTTTTAGATGTTTTCTTTCCACTGGTCTGAAAAACATAATGAAAAACCAAAAATCCTGAATTTGACAGGTGCATAAGAAAACCGTGTTTTGCCTGCAGAGTCTCGCTTTAAGACATACAAGCTAAATTTGAGCACTTCTCAAAGAGTCACTGGTCAGAGCAATGAGCTTTTCATCAGTTTGACCAGATTCACAAAAACCTCCAGAATGAAGTTAAGGCATTTAAGACAAATTCCAAGAAGTTTGTACGATACACGAAAATAATATAAATTATGGTGCTGTACATAATTTTAGTTTCTTTTTTAAAGCCGAAAAATAACATGTTTGTAGATATTAAGGAATCATGTTACGTTTACATGCGGCTTCTGCTCTGAAAATGTGTATCAATATTACATACTGCACCTTTAAGACATCTCCTAAGATCACTTTTAAGTTTGTACAATTCACATAAATATTCTTAAGAAAGAATTAGCACATTTCTTTCTAGATGAATTGCAAAAGAATCATGAAAATATTTTAAACGTCAAGACATCTCATAAGAAAAATTAAGTTTGTATGATTTGTGAAAATATTAAGACATTTCTTAAGATATATTCCAAGAGGTTCATAGGATTCATGGACATTTTATGAAATGAAGACACTTAAGATAAATCTAAGTTCTAATGATTCATGGAAATATTCTTAAGAAAACATTTCTTAAAATAAATTACAAAATTTGTATGATTCACAAAACTCTTTTGAGCACATTTAAGTTCATTTGATTCATGTAAATGTTCTGAGAAAATACATTTCTTAAGATTACTGTAAATTGTAAACTTTATGGAATTTAAGTCATTATTTATATTTTATTTTCACGATTTAAATTCCAAGGTCATATGATACACGTAAATGAAATTCTTGTAGCATCCTGTGTCTCGTATCTACTAAAAACCAAAACTTTAATTATATAAAGGTCCATTTTTAACTGGTTTATGTTGCGCTGCTACTAAATTAAAAAATTAAATTTTTTTAATTAGGAAAATATTTTATTTAGTGCTGTCAAGTCATTAATCATGATCGATCACATACAAAATAAAAGTTTTTGTTTACATAGTATGTGTATTTTTATGTAAATATATAAATAAAAATACATATGCATGTATATATTTAAGAAAAATGTTAATAAATGAATATAAATGTAAATATTTTCAAAATACAAGTTGTATGTGTGTTTCTATGTATACATAATAGATATACACAACACACACACATATATTATATAAGCAAAAACTCTTATCGTTTGACAGCACTAATTTAGTTTTAAATTTGAAGTTACATTTTTTTCATTCTGAAGAAATATTCTTAGGTTTCAAAATGAGGAGAAAATCTTAAGAATGTTTTTATTTGTGAATCTGGCCCCTGAGCTACTCTTTTGAAGACTAAAAACACAGTGCACGAGGTTAATGTTAATAAGAGCTGAAATGGTGTCACAGTCCTTCGGTTGCTCAGATGTTCTTGAGATGTCTGAAGAAAGCAACTCTTCCGGCTTTGAGAGGACAGAACTTGATTGTTAATGTGAACTTCCTGTAGGACACGACTCTTATGATCCAGCACACTTGAATCATGTGTATGTACTGTATGTTATGAGGTGTACAGACGGACTGAATGATGAACTCCAGCAATACTGCACAGAATCAGAGCTGCCGCTTCGCTTGAGGAGATCTCCCACAATGCTGCTGTGTTTCCTCTCTGTGTCCGAGCCGCCGCCGCTGTCGCTTGTGTGAATGACATTAAAGCACAACTCACTGCCAACCTGATCCACGTCTGTTTCATCACCAGGCTCATAGAGACGGAAAACAACTACATTTTATTCTCAAACTGAGCAGAAATATGGATTTGCTGCAGATGTTGATCTTCATGAAATGCTGATGCTTGTAACGTTGAGATTGAAAAGATGCAAACATAATGAAATCCAGTGATTGAGAGATAAACATTAATTATTAAGAGCCTGGTGGATAAAAGGAAAACTGCTTAATATGAAATACCTCTTATGTCTTATGCAAACATGTAATTATGTGACAACTGCAATGTTATTAATCAACTTTCCATGTGTGGCGGAGCTAGAAATTACCACCAAATTATATTTTGTAAATAAACGAGGAAGCATTTCCAGACTCTTCAATCCTGCTGATGTTTAAATCAAATCAGGGTTATTATTATTATTGATCTAGAAGATTCAGGGGAAAAAGAGTTACTTGAAATAAATGTTAACTGAATTAAAATATTATAAAATCTTGCTTTGGCTTTTTTCTTTAAATTTTAAGCCAATTGACAATTAATAAATAAATCAAAATAAAAGTCAATACAAAATATTAGTAAAAACTATAATCGTATGATTCTAAAATAACACAACTAAAAAAATAAATAAAGGCAGTGAAATAAAAAATGAAATGGCAATTTCAGAGCTAAACCACAGGAGGTTAAAAATGACCGAGATGAGATTGGTAGGTCTATTAAGAAAACCTTTGTTACATTATAATTCAGGGGTGATTATTCAAAAATGGGAGAAAAGTTTTTCAAAGTTTGCATGCCTTTAAATCAAGAAGTATTATATATCTTAATGCCCTTTTAGATACTGGATAAAAAAAAACATTCCTTTTTTAATATTCAATTTCAAGAACAGAAAAACACCAAGACGCAGAAGCTCAGATAAAGATAAACTTTAGTTTATTAGTGGCTATAGATAATGCTATCAGACCATAATCATAAAAAATGAGAAAACAAGAAACGCTACATCTCTGGTTAAACATCAGCGTGGATTAGCGCAGAATGAAGTGCGTCAGGATACAGGAACGGAAACGAGAAGCAGGAACAGAACGAAGCCGTCACAGCGTCTCCATGCGGCAGAACGAGACGAAACACGGCACTTCAGTCCAGAGAGAAGCCCGAGCGACTCCTTTAGGATCCTGAGTTCATCATTCAGAGAAGCGGACGATACTGCGGTCAAGAGAACACTAGCGCTGCCGGAGCTGGAGAGCGAGCGCCGTCGAACACACGCCAGCTTGATTCAAGCAAAATGTGCCACTTTGAAGCAGTTTCGGACGATTTAAATGAGTTTCTCGCATTCGTTGTTTTTTTTGCTTAACAAAAATAGACCCGCCTCGTTATTCGCTTCTTATAAAAAACATCACGTGGGCGTATTTACAAGGTTATCGTGACATTCTGGAGGTTTACAAAGATTCCCTTTCCGTCGAGACGGACGCTACGCTGTCGCCGGGGATTGTGGGAAAGAGCGGAGGAAGAGGAGAAGAGACAGAGGAAAGTACAAAGAGAAGGACAGGAAAATCCAGACAAACAACAGGCAGAACTGTGTGTGTGTGTGGTTTAGTAAACGCTGGCCGGATCTGTGTGTGATCATCTGTGTTTGTAAGGCCTTGTGAGGGAGACGTGCTGTGAGTTTCTTCATCCAGACAGGATGTGATGTTCTTCACTGATGACTCTTACACCGACGACTGATCCCACACCTGCTGGACACACACACACACCCACACCATTAACCCTTCACAGTCTACTCCATGCCTTCTGCATGTCCAGTAAAAGCTATATTAGTGTATTTGTTCAGCTCTAGCTTCACGAGTCAGATCTGAACTGATTTCAGTCAAGTAAAGGTCAGAATAACTTTGGTCATTATCTCCAGATGAACTCTTACTGGACTGAAGCAGCTCATCAATCATTTTCTAGAAGAATCTGATCATCAGGATCTTTTGAGGAGCTTTACTTTCACTGTTCCTCAGAGGAGTAATGATCTTCACAAGCCTCCAAAACACCTCACATCTTCTGAGGAGCCTTATTTTTTCAGCTCTCCATCAGCACTGCATTATGGATCATTTCAATCTCATCTTACTGAGACATATTACTGGAGATATGGAGCGACTGCTGATATTTAGATCATTTTATATCAGTATGGGCTCTACTGTTACGGTTCATATTTACAGCTGTAAAAATATGCACTGGTCTGAATAAAACCAGCAGATGGGCTGACTGAAAATACAGATTCATTCTCTTCCAGCAGGAGGCAGAAATATAGTGGTCCGAAATGAAATGAAATCAGATTGTTTTGAAATTTAATCATGACATATTGTCATATGGCAATTGACCTTTTGACCTCTTGTACCATTTAGGACTTTTTGTGGCTTACATTTGGTACAACTAAATGCAAGACTTCATAAAAGCCTGTGCCCAGTTACATAAAGCACATTAAGTTTAAAAAGATCACCCTCAAGTTTCCCTTACACTTAAGGGTGACCATACATCCTCTTTTTGGACCTACAACAATGCACCTGGCCAGGATTTGTAAATTGCCCAAAATGTTTGGAATTTTGGAGTCGCCATTCATTGTGTGCATTTCTGGATTAAAGCCCTGCACGCTCTTTTCTTGTTCCTGGTCCTGCTGTATTTCTGGCCTTTACGGCCTACTCCGACACACATTCTAATACTGCAGATGTTTTCACGCTTCAGAGATCCGCTATCGATATGCGGATTGCAGAGGATTTTAATTTTATTGTGTTTGTGTTTTGGGTTGCCAAATCTGCTTTTTTCGTGGAATTGGGCTGATTTTAAACCATTGTGGCAGGTTGATTTTCTCCCCTGGAATAAATATTTAAAATATTGCATGTGAAGGTTTCAATGCTTGTATTGAAACCTTCTACATTCGACCTATCATATACTGGTGTTTCTGATCATTCTTTAACAACTAGACTGGTGCTCACTTGAGCCATTAATGCACTAAGTGTGTGTGTGTAGTCCTGACCTTGTTAACGGTGTTGATGGGGGTCCGAGCTGATCCTGTGTGCAGTCGTTGGCGGGGCTCCTCAAACCCCCGGCCGGGCGAGCGTTCCCTGCGCAGGTCCATGACCCGTCCGGGCGAGCAGTCCAGCCGAGGGTCCATCATCCTGCCGGGTGAGCGCTCTAGACGCCCCGGGGACTTCTCTCTTTCTAAGGGCCGCGCAGGGGACTTGTCCCGCCTGAACTCAGTGCGGGCCTCACGGTAGCGGTGGGGTGTCCCGGGCTGGTGGAGACCCTCCTGTACAGCAGGCATCGCTGCCAGACGCTTCGAGATGTGTTCGTTATAGGTGGGAGGACCGCGCTTGTTCGGGCTGAGAGGAACCAAGAAGAGAGAGTCAGTCACATTCATTCATAGCAGTCAACATATGAAGGGGATCAAAAACACTCATCACTGCTGTCCTGAGACAAAAACACATTTAGGTTTTAGGACAACTTTGATGAAACGTTTTGAAATACACCTGTTTCCACCAAGTTGTTTCAACAGTCAGTTTCTTTCATTTACACTTTATACTCGAAGCAAATCCATCTGTAGAGATGATTTTAATGGGTTATTTTACAAAAATGCACAATGTAAACAATTAAATATAAAGTTCACAGGAAAAACAAATACTTTAAATTTGTAGTATTATTTCACACTTTTTACTTTATTTGATCAAATAAATGCAGCCTTGGTGAGAAGAGGAGACATCCTTAAAAAACATTTTAAAAAGTCTTACAACCCCAAATTTTGAATGGTTTACACACGGAGAAGAGAGTTCACGATCACCTGACAGATGTTCACCCGTGAGAGGAGAATAAATATATTTTGTACAGTTATGAATGTGACCCGTCCACACGCCCATCAGACCCATGAAGATTCAGATTAATGTGCGCACCTGACTCACAAAACTACTTACCCTCTAACGGTGAGAAACACGTCTCCTTATCCATCATATCCCATCATAACACACTTCCAACACATTTATCCTTTTAAATAACATTATAAAAGCAGAGCAACAGATGATGAACAAGAGCTTCTGAAAACACCTAAATATGACGATATAATGAGAAAGAATGTTTTCAGTGCATCACATTAAATCTAGTCTCACACGAGAGGTGCAGGATATTCTCCTTAAAACACTTTATTCATCACTCAGTTCACAGGTTAAAACATTCATGATCAGTCACTCCCTCGCACAAATAAAGAAAGCACTTTTCTTCCTGTAAAGAAGAGAAACACAGTCAGAAACTCTGGACCAATCACAGTCAGAGTTCAGGTCACATGGGGTTGTGCACCTTCAGACGGAGCTGAACATCTCTCTCTGATATTGCAGGTGCAGCAGTGATCTGACATCAACACAATAACTAATAAATATGCTCTCTGTGTTTGAGAGTGAAGCGCAGCACTGTGTTCATATACACACGAGCAGCTCGTGTTTTCAGCGTCTCAATTTGCTGTAAAGTCACGTATACATTTCAAAAGTGCAATATGTGACAGCCTTTAAGTTTATAAATTTAGAAAAAAAGATCTCACTGCAGATACTTTTTTTTTTTTTAAGTAAACAAATAAATAAAACTATTGTAATTTTACAGATTTTAACTATACAATTTTATTGTACATTATAATTGATATGGAAACTATACATAATTTGCATATAAATGTACTATTTTACTTTAAAATATTTTTTTAAATACAAAATTATAAAAAATATTTTACGTTTATTATTTACAATAGTATTAAATAATATACAATGGCATTACAATATAAAGTATGAAATAGGTTACAATATTAATATTTCTTATTTTAATACTATTTATTTAATAATAATAATCAAAACAATAGTAACAATTATTTTATAGTCGTATATTAATAATACTTAACAATATGGTCTCATTTGTTAACTATTTGAACAGCATTAAAAAATATAATTTTCTTCAATAAAAATACAATTGTTCAGTTTGTTAATGTTAGCTCGCAGTGCATTAACTATAATAAAAATACACAAATTTTGATTTTAAAAACGTGTTGAGATAAACATTAAGAATAATGAATGCTGTAGATGTATTGTTGATTGTTAGCTCATGTTAACTAATGTAGGTTAACAATTGAAACCTTACTGTAAACATTATCCATATAATATATAATCACAATTTTTGTTTTTTGACAAATTGTGCAGTCTTACAAACAAGCACAGCAAACCTGGAGCTCTATATATTTAAATTAAATCACAATTCTTAATCAGAAAAATCCACAGGTGGAGTGTGAACCAACTCCAGATTAAGGATTTTCCTAATGTTAGTTTAATATATTAACGCACATCATAACCCTGTCATTTAGGCAAGCACATGTACCAACTGAATAAAAATAAAACAAGGTAATTATATCTTAATTTATCACACAATATTTCATCTCTCTTGCAATTGCAAATGATATATTATAGATAAATCTCTTACATCATATGTACATTTCTACTCTGTTGTTAATGTTTAGAGAATTAGTGAGAGTTAGCGATGACTCTTCTGAGCACCTCGTGAGTGATTGGATATAATGCGTAAAAATAATACTGTAAAATTGCATAATTTGCTGCATCACTAGCAGATCTGAATTTGACACTATCCAATTCATTTTCCCTTTATTTGTGACATCCTTAATAGATTGTTTAATTTTACAGGGCCAT
Organism: Enteromius mattozi; assembly: GCA_032359235.1. Taxonomy (NCBI): domain Eukaryota; kingdom Metazoa; phylum Chordata; class Actinopteri; order Cypriniformes; family Cyprinidae; genus Enteromius; species Enteromius mattozi. The sequence goes on along the minus strand of JAUMHE010000084.1, from coordinate 376,157 downwards.
TTTTGTCCAATTTGATGGCAGTTTTGCCCCAAGGCCTGTTAATTTCCATGGCCAAGGGAAGGTTAAAGGTCAAAAGAGTCCAAAATGTTTGCATGTTGAAAAATAAATACAACCTCATGTTGTGTCAATCATGTTTACACACTGCATCCGAAACCACCTTCCGTCATAAAATTTTTTTGATTTTCTGTATTTTTCACATCCGTAGCACGCACTTTGATGCGTTTTGACGTTCAGAGCCTCTGCACAAACGAACGGAAAAACCAGACTGGCCCCCCAAAAAATTTTCTGCCCTAGAAAGATAAAAGGCCTAATGGAGCTGACACTGACCTGCGTGAGGAGCCGTTTCTCTGAGGCTCAGCGCCCGATCCCTCCTGACTCAGGTTTCCTTTGCAGCAGATCACTCTCAGCTTGTTCTGGTAGGACGAGGCCAGATACACGGCGCCGGACGAGATGGCTGGACCCAGGTAACGTGGGTTAGGAATGTCCAGGTGAGCGTAAGCATGAGGCCTGAACGCACAAACACAGCACTCAGTGCGTCTTTAACAAACATCCGGAGCAAAAGCAAACGATGGAAGGGACAGAGGTCTTACCCGAGAGCTGAGTGACTCTGAACCTCGATGACGTCCAGAGAGTTAAAGTAGGTCACAAACAGGTACGGCTCTCGGTACGCTGAGGAGAAAACAGACAGGATATGATGTTAGTGTAATATGTAAAAGCGTTTGTATAAATTACAATAATATTATACATTTCATAAATAGTAGTTTTTTTTATTATTGATATATATATTACATAATTATATATACATTAATATATACATATCTTAATATATTATGTATCATTTATACACTACTAACATTTATATAATAAACAATTGTATATAAATCATTTAATTATTTAAAATATATTACAAAAATACATTAATATATTATTAATACATTTATATTTGTTAATTTATTGTTTTTCAGTAGTATTACATTTATATCTCCAGGAAATTTATTTTAGAATTGATTTATTTTTTCTGAAGTTAAATGGACAATGAGTAACTACATTAAATTATTGTGATTAAAAACAAGATTTTTGCCATAATTAAACAACCATAATAAGGATCATTGTTTAAGTGAAATCACGTGAATGACTGGAGTGTTTCGTTTTTTCCCCCTTTTTTCAGTGTTTTGCTTTTCCGTGACACTCCTGAAGTGCACAGCTCTAAACTATCACATGAACATCAGCTCTCCAGACGTTATACTGTTGAACAAAACTAGGCTTTACCGAACGACAGAGGCAGACGGCTCCATTTGATGTCATCACTGCGGCTCCGGCGGCCGTAGGCATCCACAAACACACCGAACTCTGCAAACAACACACACGCACCAGTGAGACACGGATTCACACACACACACACACACACCAGGGAATTCCCTCTCTCTCTCTCACACACACACACCAGTGAAACAGATTTTCTCTCTCTCTCTTTCTCACACACACACACACACCGTGGAAGCAGAGCAGGTATTCCACTTTCTGCGGTGCGCTGGACACCTGGATGATGGAGATGGGGAAGCTGTGGGACGAGGCTGCGAACACAGCCGAGGCCAGAGTCACGTCGTTCTTATCAAGGAACTCTGAACACACACACACAGAGTTCAGTTCATCAGCAGTAGTGAGATAAAACACCCTGACAGTGTGTGTGGATACACCTCACCTTCCAGCACGTACTGCTTCATCTCGATCTCGTAGAACTTGTTGGTGCCAATAATGATGCTGTATCCGGTGAAGTGTATGCAGCTGCAGGGTTCAGATGTCTCGATCTCCTGCGGAAGAGCAGCACACACACACACACACACACACACACGTGAAGGGAGGTTAAATACGCGCATGTATGTGTGTGTGTGTGACACACATGAAGAGGCTCTTATACATCACCTTTCTGATGCAGAACTTGTTGAGCGTGTCGTTGAAGCGCAGGATGGTGATTTTATTGGGCATCGCAGCACAGATACACATGCATGTGTCGATCTGAAACACACACACACTACAGTGAAGTCTTCAGGGAACTGATAAACAGACATACACGTGATCTCATCATTATCATTAACAGCTAAAACTATTAAAACATATTTGTTCATAATAATAAGGCTGAAGTAAAATGTAAATATAAGATGAAAAACAAACAAAATAAGAAATGTCTTGTTTACTGAAGTTTAAGTTAAACTAAAACAGAAATTATAATAGTAAAAAAACAAAAAAAAATCAAGCTAAACTGTTTGAAAGCTACTACTGTTGATTAAGTACTAACATAACGATAAACGATGTTAACGATGTTAAATTGTTCTACTTTTTTTTAAAGTTAATATAGACATTAGATGAACTCTACTTGCACTTAAGATGTAGATGAAAACAGAAATGTTGCCTAGGTAACTAAATGAAATATAATAGGTATTTTAAATGATACTAAAATGTTACAAAATTAAAAATGTCAACTAAATGAAAATTAGACATGTCGCCTTGGCAGCTAACTGAGAAAAAAAAAAGTTTAAGCTGAACTAAAACTTAAAACATTAAATGAATATCTAAATTTAAAAGAATTTAAAATGAACTACAATAGAAATAATACTAACATAACGCTGTTCACAACATTCAGTTAACTGGGTGTTTTTGTTAAATGAAACAGCTGGAGGAAAAAAAAAAAAAAAAAAAAAAAAATATATATATATATATAGACATACACTTATATATCATGCCATGCTGGTACAGTAGCTCCGCCCACAGTGAAATCTCATTTACTTTAATAATGAGATGCATTTCTGAGTAAATCAGGAGATTTAATACCCTTATAACTACAGATCAAACACAGGAGCTCTATTAGACTCAGTAACAGGAAGAGCATCATATATTGAGTTCATATGAACTGCTGGACGGGTCACTTTACCTTTCCAGAAGCAAAGAGATGACAGCCCTTCACCGCCTCGAAGATGTAGGGACTGAGATCAGGCTGCGCCGGGAGATGAGACTGAGCCAGAGACTGCTTGACCCGCTTGATGTCCACCAAACACAGAGCACGCTCCTCACCTGACACACACACACACACACACACACACAGTCAGCTAACCACACTCAAACCATCTAATCCAGAAGAGCTGCTCTGATGCTGAAATAAATCAATGCATCACAAATGGAGAAATGATTCTCCATCGGTTCTGAGATTCAAAACTGAGCTTAATTTTTAACAGCAGGAGGCACTTGAGAGCATTTGAGTGTGAGGTTGAACACTAGATTAGAGCGCCATCTGCTGTTAAAAACTAGAATGGATCCACGAATCACAATGCACCGATGTCTTGTGACAGCTCTAGTATTCTGCTCGTAAAGCACTGTCTGTGATTATTTCTCATCTTAAGCGTCTCATGACTCTCTCTATAGGAACACACACTTGAAGCAAAGAGACAGACACTAACCGGTGATCATGAGCAGCTTGTCGAGCTCCTTCAGGACCTGGATCTGGAACACAGAGTCCAGTCCCGGGATGTGTGTGAGAGAGTTCTTGATGACGTTCAGAGCGTACAGACCCTCCTCTGAGCCCACCAGCACGATCTGAAACACACACACACACACACACGTTCAAAAGTTTGGGATCAGTAAGATTTTTATGTTAAATAAATCTCTTTTGCTCATTAATGCTACATTTATTTAATCTGTAAAAACGTCATTTTAAATTGTAATAATTACTTTATAATCTAATGTATTTCTGTGATGTTCAGCTGTATTTTCAGCATCATTACTCCAGTCTTCAGTGTCACATGATCCTTCAGAAATTATTCTAATGCTGATTTATTATCAATACAGGAAACAGTTTTTGCTGCTTAATATTTTGTCAGAAAGTGTGACATGATTTTTACGATTCTTTGACAAATAATGATAATAATAAATCAACAGTGTTTATTTAAAATAAAAATCTTTAATGTCGCATTTTATTACATCTTTACTGAATAAAAATATGAATTTCTTTTAAAACTTTTTTGAATGATATATATATATATATATATATATATATGACTCATTCTATAATTGCGGGTACATTTGGTGTCCCTGTTTGTCCCTGTCAACTCTGTTACCTAGGTAGACTTACAATGGAGACAATAGTGTAACAGAATTTACATTTTTATTTTATTTTTTCCAAAAACTCAACTTGCTGAGAACACATGACACTAATGAAAACATGACTAAAAGAGCTTAAAATAACCCAATGTGAGATCAGTAATAAATTCTGTTTTGATATTGTGAGTGAGTGAAGTGACTTGTGGCCAGGTATGGTGACTCATACTTGGAATTTGTGCTCTGCATTTAACCCATCCAACGTGCACACACACCTAGGGATGGGTACCGAAACTCTGCACTTAATCGGTACCGGTGCTAAATTATAAAAGACTGAAGTATTGATAAGCGTTAACGGTTCTGCTATCGGTACTGCAGAAAAAAACAAAACAAATCTAAATTTATGCGCGCAACGAACATGGCATAACATCTGACAGGACAGGACAGTTCACTTTTCTGAGGTGAGAGACTTTTTATTTCATAACCAGTTACGAAAATAACCATAGAATAATGTCACTGACAATAAACCGATCAACATCTCATCTGACCGCAGACACTGAATCAGGACAGCTGGTTTTTACTCATTAAACTGCATTTGACAGAAGAACGGCTTTCCTGCACATCTTTTAAAATAAAAATTCTTGCATAAGAAAACATTTATAATTTATACTTACTTATTTCTTCCAAAATAATGACATAAACATCACATAAGGTCTCTCTAAATTAGTATGTTATAATAATGTTAATAGTCATATAAATATTTAGAGTATTTTTTTTCTGCAGTAGCCTAAATAAATGAAACACTAAAATGCCTTTACAGTACTGCGTTTACAAATAGATGGATAATAATAAACTAAGCGTATTAATAAATAAAGCACAGATAATAGAAAACAGGGAAAATTAAGATATAAGAGCTTACCTAAAAATGAATTTGTAGTGATGAAATACATTCACTTTATTTAGTGTACATTGCAAGAGGTTGCTTTTTAATCCCAAACACAGTTAACTCTTTTTTATCTGAATGTGTTCTAATAAAACAAACATTAGCCAAAGCTGGTTGTTTGGCTGCATTTTGCCACTTTTTTGGTTAAAGCTGCAGTTATAAACTGTTGTCCTCTTGCAGCTATACCTGCATGCCCCGACTGTAACCACTGTCCATTCTTTTACAGGAAAATAGTTGTTTATTTATTTGTTTTGTTTATGTAATATTTGCTCAAACATTGGTGTTTATTAGGCTACAGATTATTATTTTACATTTAATTAAAAAAAAATGTGTTGTTAATTCTGTTCTCAATTAGATTTTTATTATTATAATTTTTTTAAATTATTAAAAACACAACAAAAAGTACAGATAAGAGTACCGTTAAAGTACCGGATCGATAACTGGTCTCAATAAAAGTAGTAATACCATTAAAACCTTAACGATACCCATCCCTACACACACCGTGAACACACACCCGGAGCAGTGGGCAGCCATTGCTGCGGCGCCCGGGGAGCAGTAACACACACACATAAGACTTTTATTTTGAATAAATGCTGTATAGGCAGTGTGAGTTTATTATAATTTATTTTCATTAGTTTTACCATTAATTTGCATTATTAGTAACCGTTTGGAATAATGTGTAGTTGGTTCTTTTTATGATTTATCTTTATACATTTTTCAACCATGCTGAATAATGTGTAGATGGTGGATTTATTTTTGTTATAATTATTAATTTTTAAACAATGTTGTATAACATATAAGCCGTGGGTTTATTATAATTATTAATTTTTATTTTACTGTTTTATTTTTGTAGTGTTACTGTGCTGTACCTGATCGGTCAGTGGTAAAGTACAGTTTATATCCAGCCGATCGTCTCCCTCCAGCTTCAGCAGAGAGTTTCCCAGCAGCTTCTGTTCAGACAATAAAAGAGAGACAGAGATGAAGGATTAAGACACAGCCGTCCCATAGTGCACTGGGAACAGGAGCTGAAGCCAAGCACATGTTCGACACAGATGGAGCCGCTCGCGATCGAAGGGTTCAGGATCTGCCAGTGTTTCCTACAGTTTGAGTCAAACACATATTGATTCTGAATTTATGTCATATATATTGATGTATATCATGTCTCAAATGAACAAAACAAAACAAAAAAAGAACAAAGTCTGAGTGATTCATTTCAAATGAACTGATTCATAAGAGCCATTAGTTTGTGAATCATACTGCATGTGAGCACGTCCCAATATAGAGACGTCTTAATCATTGTTTTTGTTCTGTTTTGCTAGACTGAGCTGCAGGAAACACTGGAGTCTGTGGATGAACAGTCTGATGATGCAAGCGACACAGGCACCAGACAGAGGAGCATGCTGGGTAACACAAGTGTGTGGGATGAGCTTCCCTCAATCATCTGATTACCTGAACCAGCGGAGAGAGAGTCTTCTGACGTTTAACACCGGCCTACAGCGTTCAGAACACAATAACACAATTACAGTCATCACACACTTCAGATCTGTGCTAATGCCTTCTGGGTCCTGATCTGATCGTGAGATCTTGGTATCTCTGGTCATCTGCTTCATATTCACCGCTCATTAACCTGCCCCGCTGGTGCTTATAAATAATACAGATCAGCACAAAACAGGGGAATATGCTAGTGACCTCTTTAATACTCTTTAAGAAGACGGATATTAAAACGGTCCAGTGTTGTTCTTGTTAATCAAAACTGATGAACTGATAAATGAAATATCAGTATTAAAATAAAAAACTTTAAGTACTAAAATTACTAAAACTAAAATGAATGATTAATCATGATTGATCACATCCAAAATTAAAGTTTTTGTGTATATTTATTATGTATACACACACATGCATGTATATATTTAAGAAAAATATGTTATGTTTTTATATTTAATATTTATATATAGAATAAATTATTTAAATACATTTACAAACTATTTATTGTATGTGAGTGTCTTTTTATATACATTTTCTAATTATACACAACACACACACACATATTACATAAACAAAAACTTTTATTTTGGATGCAATTATTACTGCCCAGCATTACATAAAAACATTAAAATAAAAGATCTCAAAACTAACGTTCTAAAAATTACAAAACAACTTAATGAAATCTAAAATAAAAATAAATAAAAGTTCATTAATAAATATTAGAAGAGTGTATAAATATACTAAAATAATATTACTAATTTTTACTGATATCATTTTTACTAGCTTATGATTACTAATAATATACTGTTAAGTTTTCTTCACAGAGGCGTTTTCGTTAATTAAATAAAGCTGAAATAAAATAAAATATATAATAAATATGTATATATAACATAAATAATAAATATATATGACATGTATTCCACTTAAATGCCTGAATGAACTGAAATAAGCTGAAGTACTAAAATTACTAAAACTGTAAAATAAAATCACATCAAATCTAAAAAGATCTATTTCAATAAATCAACATTAACAGATACTATATTATTAACCGTACTTCATTAATATCTCAGCGTCATATGAATAATACACTACTGACAATATACTGTTCACATAATTGCGTAAATTTTTGCATTATTGAGACATTATTTTCCTATTTGCTATTGTAAAGCTGCTTAGACTCAATCTGTACTGTTAAAAGCGCTGTATAAACAAAGGTGACTTGACCTGAAGCGGTCAGTCATTGTTCTGCAGTTACACACAGTAAACTACAGCCTGCTGCTGACGAGGCCATCAGTATCTCTGGAAACTGCATCAGTTAAACATCTCATGATGTCATGACGAGTTAGACTGAAGCAGACACAGAAGTAATCATTACTCTGGGGGCTTCATTAATACAGAAGGACTGAAGGAAGTGTTCACTGACCGCGTCAGCCTCGCTCTTCTCACGGGAGCCTCTGCTGCCGGCCACCACTGACTCCAGAACAGCCACCCAGCGCTGCTTATCTGGGAAACTAGGAGCCATGAAGTACAGAGACTGACCCGGCCAGCACGTGGTGTGAGGATGAGACTCCAGCTTCAGCACATACGGGATATCTGACACACACACACACACAATTAAATATGAAGTCACTTAGTATGCCTTAAAGCTACAACTGAGAAAAGTTTGTGCTGCCTGTGGGCAGAAACAGGCAAAATGTATTCAAATACAGTGAAAAAGAAAAACTGAATCAGTGTTAAAACTAAAAATACAAAAATCATTCACAGCTTAAAATAAATTAACTGAAATTTAAAAAAAAACAAAATAACAGAAATTAGTTAGTTGCCAAGGCAACGTTATTTTATTTAGTTTAACTTGACGTTCTAAAACAAGTACATTTTAAATAAATTAATAAAATCTAGATTAAAAAAATATAATAATAATAACAAAAACACAACTGAATTACTATAACTTTTGGCAGAAAAAGTCAGCGTTATTACTGTTAACCACCACTAAAACGATTTTATCAAAAGATTCATTTGCAAAAACAGATAACTTCATTAAATAATTTTCAAGTTTTTTTTATTGTGCATTCCAATCAAAATGCAGTTGTTTTTTTATTTAATAGGTTAAAGAATAACTAAAAAATATAGTTTACTAACACAATAAAACATGATAATATATACACACATATATAACCTTTATAACCTAAATAAAAAGGGCAAAAATACACAGCAAAATCGTGTACATGTTTTTGTTTTTGAATGGAAGTCAGTTTGTATGGCAGTGTTTTTGGCTGCGCACCTGATTTAGCCGTGTTGATGAGCTCCGAGGCTCCGACGGCTCCGTGAACCGTCACCTCACCGTCCGGCAAACACAGCTCGAACTCCTCCTGCGGCTTCACCGAGTCTGAAACACACACACACAGAGCTCAGAAAACACACACAACCGCATCACCTGCAGTGAGCTGACGGAGGGATGTTTACCTTCAGTCGGCTCAGACTCGTAGATGGATAATTTAGTCCCGTCCAGAACCACATACTTCCTCTCCCAGCCCTGCTGCCCTCTCTTACCGTTCCTGCAGAACACACCAGAAACAGTTTAACACCATCGGCTGGATCAGACACCGCTTCTTACATTTGTAATGGCATCATTTTCATCTGTCAAACTCAAAAACGGATGTTTATAAGCTTAAGTTTGTTATTATAAGCTTTTATAAAACATTTTTTTTAAATTGATTTAATAAGAAGTAGATTTAAACAACTACGTCACCAATCATCCGAAATTAATATTAATAAAAAATTCATTTGTACTACAGAGGTGACACAGAACACCACAAAAGTGGCTTTTTCAGACGCTTAATGAGGCTCAGAAGTGGCTTGAGTGCAATTAAATTCATAAATTCACCTGGAGATTAATTTTAAATATAACATTATGAATACAGAAATATTAAATAGTTTAAATAACTGAAATCATATGCTAAAAAACTGCCAGCAGTTAGCAGCAAATTACTGATTGTCACTGAATTTGTTCGAACGGCTGATTCATTCAGGAGTGAATCAAGTGACTGTGTTTATTAATGTGTAATCATGAATCACTGACTCACTAGAATCATTTAAAAACACTTTCATTCATGACTGAAACACCGCTGTGTTTGCTTTTAGAGAAGCTCAGCTGTAACTTTATTTGGAACTATTTTTGCTGATATAATAAAGCAAAATCAGGCAGTACTTGTTTATTGAACTGTTGTATTAAATCAATATCACATTCGCAAACTCCCTTAATCATTAAAAGTGGTCACTCTCCTTATGGCGATTTGTGGGTGCACAGAAAATGACTTTAATCCCTGAAATATTTATTAATCTTCACATTACTTTCCACAGAAGTGTGGAAAAACACTGATTGTGTGTGCTTTCCTGAAGCTCAAACAGTAGAAACTGACCCTTATGACTGGTTTTGTGGTCCAGGGTCACACTGACCGTGAATATAATCACACACACACACACACACACCTGGGCTGCTTCATCCAGCCCTCCAGGCGCACGTGACCCGAGGCCTCTTTGACCTGCAGAGCCGGGGAGCTGGCTTTATCCCGACACAGAGCCTCAGAAAAGTGAGTGGCGTATTCAGCGGGAAGACCGCAGGTTGCCGGCAAACACGGAGAACACTTGGGATGGCAGAGAGTACGGCACTCTGAGAGGAGATGAAGAGAACACAGACTAAATCAACAAATTTACTAGTCATTTTTTCCCATTTATGGGCCACACAGAACACTTCTGTGGGAAGTGAAATAAAAAAAAAAACCCTCAAGGTCTTCATATGTGTGTGTGTTTTTTTTCTTTCTTTTTTTAATAACAGTTAACTTGAGCAATTTTAGGTGCAAAAGACTCAAACGGTGCATGTTTACTTGGAAAATGAGTTCTATGTGAAAGGTCCCTATTAATTAATTAATTAATAGCCTTATTCATCGCAGATTCAATCAATTGATCAAAAGTGACAGTAAAGACATTTATAATGTTGCAAAAGATTTCTATTTCAAATAAATGCTGTTCTTTTGAACTTTCAGCTCATCTGATAATCCTGAAATACGTGCAGCACAATTGTTAATAATAATCAGAAATGTTTCTTAAGCAGCAATCAACATATTACATTATTATTTCTATATCATATGATTTCTGAAGGATCATGTGACACGGAAGACTGAAGTAATGACGCTGAAAATTCAGCTTTGATTACATAAATAAATGACATTTGAACAGATATTCACACAGAAAACTGCTATTTTAAAATTTTTACTGTAATTTTGATCAAATAAATGCAGTCTTGGTGAGCAGAAGAGACTCTAAAAAAACTCCAAATGGATGGTAGCTGATTTTGTGTATTTGTGTATCTGTACCCAGACACGTGGCAGCCTGTCGGCCGAAGTGGACCGTGTCCAGACAGACGGCACACTTGGCCGCTCTCATGTTCAGCCCCACCGTGAAGCGATGAGGGATGTTGTGATGCATTCGCTCCTTCACGCGCCGGCCATACTCTACAGACACACACACAGAGAGAGAGAGGGGTAGTTAGCGTGGGTTATTCATGTCCTCGGGCATCTCAATGTGAATAATGTCAGACCGATCAGCCTAAAATAAAGCTCATCAGCGTCCAGCAGCAGAGCATCGGCCAGAACAGAACCAAGTCCGAATCCGAGCAAAACAAAGCATCATCAGCGCTCGCATGCAGGTCCGTGCGCGCCGGGCTCCAGAAGAAAAGAAAAACGGACAAGCACAAACTCAATCATCAGTCATCTTAAGAAAATCATGACATGCTGCAGAAACCAAGAAAAGAGACAGAGACAGAAGACACGAGGACAGCAGGAGAGAGACATCACTGTATGTGCTTCAGCTTCATCTCTGCACAAACTCATGCTCTTCTGCTTTCCAGAGCTAACCTCTAAAGACTCTAGACAGACATTCACTTTACATTTGACTCAAAACAAGAAGCCTTGTTCCCTGAGAAAGTGATCCTTCTATCTATATATCCATCTAAGGGATCAGTAGGTCTTTTTAAAAGTCTCTTCTTTAAGTCTTTTTTGCTCACCAAGCCTGCATTTTTAATAAAAATAAATAAATAAATAAATAAATAATTAAAAAATATATTATTTCAATTTATAATGTTTTCTATTTCAATATACTTTAAAATATTATTTATTCCTATAATGCAAAGCTGAATTTTCATCAGCCTGTACATCAGTCTTCATTGTCCTCCTTTAATAATCAGTGATTTACTATATTTCGATTTATTATCAGTGTTGCAGTTTTTGTGGCTTAATATTTTTTGAAATATGTAATTTTTTGATGAATATAAAAAAATATAAAGCATATAAAATAAACCTGCATCTTTTCAAAATAGATACTCTTTAAAATTTAATTAATTTAAAACCTAAAATTAAAACTAATTTGCCTTTGCAAAACTCATTGCTTCAGTGTTATGGGAGGTTGCGAAGGAGCTGATATGATGTTGCTATGCAGTTGTTCACACAGAATGCATTTTTCCATTGTTTCTGTATACTGTATAAACACACTGGACACAAGCACTTATCTGATGTGTTCACAGTGACAGCTCAATATTTAAAAGGATCTTCAGACCTTGTGTTTTTCCACTGCCCACATCTCACTTTTTGTTCCAAAGCAAAAATGCATTCTGTGTGAATATAGCTGCTGTGTGTGTTTTCTTCCTGTCTGGTGTCTCAGACGTGATTCTCATCAGCGCAGGACCCTGAACTACATGCTGATCTCAGAGCGACAGAAACAGAGATGAGAGAGAGAGAGAGAGACACTTACTTTCAAACGTCACCCTCCTCTTCTCTGAAAGAGCAGAAGAGAAACAGCTCTCAGATTTGATGGAGCAGGACGCAGAAAGAAAGCAAGAGAGCAGGACGACAGCGATAGAAACATGAAGAGACAGGAGCAGCCACAGAGAGAGAAAACCACTCAAATATTCCTCATCTAAAGACAACATGAGCTTCATTCATCTGTCAGACTGAGAAACTCCTGCTTTAACCCTTTCTGACCTGTTAAAGTATATATAAAGACACACGCATACAGCATATATTTTGAAAATATTTACATGTATATATTTATATTCATATAAATGATATCATATATAAATATATTTTATATATACACATAATAAATATACACAGTACACACATATATGTTATGTAAACAAAAACTTATTTTAATGTATATTAATTCTTTCATTCTTACAACTGTATACCTATACCTATCTATATTTCTATATCTACACACAAAATTGTAAAAATTTGTGTATGTATATATTTGACATATATTTTGATCACACACACACAATTATCATATCATTTCTGAATAGCACCAATGAGAATTTTAGAGTAAAGTGCTAAATATTCATAAAAATGTCACAAAAAAATAGGTCCTAGAATTAGGCTTCATTTAACTTCTTATATGAATTTTTTTTCGTTCAGGGCACAAATATGACCTGGATTCTGTTGTGCTTGAAATATTTTTTACAGATGAAAAGCTAACAATAAGACCAGCACTATAGAATCAATTTTGCATAGTTTTTTCTTGACATAATCACAGCACTCCAGTCTGATATAACCAAGACAGCAGCTGAAGAGTGTGCGTGAGCTGTAATGTTACTGACCCTCCGGCGTGGAGCTCTCTTTGCGGCGGGCCGAGCTGGACGGGTTCAGGAGGCTGCTGGGATTGGGCTGGCGCTCCGGAGACTTCACGATGGCTGACATGAGGATCTGCTGACGGGCGGACGCCGGCGTGGACGGAGCCACGTGCTCCTGTGCTTTAAAATGAGCCGCTGAGAGACAGAGAGAAGAGCCTCAACCAAAGCAAACAAAGAGAACTAAATAACTTCACCACGACACACACGAGTGCTGCCCTCTGAACATAAACACAAAACGTGTGTGTTCTGTGTCAGCAGCAGCAGACATTGCTTACATTCAGAACAAAGCACACGAATGCTAGTCACAAGGTATACTTATTTACTAACTACTTGTTTTCTAGATAAAATGCTAATACTGCCTAACAACGGCCTGCAGAATCAGATGCTATAAATTCACTGTAAACCACAGCTTTATTGGTTTTCTTTTTATTATACAATTAGCAAAAATAAAGGCCTTTAACACTACACTGTAAAAAATAAGTGCAATTTTAACTGTAAAATTTTGTAAAAATGCTATAGGGAAAGAACCAAAACAAAAACAAACTGTTAATAGGTTAACAGTAAGTTCCTGTACTATATACAGAGAAAAACTGTAAAACATCTAACCAGACATTTTTTGTTATTTTACAGTAAAAAATCTGTAAATTGTACAGTTGTACAGTAAACAAAACAAATGAATGTGTAATTTAAAAGTAAAAAAAAAACTTTGTGTTTTTTATTAGTTTTTGTTATCAGTTATATACATTTGGGCTTTATGTTATATCTTCTGTTGTTTAATGAATGTTTATTGCATTATTTAAGTGTCATGTGTGTTACGATGGTGTTTTGTGTTTGTGTGAAGGACTCTGTGCACCTTCTATGTATTAATATATACTTCTGCTTGTGGAGGATCTACTTGGGATGAGCTTTGATTCTTCATGTGGCTCTATTTTACCATTATTATGGTGGTTGTCAGTGTGTTAAAGATACAAAACAGATTTTAACGGCAGTTTGTGTTGTTGAATTTACCGGTTTACATTCAAATTTTCTTGTTTGCAAATGAAAAAAAGTTAAGAGTTCTATACTCTAAAAATTGAGAGGTTTTGGTCAATTTGTTTACATTTTTCTGCATGTTTTACAAAAGTATTCTGGCAACCACAGCTGCCAAAATGGTTTTGTAAAAAACTACAGAATTTAGTTTTTTTTTACTGTGTAGCTTGCTCTATTCTCTGTCTATTCTGTTTTCTTTTTATTATACAAATAATAAAAATAATAAGCCTTGCTATGTGTACTGTGTTAAGCTTCCACTGTCCTCAAAGTTGCTTTGGATAATGACTAAATGTAAATGGACTATTTAAATGATATCCTTACTATGTTCTATGTTCTACTATTCTGTGCATTGATCGTGGTAACATCGTTGTCTGTGAGCTCTCTGAAATATCTGAACTTGTGTTCTGAAGATGAATGAAGGTATTACGGGTTTGGAATGACGTGAGGGTGAGAATTAATGACAGAAAATGTTTATTTTTGGGTGAACTATATATGATTATATGATGAGCAGAATGAGGAGAGCCAGTGAAGACTCACCCTCCTCTCGTAGCGAGCGCAGTTCGATCCTCATCTTCTGCAGCGCCTCCTCCAGCTCCGAGCAGCGCGTTCGCTCCTTCTCCAGCGCCGACTTCATGTCTCCGTACTGAAGAGGAACAGCGGGCTGAGACGAGACTGCCGTGGCACCGTTAGCCGTGACGCCCACCTCCTCACGCCGTCGCCCGAAAATACCCTGAAACACACACACATCACATGACACACAGCCACTGATCATCACCTTCACACTGCGACTGATTACCAGCACTATACATCTGTAGCTGCTAGCTATATTTCTTAAGTGTTTCATTTAGATTTTTTTATTTTATTTTAAAATGATTAAAAGTTACCAGATTTGTTTGTGATTAATGGATTGTTAGAAATCTCAGGAAGCACAGTAATTTCTGGCAAAAGATGAGAGTAACTTGAGTGTAAATAAATGTTCATTACTGGTCAAAAGTTTGGATTTTTTTTTTTATGCGACTACATTTATTTAATCAAAAATACAGAAATATTGTGAAATAATAGCTTCATTGTGAAATATAGCTTTGTATGTGCATGCATGTTAAAAGGTAATTTATTTCTGTGATGCACAGCTGTATTTTCAGCATCATTACTCCAGTCTTCAGAGTCTCATGACCCTTCACAAATCTGATTTAGTTCATATTATTATCATTTATTACTGCTGCGGTTATAATTAATGGTTCTTTTACTGGTGTATAGTGACTATAACCCTGAGTTGAAAACAGGTGAGGGGGAAAAAGGTGAGAACATTGCACGGATCTGGGGCATGCTCCACACGCAACTTCTTTTAAAGATATTTGCTTTACATGCTCATTTGTAGTTACTTTAAGGTTTTTTATTACCTTATAAGTCCAACACTGTAATTTTGTACAAAAACAAAAAGCAAAACAAACAAACAAAAAACATTTTTTAACATCTTATTGCAACATTTTACAAAAATCAAGACTGAATATATTTGGTTTGGAAGTGCTATTAAGAGATAATATTGGTTGATTAAAATGTAAAATAATATTCCCACATCTCAGACCTCACGTACATAAAATATTAGTGTTTGTAGACATTGTTTTTGAGGTAAAGAGTTAAGAAAATACTATGCAAAACTTATTGAAACAACAAGTTCTTTATTTTAACCCCCTCCCTCATAAAAACTCTTTCTCAGGGGATCCAAGCAAATCTCATAGATGACTTATTTTGATCTCAAAAATGGAGTTGCTGCTGAAAGGTGAGTTTCTGTCTATAATAAGCGTTTTGATAACATCCAGGTCAGGAAATCCTGATATTTCCATGTTTTCCAGGACTGTGGGAGCAGCTTATTCTCTTTAATAAAGCTAGTTTTAGCAGATTTCACAAGCAGGCAGACGTCAAAACTGTAAAGTGCCTGCAGTTCAGTGAGAAACATTCAATCCCACAAATCAAACACAAATTTAGTCTTAAGACTGTAACGAGACCTCTCTTACCTTCTTCTTCTTGGTGGGCTGGTCCATCTTGGCCTGCAGGAAGTCGATGAGCTTGGTCTGCTGTGAGATGGTTCCCTCCATTTTCACCTTCTCGTGTGAGTAGACGGCCTGAGGAGAGACCAGGACAAAGATCAAATAAACCTGAATGAAACTCAAATTCAGCTCTACAGAAAACAACAGAGTTATTATAGTTAACTAAAACTAAACAATTCATTACTTCAGATGAAATTTAAAACAAATATTATATATATGTAATGTCAGCTAGTTGCCAAGCCAACGACTCTCCTATTTCATATTTCCACGACTGTCTGTGAATCAATTTCAGAAAAACATCAGAAAGAGCATCTACATGCTGAACTATTCAGTCTCCTGCTTTATGAGATGTGTGTGTGTGTGTGTGTTAATCTAGTGTGTGAACGAATGCGAGCTGTCAATGTTGAGTTGTATTTGTATTTTTGACAAAAATGTGTGCGGCCATTTACAAATTCTATGGGTCTAGCTTCCAGTCTCATTTACATGCAGCTATTTTTAGCTGTATAAAACAATTTGTTTTGCTGCTTGATATTGAAAACTGGTGTGTTTTATGTTATTTTAATGTATTATCTTTATTATGAACACACTGGTTTGTAGTACAAACAGTTTTACCATTATTGCACGTTGTTATTCTCCCCATTATTTCCCTAAGAACCCAAAAACTTCACCCATAGGCTTACTTCTGCATTCAGGAAAGAGGTGGATAATTCGAATACTATTTGAGTGCAAGTTCAGTATCTTGAGGCAGTTGGCCAGTGTGTGTGTGTGTGTGTGTGTGGACACCTGGATGTTCTCCAGCTGGTACTCAAGGTCGGTTCTCTCGGTCTTGAGCAGGTCGGTCTGGTCCAGAGCGTCCTGCAGTCCCTGTGTCAGTCTGAAGATGTGTGTCTTCTGCAGGTCCATCTGCTGCTGCAGCTTCCCTTGCTGACACACAGACACACAGATTCATCCATCAGCCCAGAACAAGACCTAACACGAGTCTCCTGAGACCACTTCAGATATCACAGGATCATCAGCAAAGGAAACTTCTGATCTCTGCACAGACGTGACATGTGGAGCAGAACGCTTCTGCAATGTTTTGTGTTTATATGTTTGTTTTCTCTCCAACTGTTTCAACCGGGCAAATGCCTCAATGTGTATTTTACCGTCATTCTGGTCTACTGACGTATAAACTCTTGTTTTTGCAGTGTTTGTGATGAGCAGATGGTCCTTCATTGTGTTCTGGGACGTATTAATGTTTACAGTGCAAATCTAAAACGTCTGTTCTGAAATGTTTTCACAGATGTTAATAGCATGAGAAAACTAGTTAGACAAAGCATAACCAACCCTAAACTTATAAGAATCAAAAATTACAATTGCATTTTTTTTTACCATTATAGTACATTATAGTGTCTGTAATTATAATTTGAGAACAATTGATGTCTATATAAATTATAATATATAATATATAAGTGAATAAATATTTTTTGCATATATACATATGAAAAAAAAGTTCTCTATATATATATATATATATATATATATATATATATATAAAAATATAAATATATAATAAACAGTCTAG
>JAUMHE010000084.1:314792-329720 GCA_032359235.1 Enteromius mattozi | reverse complement strand
CCCTTGGAAAGTTAAATGTTGACTTGTGGTAATTTCCAGATTAATACAATTTGTGTACAATTAATCAGAGCACTTAAAGTTGCAAATATTTAAGCAAAATGCACTTTTGTCTTGAGTTCTGTTTGTTGAGTTTATTGTCTTCAGCATTAACTAATTGGCTCTGGCCCATGTATTTTATTGAATCGTATCGAATCGTGTCACATTGTATCAAATCGTATCGAGACAGCTGTGTATCGAGGTACGTATCGAATCGTGGCCTGTGTATCGAGGTATGTATCGTATCGCCGGGTTCTCCAAGGTATACAGCCCTATTACCAAGACATGTGCTGGGTTGTTATACAACATAACGTACACAAATACGTATTTTGAACGATCACTAGAAAATACAATCATCAATTATCAATCATACTTACAGGTAGAAGTTCAGAGGAGCAAGATCAAGTGTTTGGTGAATCCCGTGTTGTACTCCCCAAAATTGGAAAATCAGTCATCAGTAAAATGACGCGAACACAACACAAGATTGGAATTGTGCTGCTGAGGTGTTGTTGAAAAAATTAATGTTAACCACTCATTCTTTGTAGATTCATCTTTCGGAAGGGCATATAAAACAAATTTACTCTCACAGCGTCTTCTTGACATGATGTAATCCACGTTTCCAACGTGGGCGGACATTATGCAAATATGTTACTCCGTGACGTGTGGCCGTAACAGAAAAAGATTCAAATTGCTGGCAACTCGTTTAGGCGAATGTGAGCCAACTATTTTTTTTGATAGACAAAAACTTCATTTATCGTGCACTGTCAGCGTCACAACTTTGCAGATAGTTTATGTTCACATACAGCTACATGACACACTGCATGAAAGATCATATTTGAAAAGGCATAATAGGGGCACTTTAAGAATAACATTTAATGCTATTTCAATAGTTCGCGCTTCCTTATTTCAATCATAATAACAATGTTAGCGAATTTGGCGTGCTGTCCGGGGGCGAGCCGGGAGGATGGACCCTGCATGGCCCCCAAAAAAGGCTAGAGGAGGACAGCAGCCAAATAGCCCCCCAAAGAATGCGTGGGAGAGGATGCTGGACGAGTGGCGAGGGTATTTGGGTGGTCCACGCATTTATTTGGGGGGGGGGGGCGAGGCTTAATTAAAGGCGGGAGCAACGGCGGAGGTTGCCGGGCCGGATAGGAGAACCGGCGACCTGTCGGTAGAGCAGAACATGAGTTAGCATGATGTAATAAAAGAAATGAGCAATGCAGACAATAAAATTGGGGTAAAGAAGGGGAAGACGGCCTCGGCTGAGGCGGGGAGGGTAACGGCCTCGTCAGAGGCGGGGAGGGATGGAAAAAACACGGCTTTAGCAGAGGGGGAGCTCTAGTAACGATGGGCTACATTCCAGTCAATATTTATATTTGTTCTGTTTCTGAGAACAGGAACCTTTAGGCTAAATATAACAATGAAAACGTTACACTGGGAATTGGGTGCATTAAATACGTTTTGTGACCACAGAAAAGTAACTTAAAATGCCGCGCTGACGTAATGAATATGCAGATTACGTATGACGTCATCTGGCGACGACTAGGAAGTATCAAACTGGCTTGCTACTTGCGATTGGCAACAGTGGGCTTGGATCTGCGTCCAGGACGGCGGAGAATGGAGGAGGAAGCCGGTGTGTGGTGAGTCGCATGGATTCTTTCACGTGGGATTGCTTTGGCGGATGAAGAGTGGAAGAGATCGGAGAGTGCTCAGGCTCGCGGCCTCGAATGGAAGCCGCAGGCTCCCGTAGGAATTTGGGTGGACTGGCTGAAGGCTGGCTGGGGCTGGAAGGGAGCTGGGTCCTTGATCGAGCTCGGACGAGTAATCAGCGCTTAGGCAGCTTATCTGGCAGAGCGAGACCATGCAAAAAAGACGAGATGCGGAAGGGGAGGAAACGGGTCTATTTATAGTGGGAAGGATGGATCTGATTGGCTGGAGAGATGAGGGGATTGATTGGATAATACGGTGCCAGCTGTGGTTGATTTTGTGCGCGCTCCTCTCGAAACTAGTTTTTAGCAAAACGTCCCTTAAAGCCTTGCAGAAACCCTGTATTAGCATTGTTAAAGTCATTGGAGTTCAGTTATTTAGTCTCCTTATTTAATAGTTTCAAACTGAGAAATACAGATAGAATCAAAAAAGGGCTCCAGAAGAATCATATAGATTTCCTCCACAGAGCGGTATAATGTATAAAGACTTCAGCTTCATCAAGAGCTCTGAGGATGCTCAGCTTCTGTAGAGGCACACGTCAGCTTCGTTTATGACCATCAATCATGTTTGAAAGCCAAATTTCTGGTGAATACACCAAACAATAATCAGAGAAGTCGCTGTTACCATAGAAACAGAAAGGAGGCTCAGTGGTGACCGCCTACTCCCATGAAGCATTGCGGCTGATGTAATCCGATCAGTCTGCCTACACTCACAAACTGCTTGTTTATGGTCACAATATTTCTAATGAAAGTTGTCCTTTTCAATATCTTTTTAGTGCACAGTTGTTTCTGGTTTGATTCCATCATAAGTCAAGGGTCATGTGATGAGAGCAGTTCATTAACCTTGCTAAGCACACAGTCTGTGTCTTATTTTCAGATGTTCAAAGAATCGATGGGATTCACCTCAGAGCCAGGTGCTTTGGTTCATGGTTCTCTATTGAAGAATTTGTAGAAATCTCCATAAAAGAAATGAATGTGAAAAATACTTCTAAACCAAGACTGCTGGACAAATGATTAGTCGGGAGTAAACTAATAACAGTTAGAGCTGCCTAAAACTAAATTAGAAACTACAATTAAAACCATAAAATAACACTTTCGTTACCTGAAATAAACACTAGCTAAATTAAAATTAAAATATAAACATCTTTTTATTATACAGCTAGTTGCCAATCCGACATTTCACATTTTAATTTAATAACTACAACTAAAATAAAAAAAGAAAGATTGTGCTACATTCCTTAAAAATGAATGCTTTACTAAACTGTACTGTTATTATTTTAAGTATATTCTACATGCAGAATTCAAATTCACTAGTGCTAAAGATTATTCACGAATAAATCACATTTAAAAAAAAAAAAAGTTTGTTTACATAATATTTGTGTGTGTAGTGTGTATATTTGTGTATATTTATTTATTATACAAATACCCACATACAGTATATATATTTTAAAAATATACACATGCATATACATTTATGTTTATATTCTTATATTTAATATGAATATATTTAACATATTTTCCCTTTAATATATCCACATGTATGTGTTTGTATTTATATATACCTAAAAAATAACACAGTATACACACACATATATTATGTAAACAAACTTATTTTGGATGCGATTAATCATGATTAATAAGTCTTTTTGCACTTTTATAAAATCACAGGAACTAGTCCAAATTATTTAATTATTCATCCAAAATTCTGCTTTATACAGTAAATTATTATATCTGTGAAATGGAAAATCTCAACACCTCTAGACCCCTCGAGAGTGTCTAAACGCACACAAACACGCCCAGCTTTAAACACGCTTTCCACAGCATCATACCAGAGGGGTCTAACCAGATTAGAGGTTCTGCCTGTTTGCTGTAAAGCAGTCCATTACCCAGCGCTTACAGACTTCCCTTCGGAGAAACCGGCGCATCCCAGGGGTCTGATCAGAACGGCCCACAACCGACTCGATTATGGGCCGCATGTGTGTGTGTTTGGGCTCAAAGTGTAATTACAGGCTATGCATTTCAGACTGAGCCCTTAGAGAAAACCCTGTCTCGAAGGGAAAAATAAACTGCAATGGGAAAACATCTTTTGACCTTTGAGAATAGCATTTCGCATTACTGCGCATCAATAAAGCTTTCAGGTGGAATTCAATTATTACAGCATTAATATCGAAGTATTGGTGATTCGAGCATGTCATCGCATGAAAAGCGCGTCAGAGCATCTTGCTCTTTTTCCCTGAAGTGGGCGGCAGTCGCATTGACTAACCCTGGGCATCTGCGGCGGATGTAAACACACTTACACATTCTGTGAATACAGTAGCTATCGATCTGCTGGAGCGCTGATGCATTCCTACATCGGCTATTCTTAGCGCGGCTGACGGACAAAGACGAGGCTGACTCACAGCCTATGTTCGGTAAATGTTCTCCCGATGCTCCTGCGGCGACGCTGTCACACACACGCTGCGCGGCTTTGATCGCCATCCAGAAAGGTCAGGAAGACCAGCGTGGCAGAGAGCATCTGAGTGGCTGTACAGATTTCAGAGCGTTCATGAAGAACGAGGACTTCCTCACACACACACACAATCAGCTGATGAGCTGCACTCTGAATAGAGGCTGGCCTTTAAACAAACTATCACATTTATGCTTTCCTTTTAAACCACACTTGGGCTTTTCCAATACTTTTTTGACTTTTCACAATCTTGATATTTAAAGGGTTAGTTCACCCCAAAATGAAAATTCTGTCATTAATTACTCACCCTCATGTCGTTCCAAACTCATAAGACCTTTGTTCATCTTCAGAACACAAATTAAGATATTTTTGATGAAATGAGAGAGCCATCTGTCTCCATAGACAGCAACACAACTGAAATGTTATTTTTGTTTTCTTGTATTTTTGTAGCATTGCAGAGATAAAGTTGATCCACTGATGTCACAGACTGTTTTACTGATGTTTTTACTACGTTTCTGGGATCATTTCAGCTGTGTTGCTGTCTATGAAGGGACAGATGGCTCTCTGATTTCATCAAAAATATCTTAATTTGCGTTCTGAAGATGAATGAAGGTCTTGAGTTTGGAACGACACAAGGGTGAGTAATTAATGACAGAATTTTCATTTCGGCTGTACTAACCCTTTAATATATTTGTGACTTTAGACCACAAAACCAGTCATAAGGGTTTTAAACTGAGATTTATGCATCATCTGAAAGCTGAATAAATAAGCTTCCAGATGATGTATTGTTTGTTAGTTGTATCTCATCCAAATATTGACCTATTTTCCTATGTGAAACTCTAGAATCTTGAGAAAATCACCTTTAAAGCTGCCCAAATTAAGTTCTTAGCAATGCATGTTATTAAATCAAAAATTAAGTTGATATGGTAGGAAATTTACAAAATCTTCATGGAACATGATCTTATATCCTAATGATTTTTGGCATGAAAGAAAAACGGATCATTTTGACCCATACAATGTATTGTTGGCTATTGCTACAAATACATGTGAGCTATATGAGTGCTTTTGTGCTCCAGGCTCACATTTGCTCTGAAAATCAATGAATCATAATTTCAACTCTAACCATATTTTTTGCTGCTTACATTTAAATGAGACACTATCTGAAAACTCACATAAGACACAAGACAAGCAGAAATTAGACAATCTTCAGTAAATTTAAAGGACAAAAAGTGCCCTAGAATCAGCACAATACTTAATTTTACATTTTACATTAATTAAATGACTAGCTACTTATTTAGCAAGATTTTTATTTGGCACCCTAAATGCATAATTTACTGAAAAGTAGCTAATATTTATTTATTTATTTATTTATTTATGGTCTAGTTTAAGAATGTATATTATAACTGCAGTGGAAAAAACTGACACTGGTTTTGTCACTGTAAATAAAAATGACTAAATGTTATTATGCATACTACCCCATCATAAATACGCAATAAAAAATTTCATTGTCACCTCATGCAAAAAGGAACTACCCTTTCCTGCAAAATATTTTGGACAGACAGCTGAGAATTCATCTTTGCTAAGCTCAGTGAAAAGCATTTGAGATAACTACAGAAGAAAACCATCCTATCACTGTTTCCCGATCACGCTTGCGGCGTGAAATCCAGACGCCAGATAAAGGGCTCTAATGCTTCACCCGGCTAACAATAATAATTCTATCATCATTCACACACCATGAAGATGCTTCGGGAGCCGAACAGCCCCTGGTCACTGTATGGAAGAACGCTGCATGGATGTCAACACGAGGGTGAGAGAATGAGCATGATATCTCATTATCACACAAACTATTCATTGACTGACAAACCAGTTAGTCTTTGAGTTATCCGAGCAGCGGTGCATCACCCAGACGCTCCGTGAGTCACAGACAGAAGAGGAAGCCACCTACTCTCGGCCGGTCATTACAGTATGAACCTGCAGCAGACAGGAAGCGCTCCAATTAGAGCTCTGACTCAACCCAAAACAAGCGTCTCTCCAGAGACACTCCAGCATGGCATGCATCATATCATTAATGCACTTTTACTACCCAATGGGGTAAAATGGTAAATGATCGCTTCCGTCTAAAACATTATGATAACAGCGGAGCGTTTCGCTTTGTTTTGGGAGTCAATTAGTTCTCAGAGACAAATACCAGCTGATTTATATATAGAGGCGGCTTACATTATTTCAGTTTCAAATCAATGGGATTAATACATTTGCATTTATGCATTAAGCAGATGCTTTTATCCAAAGTGGCTTACATTGCATTCGAGGTTTGATCGGTTCATGTATTTCCCTGGCAATTAACCCATGATTGCATGTTTGCATCCTTTTCAATATATGAATAACATTTACTAGTGTGTAAAAAGCATGTTACACACACTTTTTACTGTAATTCTTATCAATGCAATCTTTATTAAAAACAAGCAAAATTACAGCAATTACTTTTAAAGATGTTTAAACTTTACAATTGTTTTATTTAATTTTTTTATAATTCTCATTATAATAATGAATATTAGGAGGAAAAGTTATGAAAATAAATAAATAAATTAAAAAAATACAGCTATTTATGCATTATGATAAAAGGAATTAGAGCGAAGATAAATAAGACAAATATGACCCTAATGAGCTTTTTAGCATTATGGTAAAAATAACTGAAAATGAAAATGAAATAACTGAAATGAAAAAACATTATAGTAATTAGATTTTTTTTTTTAATGAAAATAAAAATCGTGGAAAACGAAAAAATGATTAAAATAATTAAGCATTTGCAAAAACCTTTATCTACAATGTAAATATGCATTATTGTTATATATATATTTTATAACTTTACCGGCAACTGCTAAGCTCTTTGAAGAAATGGAAAGGAACTTGTTGAATTAAATGTTAAATAATAAATACAGTAGAAAGACTGAAATTGTATTTTCTTGCAAAATGTACTCTGATAATCTTTGTTTTACCTACAAATAGCCTAATGTTTTACAGTGTTTCTGCTGAAATTATCAAAACTAATGCTCAATACTGAACTAACGGCGTAAGCTTGTTCACTGACCAGCTGAAAACATGGATTCAGGAAAACGGGTATGATTATTTGTGCAGTGTGATGATGTGGTGATGTTAGCAACAGAAATAACATACTTCACCTTTAAAACTCCCTTACATTTCCAGATTCCCAATGCACAGGTAACCAGACATTTTACCCAATTACTGTGACAGATCTAGTCCTGGTGAGTCTGTTAATAAGGAAAGAGACACACAGCATCTTTGGCGTGACGGATCTATAGTGAGCAGAATCACAAAGGTGGCACGTGAGGGGAGTCCACGTCACAACAGCGCCACTGCAACCTGATCAGACACGAGAGGACTGTAAATCAACAATCCTAAGGTACCTGAGATGTTCATCTATTGTACAAAAGAAGGCATGTCTGTGTGTTTATGAAAGAGCTGTGCAGGGCATAAATAACGGCACGTCAAGCGTTCTGAACAACACACCTACTGCAGAACTAATGCATGCGTCAGTAAGAGCGCTTTCTCTCATTACAGATGTTCTGTTTGCCTCGAGACGGATCCAGCGCTCTCATATCGCAGCGCATCTCCAGAGGAGCCCGTCCACCAATCAGCAGCTGCGCTTCTGCATTAACATTCCCACGCTCCTCTGCTGGAGCCGCTCGTGTTGCGCTCGGCGGATTTCACAGTGCTGGAAATGCTATATGAAGAAGACGGCAACAACATGACACAGGGCTGGACAAATACGCAGTTCAGGATTAGAGAGAGAGAAGCAGCGTATGAATGAGAGACGGAGGGGGAGCGTGGGAAGAAAACGCACTCTGGTTACCATAGAAATGCATTCTGGGTTCATTCTCATTCTGACTAACGCTATAAAGCTTCACCTCACCCTCTCTTTCCCCTTTCCCTTCAACTCCTGGGAAAAAAAAACAAAAAACATGTTATTTACGGCTCATCAGGGATCAGATTCCTGATCGAGACCTTCACCTGATTCGACACATCATGATCACTGGGCACACACACACACACACACTCTCTCATTACTGTAATGCACCCAGATGTTTTACTTTCAAGTTGTTCTCTTAATTGCAAAACAGTTATTGTGATTAAAATCAACAAATTAAAGCACAACCGCTACCAATGATGCTAACAGCAATTCGATTTTTATTGCATTATATGCATGATGAGAACTGGGGTAAAAAAAATAAATTATGTTAAAAATCATTACAGTAATGAGAAGTTGTTTTACATTATAGTAATGTCAATTGGGGGGAAAAAAACAAAAAAACATTAAATATTAATGAAAACATGAGTACTGTAATACAGTAGGTCCAAATGGGGGCATGGCAAACAGAATAACAAAATAATAATAATAATAATAATAATAATAATACAAAAAACATTATAGTAATGATTTGTTATTGTAATGAAAACTGGGAGATAAAAAGATTAAAAGTTAAATTAATTAAATTTAAAAAAAAAATATCTATTATGGTATAAGAACTGGGAGAAACTAAATATAAAATGGAAAAAAAGAATTAATGTATATCAGTAATGAGAATTAAGCTTGCATTGAAGCAATTAGAATAACAAAAGAGGAAGGTAAAAATATTACAGTTTAAGAACGACTCATGAGAAATACAGTAATGATATTTATTTTTGCATTGTGGTAATGAGAATTGGTGAAATTAGCTTAAGAAAAAAATAATACAGTAATGAGGTTTTTTTTTTGCATTATGGTAATAAGAATATTCTTTTCATGCTTTTCTTCTGATTCAGAGATTTGGACGTGTTCTAAACAGATTATTGTGAGATTCACCGATCAAAACAGCAAGCCACACGATCAGACGCAAACGCAAACCAAAACAACACACTGAAGGCTGACCACATCGCAGCAAACACAGAGCCGATCACGTTACAGTGTTTACGCACTGCCTTTCATTGTGCTACAGATCATATCACACACACACACACACCAGGAGAGGGTTTCCCGCTCCCCTGCATGCACATGGCAACACATGCATGAGATATTCTGAGTCTCTGGACATAAAAACAGCGGCGCGCACACGCAGCTCCCTCTGATTCATCTTCAAGACATGTGAAGTGAGAGAACCGCAGCTTTCCCCGCAATACCTTGCATTCAGCCACAATGTTGCCTGGTGACAGTCGCCGTGGTGATGTGGCCGTCTCCGCAGCAATGGACCACCTGTGACTGGACTAGTAAAATCAGCATGCGTGTGTGTGTGTGTGTGTGTGTACTCACTCAGACTTGGCCAGTGCACTCAGGGCCCGACTGAAGCACCACCCTACAAAGGGCAGGTCTCGTCCGTGGAAGCCTGAGCGAGGCTGATCTCGCTGGGCAGCGGCCGCGGGGCGGGGGTGCCTCTCGGGCTCCTCGAAATTGGAGGTGTCATCCTCAGAACGCAGAGACGGAACGAACGGAGGGAGTGCTGGAGGAGACGAGAGGAAAAAAACCTGAGGTGGTCGCTGAGAAAAACAGACTGAAGAGAGAGAGAGAGAGAGAGACGGGGGTCTCAGTGATGAGACTGTAGCGCAATAACTCGCTCGCCCGCTCTCTCTCTCTCTCTCACTGCAGCAGTCTCAGCTAATCAGCATGAGTCACAGCCAAAACCCGACGCGAGATTCACACACACAGGCTGCATCCACACAAACAGCTGTATTGACACACACACACACACACACACACAGACAGACAGAGTATCTGCCGCTGGGGGGCTTTTGTTCATACATTTAGACAATTGGTTTATTTATCTAAAAAAACAACAAAACAACAACAACAACAACAACAAATCACAGAAGGATCTAACAAATACAACATCGACTGCAGGAGACACGTGATGATTCCAGCACACGCTCAGAGCGCTTCATCAGCTCATCTGAATATGTTAATCATCTCGATAGAGTCGATTTATCTCAGGAAACTG
Organism: Enteromius mattozi; assembly: GCA_032359235.1. Classification (NCBI taxonomy): domain Eukaryota; kingdom Metazoa; phylum Chordata; class Actinopteri; order Cypriniformes; family Cyprinidae; genus Enteromius; species Enteromius mattozi. The sequence continues at coordinate 319,545 of JAUMHE010000084.1, read as the reverse complement.
ACAAAGTGACACTATGATTGCAATAACAAGCCTTTGAGCTGCGGGTCAATTCAACACGCAAATCAATCATAATCACATCAGATACACAGAAATAACAACCGTCTTTATTTTTAGAGATATTTTTCATGCCGTAGCAGCCAAACAATATGATCAAAATCTACAGAGCAAGATGATTGCAAATAAACGGCCAGCTTCTGTATTTTCAGTCAAAATATTTACCTTTAAATAAGGTGAAGAAGGTTTTAGATGCTTTAACAAATGATTAAAAATGGTTGCATACAATTATTTGTTGAATTTTTAATCAATTTTCTATAAGGTAAAGTATGGACTATAGCAATATATCAGTATAGAAATATATGCACTTATATGCACTTACGATCAGGGTTAAGTATATTTAATTAACTTTCATTTACATTTTACTTAGTAATTATAGTACTGTACATTTAAGGTTTATATATACAGTATATACACACATACATACACACACACACATATACACATACTTATTAGCAAATTTCATTGAACCATACATACAGCTGATCAACAATTAGGGCTGGGTAAAAAATATATATATATATATATAATTCCCAAGAATGGATTAGCCTGGCCTGTTATCAGTTAATGGACAGAACGTTGAAGGGCACTTCCTATCCAATATATTGTAATATGCACTGTGCTTTGGTACTTTTACATTATGAAAAAAAGTCTTCGATTTCAAATTCTGTCTATTGTATTTAAACAATAAATGGTGTTTTGGTGCTGTTTAATATGGAGTGACAGATCGCTGTAGCACCTCAGTTCAGCACATGCACATGAACCCATCATCTCCTCCACAATAATACTAGTTTCAGCACTAAATAAACATGACTTACCATCCGAAGGTAAGCTAAAATAAAGAATACAACTTCCTCAGAAAAAATATATTTTGTGACCCTAAACTCATTAGACAGATAGAAAAATAAACTGAAGAGAGGGACATTTTGCCAAATATATGCATTATATAACATATTCAATCTAAATTTTACTGTTCTTCAATGTTTCATTTGTTTGAATAAATCCATCACATTTTCTATGACAGCCACCATTGTTTATATTTATAAAAAATAATTATAAAAAAACAACTGAAGTAGAAATACTATTATGCAATTATCAATTTAAATTATTATGCAACTTTATAATTTTAAAAACTTCATTAAGTGTAATCTTCTCTTATTTTTTACAGCATTAGTTTTGATATATATCCAAAATAATCAATATTGAATCGAATCGAAACGTTAATTGAATTGAATCGCAAGCTTGTGAAGTCAGTTTGTGAGTCTGTTTGTTACATATTTTTACATTTGTGAATGTTCTCATCTAATTCTATTATGCAATATACTGTCAGTATATTGGCTACACTGACCTGCATCAAATTGCTCAATAGCCTTTGTCCAGTTTTTTACTTTGTTTCTTACAGCCACAAAAAAAAAGAAAACATCTTAAAGTTTAAAATAAATGTATAAAACCTAAGCTTTTATAAACAGACCATATATATTTTTAGATCCTGCTTTAAAAGTTCACAGTTTAAGTTTGTAGTTGTGACTTTCAATGTCTTAACGTTTTGATCTGAACAAAGGAATCACATCTGCTTAATATCGATGAAAAATAAACTGCTCGCCGCTTTCCTAAAGAAAGCAATTATAAAACATTTAAACTGCTTTTATTTTCATTCACATTTTCATTTTTAATTATGACCCTACAGGATGAGCATATAGGCTTTTACATTTATGTATTTATGAAGGACCAGATGAACAGAGATCAGAATTCATCACTGAACTCACGTTCATAAATTATTTTCTCACCGCAGAAGACAGTGAGCTCTGAGAGTTACAGCATATTCAACAGTGCAACCAAACCAAGCAATCAAGCTCTTTTATCTCAAAATATCAAGGATAATTGAGCCGCTCTCCTGGATTTCATTAGTTCTGGTATTTGAAAATGAGACTAGACCTCTAAACAGGAAACATACATCGGGGACGCTGGAAAGAGCTACACTGTGCGACACACCGAATATAACCTTGTTTATAACCTATTTACAATTTGAATAAAAGTTTCAGATCTCATGCGACTAGCAACACACTGCAAGTTTCAGGATGGACATTAATAATTAAATATGTCACTGAATCAGTAACTGCTGTGATTGACAGTGATAACCACGTCAGTGACTGTGACAAAGAAATCTGATACTGTGTGTCAGAACAGATCTGTGTTGGTCTTCTGTGAACACCGGCATGATCATGAGACTCGAGTTAGCGTAGAAGTTCACTCGCTTAGGAAAAGCACATATGTTGAGAAAACAAGATTGATAAAAACATGAGAAACATGAGTATCTCCGGACCTGATCTCAGGCTGTCATGTCAGACAGAATGATGTGAATGTGATAACTTCTTGTTGAGACAAACAGCAGATATAGAATTACATGAATTGTAGTTTTATCTTGTGTTTTTTTTTTTATTCTCACAACCGGTGTGCACTGTGAACCTGCAAACTCGTGGCCAAGGTCAGGATCTTTGTTAAATACATGTGAGTTTGTTTTACACCAAACCCTGAGAACCCTTGGGTTGCACTTGGGACCATTCTGTGATGCTTAAAATAAAAAGTTTGATGTTAAGCGATTATTACCTGCCATTATATAGACAAAACTGAGCTTTTTTTTCCCATTTCCTTTTGTGGTTTAAAAATGAAGGGCATATGGCAATAAAACAACCTGTGGAAGTAAAAATAATTAATTTCTTTTTATTTTGGGGTGAATTAAGCCTTTGTCTTGGAGTATAAATGCAAACTAATGCACAACGACCACAAATTCGGTAGAAGATTGCACTTCTTTTATGCTTTTATTTTTTTATTCATATTTCTAATAAGGTACCTTAAAGTACACATGATTTTTTGTTCTGTGTTTATTTAGTCAAAAGCAGCAAGTGGTCACTGCCTTTATTTAACTGTATTTTAATTGTTTATTTTGAGGTAAATAATTTAACTATATTTAAGTAGTAGTAAGTAGCTTGCATTTCATAAAAACAGCTGTTCTATCCGTTCTTTGTATGCATGTATGCAATATATATATACACATATGTGTGGATGTGCGTGTGTGTGGATCAAAACCTTTCATCAAAGTTGTCCTAAAACCAAAATGCTATGACAAACTTTTTTTAAACCACTTAAAATGTTGGCTACTTCATGTATATATTAAAATCTATATGAGTATATTGATGGTATCTGGTCTATATGTATTTTTGTCATATGACTGCAGTTCAATGGTAGGATCCTGCTGGAACAAAATTCTGTAGGAAACTCTGCATGAGCAAGACATGCGTTTCACTGTGTGTGTGTGTGTGTGTGTGTGTGTGTGTGTGGCGTATTATCTCATTAGTGTTTGGCTGTGTGACTATCTGAGCCCTTCTCTCTGTGAGAACACCTGCACACTCCATAATCTGACTAATGCCACAGAAATCCACCCGCTGCCCCCCGGAGGAGCACAAGTGTGTGTGTGTGTGTGTGTAAGTTAATGCATTATTGAACATATGGTGGCTTTTTATTTTCCCATAAACATAGTTTGTTATCAGAGTGTGGCTACAAATGCTGTCATATGATATCAGCTGATTTTCCAGCAAGCACATCCCTACACATGCACTACTGCAATATGCTTACTAAATCTGTGATTAAAGATGATGCTTATGCTGCCCCCCCGAGCTAACAATCCTAAAGTCTTAAAGCAGATATAGAAGAAACTCTGAGCTTTACACCACAGTCTTAATGAATTAACTCAGATCATCTGTGTTTCACTTAAACCTGCAGAGCAATCTGTGCACTCAGACACATCCCAGCCCACTATAACAAATCCAGCAATTACACCAGAGAAGCAAATCGCTAAAGGTGACAGAAATAGCAGCAAGTCAGGCTAATGATTAATAACCTGTAATTAACAGGGACATGGAAAAATTACGCTGCAGACACATTGACGAGGTTTCTGATGGCAGCGCAGCTTTATTGTGCTTCAGAACAAATGTGGTCTTACCGTGTCTCAGGTTTGTCCAGTCGATGGAGGAGAAGAATGGATGCGAGCGCAGGCCCTCGTATCCCAGACGCTCCCGTGATCCACATAACAAACTCTGCAGCAGGTCCACAAACTGAGCGCTGGCTTTGGGTTCCTCTGGAAACTTCAGAAAACGCTGAGAGCAAAACACAAGCAACAGAACATTGATGCAGAGTTGGGTGATATCATTTTACAAGAATTAATATTATCAATTTGACTGCACTGACACTCTTGGATAAGAACAAAATTTAAAGTAAATTGAGCTGGATAGTAACACTGCTGTTGAGCTGAAATGAACTGAATTGAGCTAAATAATGTCACTATTTTCTTGTGTCCTGCTGCTGTTGTAGATGCAATTTGATTACAGCACTAACACTGTTATATTCCTGTTTATTAATGTGAAAGCTGCTTTGAAACCATGTTTTATTAGTAGATGTAGAAATAACAAAACAATAGCCCACGTTTGTCCATAAAACAGCTTCTGAGTCAACTGTCCTATTACTTATGGTCCCTTGAAAAAAGGGGGAGAGGAACATATTAAAGAGCTGTAATGTTGTGATGAAAATACCCTCAAATTAAAGCCTGTATTCATTAACTGTAACCTGAATATGTTTTGGTCAGCAGCTAAAATAATAAAAATTGTGCTTGTGTCAAAACATATATGGACAGGTCTGTATAAAT
>JAUMHE010000084.1:294395-307748 GCA_032359235.1 Enteromius mattozi | reverse complement strand
TGTACAGTTGTACAGTTTCATATTTATTTGCATCTTGAAATGAATAGTTCTGTATCCCTCTGTGCTGTGTTTGTTTATTTGTTCTGTAAGAAGATAACTGAGCCGTTAAATCTTTGTAATAGATATGATTATAAATCAAGAACAAGACATTTATAGCTGTATTTATAAACTGCTTACTAGTGACTATTAATGCTGGAACAATGCTTTATAAAGAATGAACTGACTATTTACTAACGCTTAACTAATGATTCATAGCGTGTAGTTATTATAAAGTGTTACCCAAAATTCTGTCACATTTCACTCTCCAAATTGCTTCTTGTTTCTGCCTCAGTATTTTTTTTATTTTTCGAAAAGCGACCTTAAGGTATAAAGTATTATTATTAACTGGTAGCCCCATAAATCCCCATAGACCCTCATGCAGCATTTTCAGTCACATGTGAATGGAAATGTGTCGCTTCTGATGATGCAATAGCTGTTTTTAACTTGAATCTCTCTCTCTCTCTGTACAGGAAATATTCTCTATAATTCTGAATCTATACTTTGAAGTAAACTTCATGTCCTCATCTTCAGGTCAGACTGTAGCTCTACAGCTGAAAGACGCAGACAGGGTTTGTTCGGAGCAGGGCGAGAACACTGTGAACATTCGCTGTATTGTCGCCCGCCATGATCACAAACATCCATTAGAAAGACAGACAAAGCACTGTGTTACGCCCCACTGCTGACACAAAGGGAGTTTCAGCTAAATAAAGCAGCCAGATCATGTTTTTCTATCCTCTTAAAGGTGAAGTGCATCGTGGATGTTAAAAAAAATACAGCATCCTAGTTTCATTTACATCTACTATGAACCAACACAAATCAACTAAAATAAATGCTTTGATGTGTGCCACTCAGACTTGCCATTTGCATAAGGAAAATGCATCAACCCAAGAAAGAAAACTGCACTTGTTAAACAGTATTTAAACAGCGTGACATCTCACACGGTCTTTTAAAGAACAGACTATTAGAATACATAATCACAACATTTATTTTTGGCTAAATGAAAACATTAATCTCAGTTTCTGTATATAAGTTCTGATACTCATGCAGTAACTTGTGATTGGAAAAGTGTTGCATCAGATGTCTTTTAAAGAACAAACTTACACTATTAGTTGGCTCAGATCACATAATAAGATGTGAAATCATCATTCAGAGCCGAGGAAACTCCAGCAGTCCAGAGAAAACCTCCTACTCTGGTTTAAAGCAGTCACTCACCAGATAGACGTGGTCCTGGTCCTGGAAAGCGTTCTGGAGCTGAGGGATCCAGGGACTGGAGTTCAGGGCCAGGATGCTTCGCTCTTCCTCAAAGAACGCCACCTTCACAACAGATCACTCAGTCATTTAGTGGATGCTTCTAGCACTTATTACGGTAAAAATCAGCCTGGAGTAACCTGAGATTGGATTTCTTGCTCAAGGACAGTGATTGCACTTAACACAGTTCATTCACCGAAGCACAGTGCACACAAAAATAGCAAGAAGTAGCAGAAAGCCAGGAGTGTTGTCTGGTGTTAAGGTACAGTCACATTATCAAAATGTTAAAGAAATTTTGCAGGCACAAAAGATTTATTGTCAAAATGTAACAATTTATGAAGCACAGCTCATTGTTTGTGAAAGATGGTTTATTTTTGTTTAGTGTTCAGATCTCAACTTTGCTTGTTCTAACCGGGTGAACTGTGAGCAAGTCATTTACCAAATTATTAAGTAAATTGTCTGTGCACGCTGAGAGTGAAACGCAGCAAATCAAAACATTCAAATCATGATGAACCGGAGGTAGCAACATATCTTTTCATCCGTACCAGAGTAAAAAAAAATAAAAAATGAAGGCAGGGACTTCTGTCGGTCAGTTGTTAATTGGATGTTGATAAGTGGGCATGTATTTAAACAGAGGGGGATCTGAATGCAAGCTTACAGTGGATTGTAAAAAAGGGTTTAAGCGAACTTAATAAATTGACATAAACCAGTCCAGCGCATTGGTTAGGACGCTGTGTCACGCTTTGGAGGACTAGAGGAGACTCACATTGTCCTGTGAACGCAGGCTGGGTTTGTCTATGATCTTCATGGCGTACACGTCTCCTGTAGCTTTCTCCTTCACCACCTGCACCTCAGAGAAGTGTCCCCTTCCCACGATGCCCCTAACCTCAAAATCCTTCTTACCGGGAAGCAGTTCCTGAACTTCAGCCACCACTTCAGCATCTGACAAACAAAAATGGTCACAATGCAACAAAATCAAGGACTGAGATACGTTCTACGGATACAGTTATTGAAAAAAAAAAAACGATAACGTTACGAAGAAGGTTCTCCAAGTTTGGTTCAGTGGACTCAGAGACTCAAACAGGTTTATATAATGGAACAAAATGACTGCATGTCTACAAATGAAGATGGATCATTTTTTGCAAAGGTGGAAAAGTATTGCAAATTATTTAGATATGCAAGTAAAGATTTGTAATATTGATGTAACTTGCTTGTGCAAACGTTTCCTTTGCAAAGACAAAGTATAACAGGGTTTTTGTTTGTTTGTTTTTATTTTTCTCCCTCAATTGTAAGGGGGGAAGGGGATGTTCTGTAAAAATATAAAAATCATAAATAATAAGTTACAAAAAAAACAAGGACTATTTGGCTATTTGACTGATCAAAGCACTTACATTTATTGACAAAGTTGGCCACGTGTTTGATCTTCATGAGCTCTGGTGTGGCACACTCCTGATAGAGCAGCAGAAACGCATCAATCAGGGTTTCTCTGGGAACTCCATTCAGTCCTGTAGAGCCCGGCACAATGCACTTTCCCTGAAAAACCACAAACATTTACTTCCTAATACAATTTCAACAGCAATAATAATAATAATACTTTTTGCTTTCGACAACCAGAAGTCTCCCTTAATCAGCAGAAAAACACCACAAACACGTGATTCCTATTTGAATCTGAATTAGATTACAGCTATTACAGTTATTAATTCTCAGCCCTTTTTCACACGCATGAATGATTCAAGGCATTACTTATTGCCCAATCATGATTTCTACTTTTGCCAGTCCTTGCAGGTTAAATGATGCATTTTGAATATTTTGTTTTATCATTAATTAAGTGCATACATATACATATACATCGTACAGTTGAATGATAATATTAAATACAATACAACAGTATAATAAAATAACAACTGTTCAAAAAATTGGACTGTTTAAAACGACTAACTTTCTAAATATATATTTTAAAACTTTAAAGTAGTAAGACAATCTCTTTCTTGTATGTGAAAAAAGTGAGAGAAATAAAACATGTAATTACTAAACTATATGCCATGGGACTTTTTATTGATATTTTGAACGCAGCATCACCAAATTAGGTAATATTAGGCCAAATCAGCAGATTTTTCAGGGCCATGTCACGTCTCAGCTTCAAATTCAGATATAGACAAACACAAGGCAAGAGCGGCTGTGATCGTGAACGACACTCAATTAAGACACACACAAAATAAAGTTTCTTTTACGTGCAGATCCATTTTCTGCTGAAACAGACCATTTGCATAAGAAATACTGATGACATCTTCAGTATCTGTGTCTTTCTGAATGTGTGTATCTGATAATAAGTATATTATGCTCTTATATAGATGACCTGAAGCTCACCTGCAGCAGCTGATTGAGTCGAGCGCAGCGGCTGGTGATGGAGTCGACAGCAGACAGGTCTTTAACGCTGCCGTGGCCTCCATATTTAAACTTCAACATCACTGCAGGACAGACATGAGCAACACAGTCAATATAACACGCATGTCACTGTCTGCTACACAATGACTGTGTTCAAATACAAGTCAGCTGCCTATCCAGACGGGAATATGACTATGATGCTCAAACATGTTTTCTAAGCAGTTTAAGATCTTTCAAAAAACCTGATTGACAAGAAAAAAGTTTTTATACCCCATTGACAGTTTTTTATTTAATTTAGCATCTTAATAAATGTATATTGATTTAAGAATGCTTAAATATTTGTATTGGAAGACATAAATACTGAGGAAGATTTTTTTCTTCCAGTGCATGCAACATTTAATGGCATGACTATATATACGGGTCAAAGACGTCAAGATGTTTGTATCAAAAGAAATTCATAAAAGTGATGTTATGTCCATAGAAAGCACATTAAATGTAAGTAAAGTGTCTACTTTTAAGGTTTCAAATACGTTTTTTGGAGAATAAAATGTCAAAATATGGTTGAAATGTTACATTGTCATTCAGTGTAAAACAATATTTTTCTAAAAGTTTACGTAAAAAATTAATAAATAAATAAATAAATAATAAATATTTTTTTGCCACAACATGCTTATAGTGACTTATACATATTAAAATATATAAAGGAACAAGGAAGCATATTAAATTTTATTGTGCTTTAAAATGAGATTTAATAAGAAAATCTTACTGACAAATGGGAAAAACCCAGGACAGTGGCAAATTAAAAACAAAAAAAAATGTAAAATTACAACTTAGTGATTGGGGTGAAAGAAATTGACATTGATTTTTGTTGTAAATATGCCTGATAAGATTGGTATACTGAATGACCTTTTAGTGGATAAATTTAGTAAATCAGGGGAAAATGTGTGATTTTTGGTTCAGAAAAACAAAAACAAAATTGCAATCAATTTAAACAGAAAACTTTTTTATTTTCCCGCCTTTGACCCAAGACTTCATGCTCCAATTTAAGACCTCTTTAAGGCTTTAATTTACGGGAGAACAAAAAAAATGTTTGGACCCACAAAACTCCTGAAAATCAGTGTGCCTAAAATGTAAAAATGATCACAATGTGAATAATTGATTAGCACTGCAATGATAATACAGGCTACAGTGATTATTATTATTAAATACCTGTTGCAGTATTAGTACTATATCCTGTAATCATAATGCAGGTAACTTTTCTTTATGCACACTCTTAAATAACAACATATACATGGCATATGCGAAAATCAACACAACCTGCTGTTTTTTAAACGTCCAAAACAATAAATGAATAAAAGTATGCAACCAGAACATCATAATGCATGAGTCTAAAGTGTTCAAAACTCAAAAATCAGTTAAAAAAACACCTGTATATGTTATTCTAATGAGGTTATAACAACTAAAAAGCAAAATGAAATAAATATATTTAAAGAAAATTAATGTCACACGACATGAATATGTATAATGAGTAGCCGAACCGAAAAAAAATAAACTATTAACTTGACATGAATCTGTTAAAGTACTGAACGTAACTGACTCTCATCCATCAAACTGTAAACACTGGACCATGACACAGAGTATTTAATTACTCGAAATAAACTGACATCGCCTCTGAAATGACTCTTAATTAAAATAATGACTTAAACCGAGATCAGTGTTAAAGCAGCGATGTTTTGGTTTGACAGGTTCCCTCGTTATTTACCGTCGCGTTTAACAAACACATCCAGCTCAGTTTGAGGGAATAATCTTAGATATATGCTCACCTGGTGCTCATGTGAGAAGATGTGGAGCAGTAATGTGTGAATTAATCGCGTTTAGATGAACATCGCTGACGGACTGCTGGGAGGAAACGCTCAAAGCTTCCGCATCGATTCAAATTTTGCGCGCTCGGCGGGAGAATTCATTGGTCGACGCATCCGAAATACGTCAGCGCGTTCGCCTAAGCGCCGCCCACCAGCATCACTCTCTGCGACGAATCGTTCGCGCTGTTCACCAGTTTGTTCAATGTTTTAAATTAAAGTTGTTATTTTATTAGTGACAGACACTCCTAAAAAGACTAGGGAATAAATCCAGAAATTTGTATGCGTGGCATCTGTGTCACTTCCTGCTTTCTCACATTTTTACACCGAGGTAGATTCACTTCTTAAACTAAGTTAGTGATAAAAAAGTCTTAGACTTTTTTTGTAAGGATTCTATTGATACGGTTTAGTTTGCTAATGTTTACTTTACTGTTATTATATCATTACTATCATACGTTTTTAAAATTATAGAATTTATTTTATTTTCATCCCATTTTTTCCGGTTATTACATATGTATTCATATAATTATAAACACATAATGCTTCAAATCTCACTCTTCAACACGACACGTATAGAGCTCATTTTTGTAAAATAAAAAATAATAATTTGAGTATTTGTGCTGTTAAAAACTTCATGTAAAAATATTATAGAATTATTAAAAGATCAAGAAAAACAATCTTTGAATTTAAACATTAATACCGGTCATCAATATGTAATAAATCTTTTGCATTTTTATCCAATTTACCAAAGAAAAAGTAACACTAACTATATATTCATCTTTTTAAAGTGTACTTTATAAATATATTTCACTTCATAAATGATTGGTCATGTCAAGCACACTACGCATTATGGGATGCAGTACTCAACGCTCAGCAAACATACTGTACTATATACTGCAGAAGCATGTTCATATTCCAAACACAGTCAATCTGGGACAAAATGATGAAAGATCACTGCAACTCAAGTCTTACAATACAGGATCATTTATATATATATATATAATTGCTCACAATTCTAAAGTTTTTCTTGCAATTCTAAAAAAGTCAGGCTTTTTTCTCAGAACTGTGAGATAAAAAGTTGAATTTAATTCTGGGTTTCTGTGAATCTCAGGATCAGAAGCAGAAGTGTTCAGATGTAGTTCTGTCGGACGTGTCACACATGTCTCTGTATACCACACTCTGACCTCTGACACGCCGCTGAGAACAACTACACTCCCTCATTGAGTCTCACTGGCTTGTGAAGATCTGGTTTCCCTGGTGATGTCTGCGAGCGCCATGGCAACAGCCTCCCTGAGCTGTGATGGAGAGAGACATGGGAAATTACAGAGAAAATAGAAACCATCCGAGTTCAGACAAGCACTCACAGGTCATTAGAACAATCTTGCTCTAAAACACCCGAAGATATGTATGACTTAAGAAGACTTGAATGTAGTATGTATGAGTCATACAGTCTATATTATGATGCTGCAGAAAGAAAACGTCATGGAAACATCTTCATCATTCTGAACAATGCAATGCATCATTATATGAATCTGAATGCATACCACATCCTATACATATTCTCTTAAAGCCGTTTATAAACGTGATCGTTCACATTCCTGCAGGAGCAGACGGAGCAGACCTCACGGGTCACTGCACCAGCAGGACGACAAATGAGGACATCTGGAGATAAAACTACAGCACATCTCCACAGAGACTCGCTGAAGAACAGATCTCAGCTCCATGATGCCTGATATTCTCAAGATGTTCATCAAGACAAGAGTAAATTACTGTTTCTACACACAAACAAGACTTAAAAAACATCAAAACAGTAAAAAAGAAGTACTTTAAAAACACAGAATCTTGTGAATTCATCTTCACATGATCCTTCAGAAATCATAATATGCTGATTTGCTGCTTGAGAAACATTTCTGCTTATTATGTTGAAAACAGTTGTGCTGCCCAATATTTTTGGTAAAACAATGATACACTACTGGTTTGGGGTAAATCAGGTTTAAAAGAAACAAGAAACTTAACACTTTTATTCCTTAAATCTGCAGTCTGTAACTTCTGGCGCTCTAGCGGTTAATAAACAGAAATGTGTGCGTCTCGCGGAAGAACAATGTAGCCGGATCTACTTCTCTCTGTTTATGTCTGTGACGAATCACGCAGGTACCGGGCTCCTCCGCAGGGGTACCTACCCCAATCAGTCTAAATAGTCCGAATATAAACACTTATTGAATGTGTCCTGTAGGGATTCAGGACAAGCCAAAAATACAGTCTGGAAATTGTATTAATGGTGTACTCGCTTATTATATACATTTTTGTAAATTTTAACCACAAAAAGGTTACGGAGTGCAGCTTTAAACGGATTAATTTAATTGACGGATTACTGGAAATCAATCAAATGTGCCAGTAAAGACATCTTTAATGTGAAACAGCACAATGGTTTTCAACAATTATAGTAATATATATATATATATATTCTTTTCCAAAATGCGGTAAACGTCAAATTTAAAAAAGTTTAAATGAGTTTATCATGCCATTTTGCTGTGTACTGAACCTATTAACTGCTCCATTAATGTTTCATGCCAAACCACTATATTTCCTTGTTTAAAATGCACCTCAAGATGCAGTTTTTTTCGGTTTCAACGACAACATAAACAAACGTTACTGCGCATGCGTGCTTTTGTGGCCCTGACTTAACTTCCGGTAGCCATCCAAACAGAATCAATGACAACAGCTGAAACCTTTTAGAGTAGATTATAACAAGCAAAATATGTTTCCTGCGTAAATGTATTAAAAATGCAGCCTCATTCTCTGCCAGGAGGTGCTTTAAACACGAGAAACTAGAGGTTTCCATGGTAACGGCTGCAGACAGAGCAGCTCTGAGCTTACAAACACTGCTTTATATGCAGGATGAAATAAACATGACAAATACAGTGAAATAAAAACACCCACACCTCGGTTTGATTTTTAAACGTGCATTACGTGCTCATGTTTATTCAACGAAGCCTTTTGGACAATCGGTCAGTTTTGAAAAGCATGTCTACGAAACACACCCCGCAGCACTAAAACCTGAGACCAACTTCATTACTCATCATTAAGCCTAAGTTGATCGTAGCTCCATTGGTTTCAATGGGTCTTCGATGTACTTAAGCTTACGATGCTTTTTGGAAACTCTGCCCGGCCATCTCCTCATAGACGCGCCGATAATAAAAGTGTATTATTATTATTATTATTTTACTTCGTTAAGTGGTAATTTAAAGATATATTTATCATGTCTTTTTCACAGATCCTGTTCAAGAAGGCAGAAAACGCTTCATGATTGTTTTCTTTATCTTATTATATCATAACGTTTTGTTGATATTGTGAGTAGAGATGCATTTTATTTGGCTGTTATTTATTTCATGCATTTGCATTTATTTGATTTACATTAATTTATAGTATGTGTCCCTGATGTCATATGTCCTCTTGTTTTTTTCTTAAAGAAGCAACATTTAAAAAAAAAAGGATTGTGTGACACTGAACATTGGAGAAATTATGCCAAAAATTCAGCAGTGCATCACAGAAATAAACGACAGTTTTAGAGATATTCACACAGAAAATACCCAATTTAAAAAATTCACAATTTAAGTTTCTTTTGTATTTTTCATCAAATAAATGCAGACTTTATGAGCAGAAGAGTCACCTTAACTAATTCAAAACCTGATCTATTTTTTTTTTTTTTATACAAAAATCATTTATAAAATGACATTTTTTCTACATGAGCACCCATTATGTAAAATAAGGGCCCTGACTGTATAACGCAATTCAGATTCTAGCCTGACCGATATGAATGTCTCTGATGTGTTTCCAAAAATTCATTTAAACTAGGGATGTCAACGATTAATCGATGATCAATAACTGTCGATAAGAGATGCAATCGATTAAAGCTCACGCGATTAATCAATTAATTGATCGTTAATTTAGACGACGATCGATTGTGGAAATGATCAAAAATTGACATCCCTAATTTAAACACTAACTGTATACAAGCTTATCCAGAAACAAACCAGAGCCAATGATTATCTCAACAACAAAGCAAAATGTAGATCTAAATAAAACAATAATGCTGTATTAGAGCGACACCTTGTGGTAAAACAACCATAAAAAACATTTTATTTAGTAAAGACCAAGAGTAAAGAGGAACATTTTGTTCTCTTAAAAGGTTTATTATCGTTAGACTCGTGTTGGGACAGTGAATATGAGCACTAGTTCATGGTTTCCAGTGTACACCAGATCATTACACAAACAGAAGCACACAGACGCATGTGTCCGTGTCCACATGCAGACATGCGTGTTCGCTCGCGTGTATATAGAGCAGACCTTCAATCATATGAACACATAAATTAGCACAACCGTGATTTCATAAGGGTTTGTCGCAGATTCCCTGTGAACATCTCAAAGCAAGGATCACTCACTCCCACCGTCTGTCGCTGTACTCACACATTAGCATCCAAAAGCGTCACCAGCAACACTCGGCTCCTCAGGATGAGATATTTTCAGTCTTAAATGCCGCTGGTGTCTCAATATTCCTGCTGAAAAGGAACTAGATTGTGTTCAGAAGACCTGAGGAGTCACATACGGCAGGTAACAGTCACACGATCCGCTTTAGAGAGGTCACTTTTGTTTCTCATCTCTTTTAACTTGGAACATAAGGAGATATTGTGCTCTAACCAGCACTGAGAACCATTAATTCAATTAAAATGCTCACTCTGTCATCATTTACTCGCCTTCATGTCCTTCCAAACCTGTCTGACAGACTTTCTTTTGTGAAACGTTCAGCAGAATGTTCATGCTGCTCTTCTCCGCTCAGTGAAAGCATCAGAAAAAAGACGAAATGAATGACATGCAGGTGAGCAAATGAAGACAAAGTGTGCGTTTTTGCGAGAATTATTCCTTTAAAGGAATAGTTTATACAAAAAATGTGCTGTAAATGTGCTCACCCTCAGCTCATCCAAAATCTTGCTCAGCAGTGAATGGGTGCCGTCAGAATGAGAGTCAAATCAGCTCATAAAAACACCACAATAATCCACAGTAATACTTGATCTGTGCAGATTTGTCTCCTGATTCAGACCACAACACTGTTTCACTGGAGGAAGTGTCATTATGGTATTTTTGTTTGAGTTTTTGTCTTCTCCAGATGTTAACTGATGGACTGGAGTGGTGTGGATTATTGAAGCATCTACATCTAACCTGACAGTGAGCACATTTTCATCAATGGATTGATACATTTCTGCATTTTTTGCACTATTCCCGCACTTTCATGCATTTGCACATGAGATTCAGCGTTTCCTCCCAGCTTTGTAAATATAATAACTTTCAGTCAATGGCACCAGATTCACTAAACACTACTGTGTGCCTGATTGTAGAATTTGTTAGTAAAAAAATACAATTTTACAAAAACGAAAGACAAGAGAAAGCAAAAGGCAAAACAAGTGTCTCTTGGTAGTTGGCAGAGCAGCACACTTTTGGTCCGTAGCGGCCAGACGCATTAAATTTGGGAAAATTCATGATGTTCTCCAACTTGTACGTGGTCCTGATTGTTGGCATTAACACTGCAGTTGCTCACATTTGGCCTCGTTGGTATGATTCCACAGCGTGTGAAACGCAGACAATGACGAAGATGCAAATGTTTCATTTTCTATTTTTAAAATTTCTGCGGCAGATCTTCCGAGCATCTTCTGGGAACAAAAAGAGCACAGATGAAGCTGGATGCCACTGGAATCCAATCCTGCTAAAACAGCGTCCTCCCAAAGTCCAAACGGGCTCATCATTAGTAAATCTCTATAGATATCTCTCTCATTACTAGTCTCTCATGGGTTGGTTTTAATGTGTTAAGCTGTCCGGCTCTTGTCAGTTCAGTGGTGTTTTGTCGATTGGCTCTCTAAGGGTGTGTGTGTGTGTGTGTGTAGGCATGAGTCCAGTCCATTAGCAGCATTTCATCTTGCGTTTGCTGCTCTTGCTCAGTTTGACGACTTCGCTCTGCTGCTGCTGCTGCTGCTTGGCCACAGACTCTTTCCGGGCCTTCAGGACCAGCTCGGTGATGCAGTTGAACATCTGACACACAAACAGACACGACAACACATCACTGAGACCGTCTGAACCAGTAAAACAAAACATAACGCACTCCTGTACATCAGATGCTTGCATAAAATGACATGAAAAAGGTACAGTTTTGTAGTAAACAGTGTTACTTTAGTCTCATTGAGATACAATTGATTAAAATTCTGAATTTATTTCTGTTTTTCTACTTTCCTTTTTTTTTTATTTTAAAAAGGTTTATTAATTTTGTTATGTGTTTTTGCCATTTCTTATTTTAATATTTTTGTTTTTTTTATTTAATAATTTGTTTTTAATTTCATGAAGTATTACTTATTTTAATACATCACCCTATTAAAGTCTCATAAATATTTTTTTCCAATAATTTTTTGTCTTGTTTTACTATTTATAGTTTTATAAAGTTTTCGGTTTACTAGTTTTAGTACATCAAGTGAATCTTAAATGTATCTATTAGTGCTGATATAAATATTATATAAAAATACACATACGTGCATGTATATATTTAAGACAAATGTCACGTTTACATATTAAATATAAGTACATGTGAATATTTTAAAGTATATGCTTGTATGTGTTTGTATTTATATACACATTGTAAATTTACACACCACACACACATACATTATATATACACAAACTTTGCAATTCATCACGATTAATCGTTTGGCAACACTAGATATAGTTTTATTCAGTTTTAGTTTTAGTTTTGTATTTTTCATTCTTTACAAATACCTCAAGTCAATCTAAATGAAAATGAGAAATGCTGTTTCTATATTTTCATCACTATAGAAATGAATGACTTGCAGCACCAAGGCAGCAGATAAATCTCTTTGGTCTGGAAAGGAAGTTTCTGAAGGCTCTAGTATGTCTTATGCTTTTCATCATATGACTCCATTAAAGGGGTTATTTTCTGTAGCACGATGATGTTTAATGTAATCGTGATTGAAAAGCGTGACTCACGTCCTCGACGTTGACGTTCTCCTTGGCGCTAGTCTCAAACAGTCGGATGCCCATCTGCTCGGCAAACTTCTGCGCGTCATTGGTCTCCACCACTTTAGAGGCGGGATCGTCATTCTTATTACCCACTGAACCCAGAGCAGAGGAAATGAGCATTAAAACCAAACATAACAAATAACCACAACAACAACAGCTCAATACGAACCGAGAGCAAAGGGCCGGTCATTCAGAACATCTGAAACACCATTAAGCTCAAATTTAATTCCCAAAATATAAAAAAATTAAAGAAAAGATTAAAGATAAAGAAAATTATGCCTATTATTAGATTTCTTTTTGTATTGTATTAAGTCAATTAAACACATAAAAAAATATATATTACTGTAATGCTAAAAAAATAAAATAATGCAATATAATAGTGTAAGAAAAATTAAATAATACTAATAAAAAAAAAATCAACATTATAGTAATGAGAATTCTTCAAGAATCTTCAAGAGCAGTTAAGACTAATTTTTCCATTGTCTGAACAAAGATATTTTAAATACATACATAAAATGAGATATACAAAACATAATCAACAATGTGGATAGAAATATTGTACATACATTATATATATATACTGATACACACACACACACATATACACATACATACACACACACTTGTAATTGCAATAAAATTGTGTATGCACATTAATACTTTTAGAAATGTTTTTGTCAAACCGTGTAAACTCACAGAGGGGGAAAATAGTCTTCATATATATATATATATATATATATATATA
>JAUMHE010000084.1:267925-281686 GCA_032359235.1 Enteromius mattozi | reverse complement strand
TTTAGCAAATGGCTGCAATATAACAAAGAGTGAAAAATTTAAGGGGGTCTGAATACTTTCCGTACCCACTGTATATTTGCATTTGATAGTTAGAATAAATAAGAGTAAAGTTTGGGGTTCTTGGTTTGTTTGTTCTCTTATTTATTTGTAACATAAATGATAATAAATGATTTCACATTTTTGACTTATGCATTTCAGGTCACCATTTGTAGTGGTCTTGACAATTATGAGGTCTTTGTCAATGGTGAAAAAACTCTCACTTACAGCCATCGTTTCTCTAAACTGGAGGAGATTGATGTTCTGGAAATTAGTGGAGACGTGCAGCTGAGCTTTGTGGAGCCCTGACAAGGATTTCATACAGGTCTATGGGGAAGATATTCAAAACCTGCATAAATTAAAGACACACTTGCAATAATAAGTGTACTCATATGCAAAGATATTTCGCTTGCATAAATATATATCTGATACCCATGTGAATGTTTATTAGACCAAACATAAAAAGAGTGTACTGTTCATGCTACCTTACACTTTTATGTTTAGACTACTTGTAATGTGCAGTTGAATTAACTGAAAACTCTATTTGTTATTTTTATTTTTTATTCTAATGCTATATTTTTTAAGTTGCAATAGCTAATTCTAACAATTGTTAAATGAATAAACAAACCAAATTCTTTGGGAGAGGGTTCAAATATGTCTACAAACACAATTTGTTAGATCGCACAATAAAAATAAGGCAGCCGCTACTTGCACTAAGTGTAAGGGTGCTTTCAGACCTGTAGTTCGGTTCATTTGGTCTTAACCAAAGTCAAAAAATTATACATTGTAGCTTTTTTCAGCCGTTTCGGTTCCTTTTCACATCACACTGTTTGCTCTGGTGTGGACCAGCTGAAACGAATCAAAATGCAGTTAGGTGACAACATCCGCTTCACTTGTTGGGAAGATGTATATTTGAACGCATTCCTTAAACTGCTTTTCAATAGTTCAGAAGGAGCGTGTGGGAAAAGTCCAAAGTTTCTTTACCTTAACCCGACACTGTTCCACAGATCTGTGAACTAGAGGTGTAACGATTCACGTATCATGTATCGCGTATCGTACGATTCATGGCCATTTTCCAAATCATCCAAGTGATCATCCTTATCCCCTTGTTATTGGAGACTTGAGTGAGCAGAGCATGTGTCATTATTTAGTCGTTTGCAATGCACTTGTGAAAGGGAGGGATGTCATTTCCACATTATCTTCAGCTGGGATGTTCCTGTGACAACGAACGCAGCACAATGTGCATTCCAAACGACTAAATAATGACACGCCCCTGCTCTGCTCACTCAAGTCTCCACTAAAGGGGATAAGGATGATCAATATGATTTGGAAAATGCACGTGAACCGTATAATACACGGTACGCGAATCATTACACTGCTACTGTTAACCCTTTCCCTAAATTGTTTGCTAAACAATGAGAAGAGTTTTAGAAAGTTGCGACTTGATATGGTCATCAGACCAAATTTCTATGAGGCTCCGCACCTCCTCACAACACCATGTTTTCCATGACCTGCCATGCTATACTGCAAACTGTCAACAAACACTTCCTGTTCGAATCACGTTCTTATCACAAATGAACTACTCCATGGTTTGCTTGTAAGCGTGCCGAGACCACCTCTTCAAATAGAGGCTGACACTAAGTGCAATTAGCAATGGATTCTATTTAAACTAAGTGAAAATAGCAGCATTTTTTAATGATATGCTATTTACACTAAGTGCAAATACTCTCAAAAAAATTTATTGTTGGATGAACATGATTTAATCGTAGCACCCATTATGCATCTAATCAAATCAAGTAAACTTAGACTGCTTTGAATGTGTTATATGAACAAAATATACATTTGTAGATCAAACGTGATTTTAATATGTCAGTGTAACTTCTTTGCAACTAATTTAATCAAAATGATTGTATTGTGTTAGTCTAATCAAATTTATTCTTATTCACTCAATGTCACTTAAATTCAACAAAATTCTGCCTTGTTACATCAACTAGTTAAAGTCTTGGTTTACTGAATATCAGTGATGTTGTTTCATTTAGATTTGTTTTAGATGACAGCACTAAGTAATCTACAAAAAAATAAAAAAATAAACAACATGCAAACATTTTTTTCCATTAGGCTTTAACATGCACCAATTAAGTTTAAACTGCTTTCTGTACTTTAAAGGCTGGAAAACACTACACAAATTTTAAAACCTGAACAGATTTAACACTAGGCAGCATACACTCAGTAAATACTGATAAAGAAAAACTGGCCATCATACATTACACGACCGAAGATCATATACTTCCTGACGCATGACAAATGAAAACAAATGTGTTCTAAAATCAGCTTCAAATATCAAATATGTTTGATATCCTCCAACTGAATGGAATTATAGTAAGGTAAATCTTGGCTTGACACAAAAAAACATTTATATTTGAACATGAACAGGAATTTATCCACTCCCAGTAAATATTTGTGTGAAACAACTTCTTTAGTCAGTTGGCCTTTTGGTACATAACTGCGTAGATTTTTTACAAATTGTAATCCATTACTGATTCCTGATTACATGACAAAAACTGTAGTCAGTAACATAATCCATTACAATACACATATAATCAGATTCCATTCATTGTAATTTACAGTATGAAGTGCATTAACAAAACCAGGGTTTGTAAAGGAACTGCAGAGGGTTTGTGAGTTTAATGAAAAGCTAACAAATCATTAAATCGTAAAAAAATTCAAATAAATAATTTTAAAACAAAGTCCCTTTGAAGGAAAGTCTCTTCACTCTGATATATTTGCAATGTGTCTGGTCAGCATACAACACCAAGTCCTATCTAAATGAAAGGGGGAATCTCAAAATCTCAAAAACCAAAAACTAAATTACAACAGAAATCTGAAATGAATTGCTCCATGAAGGTTGTTTCTTATGCTCAAGTAGCATTAACTCTTTCGCCGCCAGCGTTTTATTACACCGCCAGCATTTTTTTCCGCCAGCAATATTTTCTCCTATGCATATATGAACATATTATATATTATAAAATAAAGAACCAAGCCTCTGCTTTCAAACAAACAAAAAAAAAACCATTTTGTTCTATCGTTATGTGTTCATGTTTTATCATCACTTGAATGTAGATAGGTTTCATCAGAAATACAACATTTTGGACAAAAAAACTGAGAAAATGCTTTTTCATCAAAGTACTGCAATTTCAAGCAAAATTCATTCAGATATCATGTTCTTTCACCTGTAAATAATTATATGAATAAATAAAATTGCATTCAGTAAACAGAACAAACAAGAAAAAAAGTAGTCACACTGGTGGTCTTCGGTCAAAAATTACCAACCATAGGAAATGAATGGGAAAGTGACAAAAACACAAAAACTCTGAGAAATTCAGAGCAGGTCCTTCCAGTGCAGGCCAAAGAAGCCTCCCAAGGGATGTCAAGCCCACTTTTTTTGCAAGAAATGTAAAAATTCAATTTGCAAAAGACACTGCATTCTAATCTGTGACCTCTGCTACAGTTCATAGAGTAATCTACTGTAGAGTTAGTACAGTATGTAGTTTGCATTTAATTATTATAGTTGTTAATATATATAGTATACCATTATAAATATAGTTAATATAAAACATAGTATAAATATCGTATATAGTTATAGTATAGTAGTTTCTCTTTTTTCATTCACTGTAGCTTGTTCATTATTGCTGTTGCCTTTTTACTGTTTGACTTTTACACAAAACAGACATTTATTAAAAATGATTTACATAAAGTGTTAAAATTGAATTAATAGCATATTTTGTACAAATTCTGAATTAAAAACCTGGGTAAAAATTACTTCCTGCTGTTCTCTTTCTAACACAATGCTTAGGTTTGACTGTAATCATAATACAAAAACTAACTTCAAATCATATTTCTAACAAAAAAAATATCCAAAACTTGATAAGAAATAGTCTAGAGATTGTTTAAATATATGTTCAACTCTTCCACCTAATAAATATGTATTAAATATTGGTTTTGAATGGCTGAGTCTCTATTTTAACCTGGAATACTGCAGCAATTAGAACAATGTAAAAATAATTATTAAAATAATTGTAAGAAATTAATTAGCTATTTTAATTAATTATATTAATTATTAAAAAATGTGAATTATTTCAATGGCAAAAAATATATATATATATATTAAACAAAAATGAATTAGAATGATTTTACTGAAAAACTACCGTAAAGAGCTCAAGAGTGACTCCGAAGTGAGGGGCAGCAGAGGAGTAAATAGTTAAAGTTCTGATTTCGCGCAGGCGCAGTGAGGGAAAAAGCACTGAGTTTAGGGCAGTCGGTTCGTGGCTCTGCTTCAACTGTGCGATATCCTCACGAGGGTGATGAAAATATCTGACATGTCAGAAATTCATCCGCATTTTAAAGCTGAAAAGAGTCGCACGAGTCAGAATCGGATGAAAATCGCACAGTGCCACGACGAAGACCTTTATTATGAAATTATTTCCTGTCAGACCATCATCACAACAGCAGTTTTCACACTTCCTTAGTCTGTTCATCAGTGCAGCGCTCGTCCAACCTGTCCATCATCAGTCATAACATTTATTAATAAAGCGTTTGCTGTTTTTGTGCGCAGGAGATGTGGCATGACGTCTTAAGGCTTGTGTGTTGCGTGTAGAATACGCGCGCGCTGTTTACCAGACCATAGCAACGGTGCCGGCGTCCATAGAAACAGGTTTCGTGAAATTAGTTCTTGTTCCATAAATGTGACCCTGGGCCACAAAACCAGCCATAAGGGTAATTATTTTTAAAAATTGAGATCCAAACATCTTCTGATTAAATTAGCTTTCCTTTCATGTCCGGTTTGTTAGGAGAGGACAACATGTGGCTGAGATGCAACTATTTGAAAATCTTGAATTTGAAGGAGCAAAACCTCTAAATATTGAGAAAATCGCCTTTAAAGTTGTTCAAATGAAGTTCTTAGGAACGCACATTACTTACAGCAATGTATTAGCAATTGCATATAAGTTTTGATATATTTAAGGTAGGAAATGTACTTAATAGCCTAATGATTTTTGTCTTAAAAGAAAAATGTATCATTTTGACCCATACCATATATTTTTGTCTATTGCTACAAATATACCACTGCTACGTATTACTGCTTTTGTGCTCCAGAGTCACAAATGTGAATTAAAAGTTCTGTTTTGATTACTATTGCATAAGCCAATTAAAAGAGAGAAATCTGTGATGTGTTTTCATGATCTGAAGCTCTCGGACTGATGGAGCTGCTGCCCGTTCTGGAGCCGGAGGAGCAGCCGAAGAGCAGACAGTGGTATCAGCTGCTGTGAATTACTCTCATCTGTGTGTGTGTGTGAGTGTGTGTGTTTCACAGCTGTCTGTTTCTCTCACAGGTATGTGGTGGTGCCCACAGGAGCCGGTCCTGCCGTTTCTGTGGGTCACACCTGCACCTTTCTGCCCTCCAGTGATGGAGGAAAGGGACGGATTGTAATCGTCGGTGGAGCCAATCCTGACGGCAGCTTCTCTGACTCCTACATTATCAATCTAGGTAGTGCGCTCACTACAGCATGCTGCATGACTAGGGTGCAAACTAAGTCCTGTTACAGTCTGAAGTAATAAAGACACATTATTAATCATCTTGTGGAGTTTATTGCATGTAGTTTCTCAGTAGCTCATGAGATGCAGTTATGTAACATATTGCCTTGTATTTTGTTGCAGATACTCATGAATGGGACATTCCAGACTGGGACGGGCTGCAGGCGCGATATGAACACTGCAGCTTTGTTCCCGAGAGCGACCCGCAAAGTCTGTGGGTGTTTGCTGGAGCCGAGAAGAGCGGGAACCGCAACTGTGTTCAAGTGTTGCGCACATCAGGTTATTAAACGCTGAATATTAACATGCATCATGTGCCATGCATGTACATTTAAACACTACTAAAAACAGGAATAATGAAGGTTTTTTGTGTTTTGGAAAGAAGTCTCTTCTGCTCAGCAAAGCTGCATTTATTTGATCAAAAATACTGTAAAAATTGCTAAATATTATTGCAATTTCAAACAGCAGTTTTCTATCTAAATATGTGTTAAAGTATAATTTATTTCTGTGATACGCAGCTGTATTTTCAGTATCTTCAGTGTCACATAGAAATCACTCTTAATATACTGATTTACTGCTCTGGAAATATTCCATAAAAAAAGAAATTAACGCTTTCATGCATCAAGAAAGCATTCAACTCATCAAAAGCGTCATTTTTAAAGTTAGGAAAGATTTCTATTTCAGATAAATGCTATTCTGATGTATCTGAATTCTTCCTAACTGTGCTGTGTGTCATCTCTAACGCAGCTGATGCTGAAGGCCGTGGTTCGTGGCAGACGGTTCAGGTGAAAGGAGCGGCTCCGACGGTCAGGACGTATCATACCAGCTCGGCCTGTGTTGGAGACAGACTCTATGTGTTTTCTGGAGGAGATGCCGGAGCTTCGCCCGTCGCTGATCCACAGCTCCACGTCTTTGATATGGGTCTGACGAACACTAAATACTTCAGCAGATTCAGAACTTACACGACTGAAGCATGACAGAGAGACTGTGTTTGTTTGTAGTCAGTGTGACGTGGCTGCAGCCGGAGAGCAGAGGAACGCCTCCAGCGCCGAGACACGGTCACGTGATCACCGCCGTGGGCTCCAACATCTACATACACGGAGGAATGGCTGGAGAGAAGTTCCACAGCGACATGTTCCTACTCAACACCGGTGATGACATTATTCATTATGCACTAAGAACAAAACATTTGCAAACTCAAAAACAATAAAGCAAGGAATTTTACAATAGCATCTTATATGGATTACATCATAGAAGGCTCTTACAGGCAACTGAACATTGTTGTATTTCACTCTTTTCTTCTCTCATATTTTTCCAGAAACAATGAAATGGGAGAAGGTTAGAGCTAAAGGAGACGTACCGCCAGGAGTAGCAGCTCATTCATCTGTAACCTTCGGGAAAAACATCTTCATCTTCGGAGGAATGACGGCAGACGGAGCCACAAACGCCATGTATAAGTTTCAGTGCGGTACGAACTCACACGCTTATTATAACAGCTCAAGATTTTGCAGCCTTTTGAATGAATATTCAATACACATCTTGATTTACATAACGCTCTCATAACGAATGACTGAGACTTTCTAAAGGAAATGTATCAAAATAAAAGCACATTAAAATTGTGATTTTAACATCAGAGTAACTTAAACTTAAGAGAGTAAGTTTAAAGACTCCTTAAAAAACTGTTAAAAAGTGTTAAACGTTTAGGAAAATTTGCTTTTTGATCTTTGCTTGTGAATTATTTGTCTAGAGTTTTGAAAAACGACAAAACTAATGTAAAAATGATTGTAAAAAACTGTAATATAAATATATTTACCTTACCTTAAAATCAGTTCTCACTTTTGCTGGCAGACAAACAGCGCTGGACGCGGCTGAGGTTTGACGGAGATCTTCCTCCGAGCAGACTGGATCACTCCATGTGTTTAGTGCCATGGCGTGTGAAGATGCCTGAAGAACACGCAGCTCAGTCACGGTACGCAGACGTGGTGCACCTGTGCTTCATCTTCGGAGGAATGGACACTCAGGGCGTCATATTCAACGACTGCCTCGTTACTGTGCTCACATGAATGCTCAATTCAGTTAAACTATAACCTGAATCTGTTTTCAGCTGTAAAACTATAAAACTTGGTATTGTAATTGTTCACCATGTGTTTGGTAAATGAGTTGATGACAAAAAGGAATCTATGAGAACTGGTTGTTTTTATACTTGTTTGCTTGTTGATTTTAGATAAATGTAATAATTTTGACTTTGTACACACCTGAAAAACTTCAATCATAAAAAAAGTAAATTACATTTTTTACAGTATTTTTAATACAGAGCTTCCTAAACTGGCGTTCGTGAGTTGATAAAAAGCTAAAATTAATTTGTGTTGATGTTAAGAGCCCTTTTCACACATACAGACTTTACTGGTAAATTACCGTTAAAAGATGACACATTTATTTCACGCAGTTTTGAAATCATCTAAGATGTCTCCGGGCCAAAAGAAGCTGCATCAATGTAAATGTTTGACACAAAAATGAAAACATCAACAAAAACACTGATTGCGTGTTTTATACCCTTTCATGTTTACAAATACCACACCGGGAGGTGCTGCCGTTTAGAGGTCATTTCTAGTTAATAATCACAGAATTTACTGGTAATTTGAAAACGAAATGAATGGTGCTTTAACATCAGTGCCTGTGTGAACAGCGACTTTTAAGAGGAAGCCACGGCTGAATTTTCAAGACCCCAAATGGGTGTATCTGAATGAAGACCTAAAATTACCATGGATAAGATCTTGGGAAGAGATGCAACTAAGAAAATTAAGATCATGATACAAGCTGTGTGTCATACATGCCTAGACACTTTTGGAGTGAAGGAGGGGAAGAAGGTTAAAGCACCAGCAGGTCCCTGTAGGAGACAACATCAGATTGCAGAGTTGCAAAAGGAACTATATTAGCTTAGAAGAAGATGAGTGAAAGAAGATGAGTGAAAGAAGGTGAAGAGCTGAAGAGCTATGCAAGAAGAAGCTAATTCGGAGAGAGCAGAGAGAGAAGCGTTAAAGTCTTCTTTGACAGTCCCTCTCGGTTCACAGCTGACATTCTTGGAAATCCAGAGTGGAAAGCTGTTATGTTCAAAGGAAGAAGTGGAGGACCTTCGTATAAGAACTTTAAGAACTGCCCAAAGATACTGAAGAGGTTAGCAAAGCTTCTGCAGACTCCTTGAAAGAAGCATCAGGAACCCTGGCTCTGGACACTGGCTGGGTGCTGCTTTGTTCCTCAGGAGCTGAATTCATGAGGACTTGATCAATTTCAGGAGGTTTCCTTTCTAGATGTTAAAGTATTCTGGTCCATCATCACTGATTGGCTAATATCTACTCCAACAAGTATGTCGACACTCCGGATGCCTGGAGACACACTGATGCAACAAAAAAGCACTTTCCCACCACGTAGATCTGGAAACTAGCGGCCGACAGCGACATCTTTATTCGCAGTATTTTCAAACATCTACAACCTGAATGGAGTGAATTTTCATGATAACAAAGATGTCATGTAAATGCACAGTTTATTCGATTGAAAGAGCATGAAAATCTGACTAAATCTCCTTTCACAAATACACACTTCCTCATTAATACGAATAGAATAGCGCCAACCCCACCAACTTATGCATAAGACACTGGAGCATTACTAAGTATTACCATCAGAAGGAATAAAGCTAGTGTGTCTCACATGGATTTGCTGGAAATGAGGCTCACTGGGGGAAACTTTACTATTAGGTGGCAGAGGGTTGAGAAGGGTATTATGGCAGAATGCACAATATATGTGACTTTGTTTCTAGCCACCATGAACCTATTAAGGTAGGAGAAAAGCAATATAAAAGGCCAATAGGCACAAGAGTTCAAACTTGCACAGCCATTATGGATGATGTTACTGTAATGACTCCATCAATCCAGGCAACTCAGTGGATCCTAAGTTCACTGGAGAAGATGGCTACCTTGTCAAATCTGCAATTTAAAAAAGGGAAAATCTAGCTGTCAAAGAAGACATATAGTAAGGGGCTAAAATACCAACTATTGAAGAACAAGGGATTAGATGCCTGTAAAAAAGCTATCGCTACACTCTGAAGGACAGCACCAATCTTAAGGATACCATACCTTAACTGGCCAGTCGGCTCAAGGAAATTGACAACAGCCAGCTACTTGGGAGGTTTAAGGTATGGTGTTTTCAGTAGTGTCATACCCAAACTACAATGGCCATTCCTGCAATATGACTTCCCCTTTACTCAGGTGGAAGTGATGGAGAGTCTGTGCCGCCGGTTTGTGTTGAAGAAGCCTGGGTGTTCTTCCAACCTTCAGCTCAGAAAATTTGTACAGCAAGACCTTCAAGCTCTGCTTATCAGTCTCATTGGTGGTGGGGGAATTTAAGGGAATCAGCACACTGCTACTATCTAAGGATGAGAAATTTCAACATGCCAACAAGACAGAAGTGGAAGCCGCAGGGGGCAGTGATGGAAGTGGAACTGTACTGGAAACACTGGGAAATCATTCACGTGGATTGCCAAGGAAAACTGGGACTAGGAAACTACAAAGCCAAGAGTTGGAGTTAGGCCAATGCCAAAGGTAGGACACTTGTGGTGCAGAGGGTCAGAGAGGCTGCAGAAGAAGACCGGTGTGTAAGAGAAGTACGAGCAGAGACTCTTACCAGTGTGTAAGAGACCGGTGTGTAAGAGAAGTACGAGCAGAGACTCTTACCAGTGTGTAAGAGTTAAGTCACCTTTATTTTTATAGCGCTTTTAACAATACAGATTGTGTCAAAGTACTGAACAGTATCAAATCGGAGAATAGAGTGTCAGTAATGTATAATGACAAGATTACACACTCAACTTTCAGCTAAGGGCATTTCATTATTGAATGGATATACGTTAATGTCTAGATCAGCTAATTTTTGAATCGGAGCAGTAGGGCTCACTTCTCAAGGGACGTGGGATCAGGCACTCAAGTATGGAAGGAACTCTGGAGTGCTGACCAGGGCAAATTATCCTTTCTCTTGCATGCTGTAGCTGACCTATCACCAAATTTAAACAACCTAAAGATCTGAATCATAGACTCCTGCTATCAGTGCGGAGCAAACCTGTGTATTCTGAATCAAATTTTGACAAGATGTCCCAAAACACTGGGAGAAGGACACTACAAATGGTATCTATACTGAAATGGATTGGACAATGTGTTAGGAATGAAAGGATGCCACATTGTTTGATGGAAATTAAAATGATCAACTTACAGAGGGCTGAATTCAAAGACACCCCCAAAATGATGCAGCAGGTTAGTCCATTTTGCTAAATATGTATGCATGCCTGACAACACCCTATCACTGACTGACCAACAAACCAGTCATGCCGAATGATGTTACAGCCAGCATAACATTCTCCACGGCTTCTCCAGACCCTTTCACATCTGTCACATATCATCTTCACATATGGCACCCTGTGAAAAGCACAGGGTGCCAATGGCGGACCTACCAATTCTGGTGTAGGGCAGTGAGCACAGGGGCCACTAGAGGACATCAGGCCCTCAGGTCACCCTCATTAGGTCTGTGTTTCTGATTGTTTGGTCAGAGACATTCACACCAGTGGCCTGCTGGAGTTTATTTTGTAGTGCTCTGGCAGTGCTCATCTTATTCCTCCTTATATAAAGGAACAGATATCGGTCCTGCTGATTGGTTCTGTGGCCCAGTCCAGCTCTCCAAGAGTAACTGCCTGTCTCCTGGAATCTCCTCCATGCTCTTTGAGACTGTGCTGGGAGACACAGCAAACATTCAGGCAATGGCACTTATTGATGTTCCTCCCTGGTAGAGTTGGTGTTAGTTACTGTTTTCTGATTGTAAGTGGAATCTTTTTGCAGGTGAAGGCTGTGCTGGTCTTCGATGCCCCGCTCAGGTGAAGCATACAGGTTAAGGGGTGAAATGTCATGAATAGATGCAGAGGGATATCCAATAATACCAATGCTCTGACCAAGATGGCACCAATGGCTACCAAGAATATCTCATATTGGTAGTTGCTTCTGCAGTTTCTGCTTGTGGCAAAGCATTATTGATGTGTATTGCACCCAAATCATGAAAGTGGAAAATTTAAATAACCCTTTAAACAATAATCTAAACTTTTATTTATTTCAATTTAATTTTAATGTTTAATAAATTGAAAGAGAAAGGGTTGGGGGTAGAGAAGGGAAGGGGGTAAATTGTCATTAAAATATTTTAATTTGTTTTAATTTTTATTTCAGTTTTAGTAATAAAATTATAACCAAGTTGTACAAAACACTGAAAAGAAGTTTAATATTGTTAAAATTCCAGGGGAACAAAATCAACTTCATTTTATACAGTGACATTTAAAATCAACATAGACACAAACAAACATGCTCATTTTGTATCAAACCTTTATTTTGCTATTGTGGTAGAAATGACTTCTACAGTTGCCAGATTTCAATAAATAACTTTGAGAATGTGACATGACGTTTATCCAGTAACCCCTGACCCGGAGCACCCTCCCTCCCGCTCATCGCCCCTCACAGAACTGCCTGACAACAGCAGTATCGAGCCTCAAACCAGGCTGACAAAATCTCCACCGGAGTGAAGAGAAAATAAGACAACAAACGCAACTCTTAACGCTTCTCACAAGTCTTTCTCGAAGAGATTGAAGGCTTTACGTTCGCCCGTCTTGTACAAAAATGTCCGTCGTGTTCAATATGTACACCTAGAGAGGCGAGGGCATCAACGCGACTGAAAACTTAGTCCCGACGATCTACAACTCGTCCTTGTCACCCTGATCTTCGCCCTCCTCTGGTGGCGGTCCACCTGCGCTGCCGTACAGCTTGCTTACGATGGGCTGCACGATTTCCTCCAGCTCCTTCTTCTTGGCCTGGAAGTCTTCGAGATCTGCATCCTGGTGAGACTCCAGCCACTCGATCTTCTCCTCCACGGCCTTCTCGATGGCCTCCTTGTCCTCAGATGACAGCTTGCCGCCCAGCTTCTCTTTGTCTCCGATCTGGTTCTTCAGGGAGTAGGCGTAGCTCTCCAACTCGTTACGGGCGTCGATGCGCTCCTTCAGCTTCTTGTCCTCATCAGCAAAGCGCTCGGCCTCGTTCACCATGCGCTCGATGTCCTCTGGCGTCAGACGGTTCTGGTCGTTGGTGATGGTGATCTTGTTCTTGTTGCCCGTGCCCTTGTCTTCGGCGGTGACACGCAAGATGCCGTTGACATCGATCTCAAAAGTCACCTCGATTTGAGGAACACCACGGGGAGCCGGAGGGATGCCGGTCAGGTCAAAGGTGCCCAGGAGGTGGTTATCTTTAGTCAGTGGACGTTCACCTGGAAAGATGCAGAGAAGATTTAAGATGAGTGTGAATGTAGAAACAGCTTAAAAATAATCAAAAAAAAAAAAAAAAAAATAGAGCAACAAACCAATTTAAAAGACAAAACAAAACTGAATGAGACTAAAACAGGAGAAGGCCTAAAAATCTAGAAAAGAAAATGAAATAAAACAGGGCTGTACATGTGAATGCATGTTTCTTAAATAAAAAAAAAAAAAAATCTTTAATATCAATCACCCGAATAAAAAAAAAAAATAAAAAAAAAGGGTCAATGGTAAATGTATGCATGTTTATGCTTTAATACCATACAACCTACAATGGCTATTTTCAGGAAATGGCTTAATGTAGCAAAATATGAGCTTTTGAAAGTGTTACGATAAACCAATGAGTGAACAGATGTAAATGCAATTCTGTAAGAGTTTGTTTTGACTCAAGTGTCACTCACCTTCATAAACTTTGATGGTCACGGTTGGCTGGTTGTCAGAAGCGGTGGAGAAGATCTGAGATTTCTTGGTGGGCACAACAGTGTTCCTAGGAATGAGTTTGGTCATCACTCCTCCAACAGTCTCAATGCCAAGGGTCAAAGGGCAAACATCCAAAAGCACCAGGTCACCTGTTAAACACATTTCAGTCATTAAGCATCTCACAAGAAACTTGGTGTCATTATACACCCAAGCCCTAGATATGTCCATCATTAAAGGCTGTAGATGGACTCACCAGTGTCCTCTTCTCCTGACAGGACTCCAGCCTGGACAGCAGCTCCGTAAGCTACAGCCTCATCAGGGTTGATTCCTCTGGA
>JAUMHE010000084.1:234892-259908 GCA_032359235.1 Enteromius mattozi | reverse complement strand
TTAGAGAAGGAGGTAATAGAGTGCTTTCGGAGGAGATATAAACAGTGAGCAAAACAAAAAAAGGACAAAAAAGCTACTGTTTCCCCCCACACAGAAACCATCAGCTGACTGCTCCACCATCTCAGCAACTTCACCATCTGACAGCAGAGAAAAGTAAAGAATTAGCTTCAACAAGACATCATCAGGGTTTGATGTCACCCACATCTTCTCTGTCCTCCCCTTCTCCAGACTGGAAGTCAACAGTGTGCAACAGGATGAAATCACACTTCACATCTCCCCTTTTCCCCACCAGACCGACTGGATCACAATGATCAACCACCAGGGAATGCTGTACTGTTGAATACAGAGCAACGACTGCCAGCACTGACTGCAGCTCATTGTTTCAAAGGCCTTGATATAATGAACACTCCACAGAAGGACAAAAAAGAGACATCATGATGTCTGAAATCTCTCCTCAGCTTACTGGCAGTTGATGTCTGGCAGTATTTGGAAAGTTGTGGAATATGTGCAGTCATTAACCAAAGCAAAGACCCAACACTTCACCTTGCAACGACAACAACCATCAAGCCAGGAATAGTCAGCTGCAAATATGGCTTGACCCAAAAAAAATTCGAACAAAAGGTTTCTCAGTGGATTACAGTAGTATCAGATATACTTAAAAACATACTAAAAGTTTACCAAATTTTGACTCCATGAAGGGCCCCATTTTCAAAATGGCTGCCGTCAGGTCCTTAAGGTGACCATTGCTCCTTTGTATTCCTCCTAGACCAGGAATACTGGTGCCTGATACATGTTTTGGCCATGTAATATTGTAATTAGCATATTTGCATGATAGATAAGTAATTAAAAGTACAATTAAAGCAATTGGTTACAAGCATATTTATGTGAAAAATAAGTACAATGTCCCTTAAATAATTGCATTTTTCTCCTTATTCGTTTTATCGTTTTGCCTAGTGTTGGTGGTTTCTGTGGTTCATAACCAGTTTTTTGATTCCAATAAAGAATAAATTCATTAGAACTGTGTGGTACTGTAAAATAAGTCAAAACAGGGCTGCAACGTAAAGGTTCAGTACCGCTAACCCATTGTTCTCAAACTCAATTTCTGGAAGGCCACACCTCTACACAGTTTTGTTCCAACCCTAATCAAACACACTAGGGGCCTGTACCATGATGGTGGCTAAAGAAACTCAGGGTTATAGGATTAGTTTTGAGTTGACAGAACCAAACCACTCCAATCTGGGTTTGTTGGTACCATGAAGCTGGTCATCAACTTTCTCTGTCAACTCAGGCTTGATCCTGAGTTAATTGAGCCTGTGCACATGAAAGTGTGACAACAGCAGCCAATCACATGCCTTGAAACTGTGATTCACTTCTCATGAGAAAGTCAGTGCAATTCACTACCAAAGATTAAAAGATTAAACAATATGAAGAATTTAAACATTTACACAGCAAGATGAAAGATCTATCAATGAAGGTGGAAAACTTAAAGAAAACATATGCAAGTAAGTTGTAAAGTTACTTTATAAAGTTGATAATATTTCTAAGTATAACAATAAAATAACATAAATCAGACATGTGTCATGCATCAGACATGTGTCATTTTGCTTGAAGCTGATTAGTCAAATTTCGTTTTGAGATCTCTAACCCAGAACATAACCTTCCCTGGAGCAGGTTAGCTTTGGAGCTTAAGTTACTATGATGACGAACACTGCTAAAAGCCAAACCAATTTCATAGTACCTAAAACCTAGGATTGGTGCAAACTAAACTGAAACTTACCTGGCTAACCAGCTAAACCAGCTTCATGATACGGAGCCATTTCTTATGTTTTACAGCAAATGGGGCAAGTTTCATGGTTTACAAAAACATGAGTCCATGGTCAAAACTGCATTTGGAGTGCCCTTTTCCTCAAGCTAATTCAACAATGTTATCATCTCTTAAAAAAACTCACATTGCCTTTTTTATGTATTAGAAATCTGGGTGGGAATGGGCGGTGGGTGGTTTAAGTAGTCAAGAATGAATTTTGTTTGTGCAAAATAGTATACACTGTACTTCCAACAACATTTCAATGAGTTTCAATATCAAATGTCAGTGTTCTCTTCTACCATCTTCTGAATTGCTGAAAATTGTGAATTTAGTTTTGTTGGGTTTAGTATAATGCCACCTTTATACTCAAAAACATCTATAGAGGATGCATTAAATATGTTTTACCTTATTCAAATTGAAATGAGTGACCATTTTAAAGGGTTCAGAGTTCAGAGTTGTTTATGATCAAAGTTATACAACTCCAATTTAAGTTACTTTTGGGTGCAATAACTTTTGACAAAATTGTTTAAATCTCTGGTTCACCCCAAACAAAGATAAAACCTGACAGTAATCTCACAAAATCATGTATTCCAAGTCCAATGGATTCATAGACCCAGAAAACATGGTGTTACACCCCAAGATTACTTGGCTAGGTCAAATAATGAAGGATTTAGGATATTTTAAGGGCTTCCTGCCCGTCTTGGGCACCATTCTTGAAAATTACACCTTTCTAGTGGGCAAACTTTGGTAAACTATTAGTATGTTATTAAGGACATCTAATATTACAAAAACAGCTGAGAAACCTTTTGTTAGAATTTTTTTAGGGTTAGGTGTTTTTTTCCATATATGCAGCCGTCTAGAAGGAGGAATCTATGGAGGTCAGTGTGCCATCAGTGCTGGGTATAAAAAGGACCAGGTAGTAACTGTGCAGGCCCAGGGATACCCAGGCTGTTACCGATATCCAGCTTTTTAATGGTTCCCAAACTCTCTTCAAGCAAACTAGTGCCTGCATGGGTGCACCTAGTTTTAGCCAATTAATTTCAAAGACATCTTAAGTAACACTTTAAAGAGGATACCCATTCTATGGTCAACAGACTCTTAGGAGACAATTTTTTCCATGAACTTTGTGAATAAACTGTTGTTACTAAACTTATCTCTGTTTTATGTAATTCTTTTAACCTCTAAAAACCTCTCACATGGTAAAATCTGATCCAATTTTAAACTTTGTAACCCAGTTTGTTAGGCTAATCATTAAAAGCTGTGGCGGGAATGATCAGGGTCGCCCTGGCTACACATCAGGAGCACCTGGAACTCCTCAGCGCGGGCCAATCGGCCACAGCCAACTCCCCTTTAAAAGATGGCGTGAGGCGCCAGAAGACTGAGAGCCATCTCTGATGCCGTGTGATGTACTTACCTTGTCTTATCTCTCCCACCAGGTGATACGCCGTGACCGATTGGCCCAGGGGATCACGTTTGAGCACTGGAGCACCGGACACCACGACCTGCAAGAGGGAAGAAGGGAGATACGAGCACCGCCGGCACCCGATCATCAGCACCTACCACTTACCTGTTTGTTCACGCTGTTTCACAATAAATCCACCATCCGGGGTTCACAAAAGATATTGCTCTGTCGTGTTGTTCTTCACCAAGTTCACAGTGGTGGGGAATGTGGGCAGGGCGGAGCTACGACAGCACAGTGGGCAACATCTGATGATATTGATATTATCCCCTCTCGGAAGACTGCAGGAAGACCCGTACCCGGACGTAAGTGGCGTCGCCTTATATGGTAATTTTTCCCTGTGGTTGGTTGAGGCTGTCGACTAAAATCTGGTCTCTCTGTCCCGGTTCCGACGTGGAGTGAGAGGAAGAGCAGCCCAGAGAGGAATCCCTGTCCCGGCGGCCGGACGACGGGGGTGTCGCTTGGGGGAGAGAATGTCACGAAGCAGCCACCTCCCATACTCATCATCACCACCCCGTCCCTTCTTCACCGCCCTTCTCCAGGCTCCTGTCAGGAGTGGGCGTGTGAGAGAGGAGGGGCGCCGGAGTGAGCAGGTCTGGTAGCGTGTCATCGCCGCCGCTGTTAAAAGCCGAATGCGCTTCTCCTCGAGAGACTGGTCTCTTCCCCCTGTGCATGCACGCTGGTGTCCTCGTGGGTCCAGGAAGGGAGCAGCGAGAGAGCGCCATGCCGCCTGAAATGCGAGCCCCCAGAGATGCGAGACGCTGAAGACACGAGTCGGCAGAGACATGAGCTCTGGACAAGAACCGCACCCGTAAACGGCTGCCGGGCCAGGATGCCGGGCTGTTGTGTCCTCTTCTCACATGTACGGCCCAGAAGGACGAAGCCGCTACAGAAGCTGCCGCCTCTCACAGCCCAGAACTGAAAGGGGAGCGCATGCGAACCGCCGGACTCTCCCCCTTCCTTGGACCCTTCCCCTTGGAACACTGCCTGACCCTCACTTTCCCTGTAGCACGACGAGGAGAACAGTTCCCCTGTTATTTTGGACACTTTTACCCTGGACACTGTTATTACCTTTTATGTTATATTTTGTTCAATAAAAAGAGCCTCTCTGAGGTCTGATGCCACTCCCACTGTGTCTGTCTAAGCTCCTCCCGTCACAAAGCCTACAACTCTGGTGACTCAGAGACATACAGGAAGACCAGACATGATCTTCAGAGTGCTGTCAGGACTATAAAGAGAGTCTATAGAGACAAGATGGTGAAAACTTTCAGGAATGTAATCTCAAAAGCTTGAATGGCTGTCACAGAGTCTGCTTGCTGTGCTCTGGACTGGCCACTTTTGATGGCACTTTCCTGGTTCACTGTATCATCTCATGAACTCTATTTCCCATGGTCCTTTGTCCTGTCTTTCAGTTCTGATGATCAACAGCTATAGGTAACTAGCTCATTAACTCATCACTTTTTATACCATGCTCACTTAGTCTTTTGTTGCAGCAGTATTGTACCCGTTATGTTGTTACCCTTTTGCCTGTTGGTTTGTTTTTGTATTCTTAGTTTTTGATCACAATTAACTACTGCGTTTGGATTTTTTTTGTTTCCCTGGTATTCTGTGACAGAGGCTTACTGAATACAGAGGGATAAAAGGATGGAACAACTTACTACATGGCACTGTATGACTCTTTGCCGGGTGAATCAAATGCCTTCTATGCACAGTTTGTGGACAGAAACACCTTGTCAGCAAACAATAACAGATGCTGTTCTCTTATAGTTTTTGTTTGTCTGGTTTGTTTGTCTGGTGTGTCCAGATGGCTTAGAGTCAACCCATGGAAAGCACCTGGTCCTGATAGTGTTCATGGCTATGCCATCAGATGTGTGCCAGCCAGCTAGCAGAGGTGCTTACAGACATCTACAATCTGTCTTTCAGACTGCCTTTGATTGCCACCTGCTTCAAGAAAACCACTATCGTCCCTGTCCTTTGAAGTCTATTGTCACCTGGCTAAATGTCTACCGGCCTGTGGCACTGACCTCTATTAATCATAAAGTGTTTCGAGTGGCTCATTAAAGAACACATCTGTTCTTGCCAGACACCATGGACCCTCTCCAGTTTGTGTATAGAAAAAAGAGATCATCTGATGACACCATCGCTCTTACCATTTACATTGTCCTCACACACTTGGTAACCATGTATCCATATTGACCATGAACACAGGAGCCTTACAGGCTCTGTTCAAGCATCCAATATCATCTTTTGCTGATGAAATATCAATCCAGTGCTTCTCTTACCATGTTGAGCTCCTCAAACTTGGCGCGGGTCAGTGTCTCAGAGAAGTCTTCACCCCTGAAGAAGTACTCGATCTCGATGCGGGCCTGATGCTGGGTGGACAGTGCTCTCTTGGCCTTCTCCACCTCACGACGCAGCTTCTGCACGGCACGGTTGTCCTTGCGCGCGTCCTTTCCGGTCTTCTTCTTGTAGAGCTTGATGAAGTGCTCCATGACACGCTGATCGAAGTCTTCCCCGCCGAGGTGAGTGTCTCCATTAGTGGCCAACACCACAAAAACTCCATTATCGATGGTCAGCAGGGAAACGTCAAAGGTGCCGCCACCGAGATCAAACACCAGGATGTTCTTCTCACCGCCCTTTTTGTCCAGACCATAAGCAATAGAGGCGGCAGTTCTGAGGAGAACACCAAGATATCTATCAGGGTTTGCTATTGTCATCTTGCATTATCAACACACTTTTGTGCTTTAATAAAAGCAAAAGTGATACAGTACTTACGGCTCATTGATGATTCTGATGACGTTTAGACCGGCGATGGTTCCTGCATCTTTGGTGGCCTGGCGCTGGGCGTCATTGAAATAAGCAGGCACAGTGACTACAGCATGTGTGACCTTTAGAAGAGAAGACACAGATCAGGTGTTGAGTTTTACTGCTGTGCAACTGAGATTACATGTGTACATCCCAAATAATGTACTTATGCACTATTCTGTGTTGTTTAGTATTGTAAACAGTGGGAGTAGTGTGTTCACACTGAAAATTCCAAAAAGAAATAGTGCACTTTAAATAACTGAATGAAGCACATAACCAAAAACACACAAGTGTGAAATGTTGAACACTTCATCCACTCAACTGTCACAGCTTTAATTACATTGTGAAGGGGAAGGGTCTATCAGACTCCAATTAGTTATGACAAAATAACCTTATAAAATTCATACACTACATGGTTGAGTACATAGTGCATAAGTACATAGTGTATGAGTGCATGGTGTGTAAGTGTATAATGTGTCATTTGGAACCCAGTATACATGCTTTCTTTTGTGTTGGTATCAAAACTTTACCCTTTCTCCTAGGTAAGCCTCCGCAGTCTCCTTCATTTTAGTCAGAACCATAGCAGAGATTTCCTCAGGGGTGAAAGTCTTCATCTGACCTGATCCAATGTCCAGCTGGATGTGAGGCTTGTTCTTCTTCTCAATCACCTGAAAGAGAAGCAGCAGGTGTTTAACATTTCATATTGAAGTCAAAGGTATATATAGTTCAAACTCAAGCTGGCAGATGTGTGTACCTTAAAAGGAAAGTATTTAATGTCCTGCTGCACAGACGAGTCTCCCCATGTGCGGCCGATCATCCTCTTGGCATCAAAGACGGTGTTCTCGGGGTTAGAGGTCAGCTGGTTCTTCGCAGCATCTCCGATGAGACGCTCTCCTTCGGTGGTGAAGGCCACGTATGATGGAGTGATGCGGTTTCCCTGGTCATTAGCGATGATCTCCACACGGCCATTCTTGAACACTCCAACACTGGAACAAACATAAAATAGCATAAGTAGAAACTCATATGTTCGTTAAAAATAATAATAGAGAAATGTTTTAAATTACTAGGAAAAAAATCTAACAAACACACACACACAGCGCATCTTGAAAGTATACTCAGAGCTTCATTTTCTGTTACAGCCTTATTCCACTCGGAATTAAAAACTTCTTTACAATTTTTACCTTAAAATTCTACAAACAATACCCCAAAATGAAGACGTGAAATAAGTTTTAATATAAGCCTTTGCTCAATACTTTGTTTAAGTGGCACCAGTTATAGCATCAAATATTTCTAAATATCCAAGTGTGTTTTAATAGGTCTTCACTGAGGAGAGGATTGAGTTTGGCCACACGATATAAACCATATATTATCATGGAGATCACTAGAGTGACCATCAGCTTCTTGGTCACCAATCTAGACAAGGCCCTTCTCCATCAGTTTGTCCAGGATTGTAAAAATAAACACATTTTAAGGATCCCGTGAACCCTATATATGATTCCAGACTCGTCTCACCATGAGTAGGTCGTCCCAAGGTCTATTCCAATCACTGTCCCAACAATTTCCTTCCTGTAAGTTTCCTTCTTGTAAGTTTCCTTCTTGTCACTTTCCTTTTCATCTTCCTCTGTGGTAAACCACCAGCAGGAACTACTGGCCACCAGCAGGAACAAGCAAAGCAATCGCATTTTGATGTTGATCTTGTGTCAAATGGTCACTGATTTCTGTAATGAGCTCTTTAAAAATAAATGTCACAAGTCAGGGCATATAATAAATGACTATTTTACATCTATTTCCAATAAACATTAACACATTAAAAACTGAAAAAAAGATTTGAGATTTGCATGTAATTAAACAGACAATTAGATATGTGACAGGCATTCCTCAAATTCTTTATTGACAAAATAGAGTGGTCTGGAGTTACTTAACTTAATTTTTTTGTAACTTATTTCAAAAAGTGAAACTTTCATATATGTTTTGGATTCATTACATGAAAAGTAAAACATTTTTCTTGCATGGAAGCGATCAGTCTCTGGCTCTGCTGAGGCACTATTGAGCCTTCTGCTCATCTGGATTATAGGATCGACTGTTTCTCATCTTTCTCTTGAAAATATCCCATAGATTCCTTATGAGCTTCAGCTCAGGCATTTTGGCATGTGGGCAGGTGCTAAAGTCCTGCTGGAAAAGGAAATCAGCATCTCCAGCTTAAAGTCCTCCAAAATCTCCTGATAGATGGCTGCATTGACTTTGGACTTAATAAAAAAAAACAAATGGACCAGCACCAGCAGAAGTCACGACACCCAAAATCATCCCTGACTTCAGAAACTTCACACTGGACTTCAAGCAGCTTGGATTCTGTGCCTCACCAGTCTTCCTCCAAACCTTGATTTCAAATGAAATGCAAAATTTACTGAAGCTCTCTCAAGTGTTTGATTCAGCTTGACAGTGTTCTCAAGCTTTCACTCATCTCTGTTGCCTGTGCACCTTTTCCTTCCCAATTACTTTCTTTCAGTCAATTTTGCATTTAATATGTTTGATACAGCACTCTGTGAACAGCCAGCCCTTTCAGTAATGACCTTTTGTGACTTATTCTCATTATTGTGAAAAAGAGATACCCAGAATTAATACTGTAGGGATGGTCATTCATGATTCATGTAAAGAATCTATGATAAATGAAAGTTTTGAAGAAAAAAAAAGAACTTCACAATATTCAAAGTTGTTGAGATGCACCTGTATCGTGCTCTAAAATAATTGGCTTTGAACACTAGAATCTCTTTCTGACAGGCAACAGAAGATTAGCTTCCTTTTGAAAGAACATAAATGATTTTACTTGTGTAACTAAGAAGTGGATTTCCCCTTCCCATGGGGAAATTATATGTATAAAAACCATCATATGTATGCATAACAAGTTGGCTAATGCCTAAAGTTAAGTAAATCAAACATATTATTAATTTTTTCTCAGTGTAGAAGGATGTCTTCCTTATTATTCCTCTTATTTTCCGGTTAATTGTTTTAGTTTGAGTTCAACAAGCATACAATGTATCAATTTCATTAAAACTATATTTGATCAAATTGAGTTGACCCAACTCAATTAAATTTCATCGCATTAATTTCTTTTTTATGAGTTGGGGCTACATGTATTTATTGGATGGAAATCCTGCCTTCAACTAAATTGAGTTCATCCAATGAATAATTTTTTTGAGTTTAGATGGAGAAGGGTGTTTGGTCAGGGTCCAGTTTATCTGACAGTAACAGTGGCATTATTTCATATGGAAACTTTTGTATCAAATATAATTTAATTTTCAATCGGGCCAAATTTTTTAACTATTACCGAAACCATCGTTTACTCTGTTGTCTGTCAAATTAAAGCAATTCTACTACCACTTTCAATTAATTATAAATTTCACATATTTATCAAAAGATATCATTCTTATTAGAACCAAATATTTAACATTTACTTTATCGCCCAAAATTAAACACATTTTTAAAATGTTAGTGGGATATATCCATTCATTTAATATATTTATGATTCTAATAAATGTATATATTTTGTGATGATCGTAAAACCACAAATCATCAGTTTTTTCACAGTGTGTTTGTGGATGGTTTATATTCATAACCTTAGAAACTTCACTGTGAAATACAGTATTTATGAACTTGTTAAACATTAACAAAGATGACTTCCTGGTAAACAACATCTCTCTGCTGTGAAAATTTTATGCACACAAATCCATAGAGCTTGAAAGTGAAACCAATGTTTTCTGCATTTTAGTTTATTTCTAATACAAAAGCCCTCAAAGTGATGAAAAAGAAAAATGCAATAAATATTAAGTCCTTTATAGAACAATATGATGTATAGAAAAAACCTTAGACTCTTAAGCTTTTTTCTTTATATGTGTATTTCTGTCATGCACCTTTTCTGTACATTAAATGTACTGATATCGCCATTCTGCTTGATAAAAATATTTATATGTAATAATATACGTATGTATAAATAGAAAACTTGAATTTGGAAGTAGTTGTGCAAGTAGTCCCTGGTTCAGTTGATTTAAGAATGGAAAAGGTTCGTTTCTCGCATCCCTAGATATAACTCTTACCTGATAACTGAGCAAGCACTTGTTTAAGGGATGTGTGTGTGCTGTCTGTCTCTCTCCTCTCTGTGTTTCTCCTGTCTTCTCTGAGGCTCGGTTGTAATTTACGGTGTTGTGTTCGTCTGTACAGCCGGTGTTAGGATATTTTCGGTTTCGGATATTTTCTTTTTCAGTGGGCGGAGTAATCATGAATATTCATGAGATTACCGGACTTGTGTCTGGATATGAGAAGATTATTCTATTATTATATTATATACTTGTATAATAGAATTTACAAAAAGGTAGGTAAGTATATTTTCAGCGTTATGCTAAACTTCATTTATTTATCATTTCGTAAAAGTTTATAAAGTTTTGTGTGGAATAGAAAGTAATAACATAACATTATGAAGCTCTGTACTGACTTTTGTTATGTATTTACTATTTTGTAAAAAAAAATAATAATAATAATAATAATAATAATAAAAAAATCATGGTAATCCCAATCTTTTGAGTGGTAATGCCATGAATCGAATATCAGAATCAAGTTCAAAAATGTATTTTTTTTAGGCTACATATATTAAACATAATCTTAGAAGCATAGCTTTATTATTTCAAAAAGAACATTTACATTACTCTCCTCTCCTATG
Organism: Enteromius mattozi; assembly: GCA_032359235.1. Taxonomy (NCBI): domain Eukaryota; kingdom Metazoa; phylum Chordata; class Actinopteri; order Cypriniformes; family Cyprinidae; genus Enteromius; species Enteromius mattozi. Next base: position 249,129 of record JAUMHE010000084.1, on the reverse strand, counting down.
TTGTCTTGTTTTGGTGCATAGCCTGCATACTTTTTATTCCAATTTATCTTTTATAAAACATGCCTCTAATTAAAGCCTAATTAAGTGTATATGTTTCTGAAAGTAGCTTTTATACCTCAGATAAAAACACTACTGATGTGCATCTTGAAGAAAAAAAACCTGAAACTGACATGTTTCAAGATCAGTCAGTGCAAATTTCTTTCAGTTAAAACAGCCCAGACATGCATTTTAGTCTGGGACTAGTTTTAAGCCTTGTCTATGAAACTCAGGTGTGTGACATAAACGATGTTGAATGAGTGTTTGTTGTGCATCAAAATAGATGCCATTTGTATGAATGATCATCATTGTGTAGCATTATTTCAACACCTGGTCAAAGAACAGATGACGATAACATCAGTGAATGTGTACCTGTAGGCTGCAAAATATTTATTAGGCCACTGATATGGTGGTGGACTTTATTTCACTCATTACCAGAGGAAGACAATAAACAAGAGCATAGCAATAAATAACTGAAATGGTAGTCGGTTCACACCTCAATATCTGAGCTGCTATTGGAAATCAGTGTAGATGTAATCATCCTTCTCAAATGTTTGGTTTCACTGAAACTTAAACCTTGTGAAAATATTAATTTGTAAATGTACATTTGTTTGTATAAATGTTTCAATATTTTAAACTGAAAACAAACATTATCAAGTATGATAACAGAGTGATGGTAATGTATAATGACCAGATTAAACTATTTATTTATCAGATGCAGAGACGGTCTCTGTAATCAAAGCGATGATAATCACTAGAAATTACCCCTAAGCAAGCCAGAGGAGACAGCGGCAAGGAACCAAAACCCCATCCGTGAGAGAATGGAGAAAAAAAACCTTAGGAGAACCAGGCTTAGTTGGGGCCAGTTCTCCTCCTGTGTGAAGTACATCTTAGCCTTAAAATTATAAATCCAAAATATCTCTTCACGTTTAACTTCTTATTTCATTTCCTAATAGTAATATTAACATTGATAGATCAGGTCTCCATGCCAAATAATATTTAGGATCCAGCCCCGGACACCAGAAAATATCAGTTAGTCCAGTAACAGGACAACTAGTCAGCAGAGCTGTTGAATCCCAAAATGAGTGTTTAACAGTCCTCTGTGTAACATTTTATGTCTGTCTAGTTCTGTTTAAAGTCTGTGTTTTTGTATTCTTGGTTTAGTTTTGTTTTCATGATTCAGTCTTGTGTCCATGTGCTTTGCCCTTATTTGGTCCTTTAGTTCCTGTCCTAGTTTAGTTGATTATGTTGATAAGTGTCAACCCTGTGAGTACGTTGTACCAATCTTTGTTTTGTTAAATAAAACCCTGTGTATTTGCAATCCATGCCTGAAGTCCAGTATGTTGGAGTACCAGCGTGACACTCTGTCAGTCAAATATTGACCAAGAAAAGCCAGAGAAGAGCAGAAGCAGGAGACGAAGGGATGGTAAGAATAAACAGAGTTTACTGAACAATCTTACTTGCGTATGTCTCAAAGTTCACACTTCGTCTGATCAGCACAAATTCAACATGTACTGTTAAACCAAAACATCCCATCCCAAAACATTTCTCCTGATTTATCTCTGTTCATACAGACAAAACAGCTAATTAAGCCCCACAAGCATGAGATTGAACAACAATGAAAATACATAAGCAAGGAAAATTGATAAGAAATATAAAATATAGAAACATAATAATAAATGAATAAACAATTAAAATACTTAACAGAAAATATAATGCTAAATGATAAAAATAATCAAATAACAAAAATGATCAAATAATAAATCATATGTACGACTAATGATTATAAAATTATGATGTAAATAAATAATAATAAATTCATTTAAGAAAAAACATAAAAATAAACACAACACAATTTGCACGTGAGGATCTAAGGATCCTTCAACATGATCAATACCTTCTATTTTCCTTATTATTTTCTATATAATTTTACAATAGAATTTGTATTATTAAGATATGATGAAATTAAATTAAAATAACCAAAAAATTAGTAATAATACTGATAGAATGACACCAATCTAACATCCCCACAAAATGCTAATATCCAAGTAAATATTTGTTCAGGAGTTCAGTAAATAATATTTTTCCCCATTTTCCAAAGGGCTATATATAAATATATCACCTTTATTTATATTGCACTTTTACCAATACAGATTGTGTCAAAGCACTGAACAGTATCAGAGTCAGGAATGTATAAAATGACAAGATTAAACACTCAATCTCAGATAAAGGCTCAGTTTCAATAGGATCTTTGTAATTAAATCGATGATAATCAGTAGAAAAAAACAGAGGTGACAGTGGCAAAGAACCAAAACTCCAACTGTGAGAAAGATGGAGAAAAAAACCTTGTGAGAAACCAGGCTCAGTTGGGTCAGTTCTCCTCTGACCAGACAAAACCAGCACTTCATTTCTAGTTCAGTTTCAAATGCAGCCATGTCAGCAAACAATCTTTATTTGTTTATTAACAATCAGTATTTGTATATAAAGACTAAACCTCAATGGTTACCATATAAGAGCAATTACTGTTTTTATTCAACTCTTGAACCTTTTTAAAAGGAAACAATACAATACAGTACTGTCTTGAATATGCAGCAACAATGCCATCTACTCTGGCACATATTACACGTTCAGCTATTTGACTTCTATTGGTCTGTTGATCATGTGACATATATATTGGCCAGAGTTACTTCCTGTTTCTTGTCTGTGGTCTGTCTGATCTTTAGGTGCTCTGTATTAATCCAGAGAGGAACAAAGAAGCTGAGAGTGCCATCGAAAGCAAAAGGGCAAATGGCACAGAAGAAACAGAAGTGAACCCACGTGAAAGATTTTCAGTGGATTTTCTGAAATTTATGAAGTACACACACACACACACACACCAAGATATTTTACTTTTTTCCCTCTGTTTTCTTTATCTGACTGTATGAAGTGGTGAGAATTCATCAGTGCCCTTGTGGTTTTTGTTGTTTAATTATAACCATGTTGGTTAACTTGTGGAGTTAACTTTTAAAATTATGCATGGCGATATATGTTATAAATAATTTTATATTATTTCATTTCATGTACATTTTATTTTGGAATTCAAAATTATACTAAATACACGTGACATTTCTTTCTTTCTTGCAAATTTGAGAGCTATTTATTAAATGACAAAGATGTTGACCCAGGGACACATTGAACTTAGGTTCTGCATGTGTGCTTTTAAAATCTGCACTGTGTGTTTTCAGGTATGCTTTCCTTATTAAATCTTTGAGCAATCTATGTTATGCATTTATTTATTGAATTGGAACTGAATTTAATTCTGAATTGGCTTCTAATTGTTTCTTATGTAATTGGCATGATGCAACTTTACCTGACTAATAATAAATTATTATATTTGGTTTATTCTGATCTCTTCTGAAGTCTTTTCTTCAAGTAGATTAATGTGTAGCGGTATTTCCGCAAATCTGCGCTCAGGGCAAGTCACACCAAAGTACCAATGAAGGAACCATGAGGAACCCCATGAAGGGCTTTGGATTTCTGATTGTCATTGGCTTAACACGGTGTAGCTCTTGTGGTTATAGGGGAAAAATACACTTTTTGTTATGAGCACACTGGTGCAGCTTTGGACTAGCGGGTGAGCCTTACATCTCCTTACATAGACTCATTTCTGATTTAGTTAAAAGTTAAAATTGTGAAACATATGTGATGTATTTTTCCCCGACCTCTAATCAAGCCTCAATAAAAGAAAGAAAATAAAGAAAATGAAATAACAAACGCAACTCTCTAACACTTCCCAGAAGTCTTTCCAGAAAAAATGGAGGCTTTACATTCACCCGTCTTGTACAAAAATGTCTGTTGTGTTCAATAAGTATACTTAAAGAGGAGAGGGCATCAACGCGACTGAAAACAGTGTCCGGGTGGTTTAAAACTCATCCCTTTTGTTGTCCTCCTCCTCTGGTGGCGGGCCACCTGCACTGCCGTACAGCTTGCTTATGATGGGCTGCACAACGTCCTCCAGCTCCTTCTTCTTGGCCTGGAAGTCCTCGAGATCTGCATCCTGGTGAGACTCCAGCCACTCGATCTTCTCCTCCACAGCCTTCTCGATTGCCTCCTTGTCCTCAGATGACAGCTTGCCGCCCAGCTTCTCTTTGTCTCTGATCTGGTTCTTCAGGGAGTAGGCGTATCTCTCCAGCTCATTGCGGGCGTCGATGCGCTCTTTGAGCTTCTTATCCTGTTCGGCGAAGCGCTTGGCCTCGTAAACCATGCGCTCGATTTCTTTCAACGTCAGACGGTTCTGGTCATTGGTGATGGTGATCTTGTTCCTGTTGCCTGTGTCAATGTCTTCAGCGGTGACATGCAGGATACTGTTGACATCAATCTCGAAGGTCACCTCGATCTGAGGAACACCACGGGGAGCTGGAGGGATGCCGGTCAGGTCAAACGTGCCCAGGAGGTGGTTATCTTTAGTCAGTGGACGCTCACCTGGAAAGATGCAGGAAAAGACTTAGAACAGAATCTACTCTGACGATTAAAGGCACAATATATAAGTTTTCTCAGTTTTGGTTGTTTTGGATGTTTGGTTGTCTCTCTCACACACACACACACACAGAGGACATTAAATGTGCTGTGCTATAAAACTCATTCATTTCAATGGCTTGCGCCGTGTGAGCGCAAAACACCATTTGAACAGAACGTAAATTAATAACAACACATACCTACAGTCGCTGATTCAGAAGCTGCAGTTTGTCAGAGCAAAATCGGAATTGACCCATTTATTTTTTAGAAATAGCCTTTGCACATCCCTTTCTATTCCCAAAACTGCACAAATTTGAACATCTGGGTTGTGCTGTTCTTTTGTAAGTGATCTTAATAATTCCTAACGGCATCTACTTTCAGAAAGCCAAATAAAGTGCTTTTGCTTTGGCACAGAAACACACAGCGTCTCTTGACATGACTGCATTAACACTACTGTGTTACTGAAACCACGCTTTCTTTCTGTGCATGACCATTTGGGCTGCAGTATGCAAATATTACCACATCATGACATAGACATGTGGGGCCTTTTAAATGCGCTGTTCTAGCCCGATCTGGATCAGCCTTCTCTTTAAGATAGAATACTTTGAGCTTTGTAAACTCTTGTACATGGATTTGATCTTGTACATGGACAAACAGCTACATACCACTAAAGAAATTGAAATATAGAATTCGCTTCATATGACTCCTTTAAATGACTTGAGTCTTGACTCAGACTTGTGACCAAAGACTCAAGACTTGACTCAGATTCCAGTGACAAAGATTCAGACTTGACTCAGAGTCTAGGTTAAACACTTGTGAACATCTCTGCCTTAGTCACTCTATCCATCTTCAGTCCTCACTGCATTAGGAGTTGTTGTATATCTGTTCAACGGCCCTTACAACTTTTGACAGAATGCCATAGGCAAGCAGAATCTTCCAGAGTGATGGCCTGTGCACGCTGTCAAAATGCTTTGGAGAAGTCGATGAAGCTGACTGCAAAAGGTACCTGGAATTCTCCACACTTCTCAACAATTCTCCACAGCGTGAAGAGTGTTTTGGCCTGGTGTTTGACCCCAGACAGTTTAAAGCTGCATTTGGATCTTCTTTATTCATACCTCTGTGCCAGCTAAGATAGCTATTTTCAAACAAATAATAGCTTAAAATGAATATATATATATATATATATATTCATTTTAAGCTATTATTCAGTTTAAGTTATTATTCTTTAGTGGTATGTAGCTTCAAAATCTAAAATAAAATGGTGAAATCTCTTTTCAAATAAACCGACTGAATATAAATAGAGTCACACATGTAATCCAACAAGTTGAAGTAAACTAAGTCAGTTTTGACTGTAAAAAGTTTCACTCACCTTCATAAACTCTGATGGCCACGGTTGGCTGGTTGTCAGAAGCAGTGGAGAAGATCTGGGATTTCTTGGTGGGCACAACAGTGTTCCTGGGAATGAGTTTGGCCATCACTCCTCCAACCATCTCAATTCCCAGGGTCAAAGGGCAAACATCCAGAAGTACCAGGTCACCTGTTCACCACATTTCAGCCATTAAACTTCTCACAAGAAACTTGGTGTGATTATACAGCCCAGCCCTAGATGTGTCCATCATCAGAGGTTGTATGTAGACAGACTCACCGGTGTCCTCTTCTCCTGACAGGACTCCAGCCTGGACAGCAGCGCCATAAGCTACAGCCTCATCAGGGTTGATTCCTCTGGATGGCTCCTTGCCATTGAAGAACTCCTTCACCAGCTCCTGGATCTTGGGAATACGAGTGGAGCCTCCGACCAGGACAATCTCGTCGATGTCAGACTTCTTCAGGTCAGAGTCTTCCAGAACCATCTCCACTGGTTTCAAGGTGGAGTGGAAAAAGTCCTGTGAGGAGAAAACACAGACCATTGGTTGTTTTCCATACATTAAACAATGTACAGGTGCATCTCAATAGATTAGACTGTTGTGGAAAAGTTCATTTATTTCAGTAATTCCACTCAAATTGTGAGACTCGTGTATTAAATAAATTCAATGCACACAGACTGAAGTAGTTTAAGTCTTTGGTTCTTTTTATTGTGATGATTTAGGCTCACATTTAACAAAAACCCACCAACCTCAACAAATAAGAATATGATGACATGCCAATCAGCTAATCAACTCAAAACACCTGCAAAGGTTTCCTGTCTCAATTTGGTTCACTAGGCTACACAATCACGGGGAAAATTGCTGATCTGACAGTTGTCCAGAAGACAATCATTGACACCCTTCATAAGGAGAATAAGCCACAAACATTCTTTGCCAAAGAAGCTGGCTGTGAGTGCTGTATCCAAGCTTGTTAACAGAAAGTTGAGTGGAAGAAAAAAGTGTGGAAGAAAAAGATGCACAACCAACCGACAGAACCGCAGCCTTATGAGGACTGTCAAGCAAATTCTGTCAAGAATTTGGGTGAACTTCACAAGGAATGGACTGAGACTGGGGTCAAGGCATCAAGAACCACCACACACAGACATGTCAAGGAATTTGGCTACAGTTTTCGTATTCCTCTTGTTAAGCCACTCCTGAACCACAGACAGTGTCAGAGGTGTCTTACCTAGGAGAAGAAGAACTGGACTGTTGCCCAGTGGTCCAAAGTCCTATTTTCAGATGAGAGCAAGTTTTGTATTTCATTTGGAAACCAAGGTCCCAGAGTCTGGAAGAAGGGTGGAGAATCTCATAGCCCAAGTTGCATGAAGTCCAGTGTTAAGTTTCCACAGTCTGTGATGGGCTCCTTTTTGGGGTGCAATGTCATCTGCTGGTGTCGGTCCATTGGTTTTTTTTTTTTTAAACCAACGTCACTGCACCCGTTTACCAAGAAACTTTGTAGCACTTCATGCTTCCTTCTGCTGAGCAGCTTTTTAAAGATGTTGATTTCATTTTCCAGCAGGATTTGGCACCTGCCCACACTGCCAAAACCACCAGAAGTTGGTTAAATGTGTGACCATGGTGTTGGTGTGCTTGACTGGCCAGCAAACTCACCAGACCTGACCCCTATAGAGAATCTATGAGAAACAAGAGACCAAAAAATGCAGATGAGCTGAAGGCTACTGTCAAAGAAACCTGGGCTTCAACACCACCTCAGCAGTGCATTACAGGAAAAAACTCAAGCCTGCTATCTTGGGAAAAGGATATTGCAATAATTGGGTGCCAATATGAACTAGAGAAAGCATTTTTTTCACAATGAGATTTTTCCCTCAATTTCAATTGTTTTACTTCAAGGGTAGAATTTTGTGAATTTTTTTAATGAAAGATCAAAAGCATAAACAATGCAGATTTATTTTCACAGCCACCTTTGCTCAGATTTACCAATTTTAGTGGAGGGCAATGTATATTGCAATCATAGAGGATAGAGGAATCACAGAGGATATTAGTGAATAGGATCATGCAGAACCTGTGCAAGCATGACTTTTAATGGTAGGCCTAAGTTTTTTGTTTGTTGTTGTCTCAATTTTAATTCACGAGTTCACACTTACAGATAACAATCAGAGAAAAGAGTAATATGTATGTGGTGTGCTGTCGGAGGAGGGGGCTCTGAGCTATGAACATTTTCCCTGAACCCAGAGCACCCCCTACAGGTTAGGACAGGTAGTTGTAAGTGCGGAGTAGGGCTGGTGGAGTGATGCTGGAAAACTCTCAATGAACAGAGGTAAGTCTGCTGTGTGTATATACACTCCTCTTATCTTGTTAACTTGGTTGATTACTAATTGTGCTCCTCACATGTTAATTTAGGATAATTATCTGAATGAGCTCTTCCTAAACTTTTCAATAAAACATCATATACGCTGTTATTTGCAAATGCATCTACAATGTTTTATTCTGATCACCAAGTGGTGAAAATTGGTAACCATTTCTTATTCATAATGACCATGAGCAAAGGGCTGCATTCTTATTCTCCTCCTATACTGCCTGTTCACGCATAACTATGCTGCCAACAGAGTTCCAATATCATCTTTAAGTTTGCTGATGACACATCAATCCTGGGTCTTATCACAAATGGCGATGGTGCAACCTCTGCCTAAGCCTTATATAAAAGCATTTCAATGTACATACTGTCAGTGACACTTGTACATACTGTATGACAAATAATCTGGAACTTAATTTGAACTTAACTCTCTCTCTAGATGGGTAGATAAAATTATAAAGATAAAACTTTATATAAGTTTACTTTTATTTTATTTCAAGTAATGAAAATGATGTTCTAGTTTACTTCCTTTAGTTTCCTTTTTTTTATTTTTTACTTTTAGCCCTTTTGAGATGTGATTGCTTTAGATTTTTAAAATTTAAAAGAGGGTTAATAATGTCCTTAGTAGTTTTACCATCAGTTCAAGCCCGAAAGAGGAACACAGTCATGTGACAGACACAGCGCTTGTATGTATTTGCAATACACAAGCCGCGATTGACTCCACTGTGATGTGACCCTGTCTCTCTCTCACACACACACACACACACACACACACACAAGGCCCTTTCACACAAGACATGGAATGTGTTGCGCTATGAAACCCATTAATTTCAATGGGTTGTGCCATTAGTGAACTTCAACAGGAAGATGAAACCTTGAAACCACTGTTTGCAAAAGTTGGTTGTACAAGTGATCCTAATGTGGGTAATGAACAGTATGTTTTGCAGAATGATGTGTTACGTTTAATTGATCCCCTGTCTTGTCGCCCCCTAGTTTTAAATCTGGCACATAGAGTTCCATGGGCAGGCCATCTGGCCCAACACAAAACATACACACGCATTAGCTCACGATTCTATTGGCCAACCATGTACACGGATGTCCAAATATACTGCACCACATGTTCCACATGCCAAAAGACCAGTGCTGTGCGTCAGTGGGGCAGAGGACCACTACATCCGCTACCCATTATATCTACCCCCTTTCGACGCATCGCCATGGACATTGTAGGATCACTCAATAAGAGAAGTGTGGGACACGATACATCTTAGTCATCTGTGACTACGCGACAAGGTACCCAGAAGCCTTCCCACTTCGCACTATCACTACGACGAAAGTCATCCACGCTCTCACCCAGCTTTTCTCCAGGTCAGGCGTCCCAGAGGAGTCCAAACTGACCAAGGGACAAACTTCACTTCCCGCCTGATGAAGCAGATGGAGAGATGGAGAGATTCAATCAGACACTGAAGAACATGCTGCGGAAGTTTGTCACAGGACATGACTGGGACAAGTGGCTGCCTTTCGTCTTATTTGCTTACAGGGAAGTACCACAGGCCTCAACTGGATTCTCCCCCTTTGAACTCCTCTATGGATGGCCAGTCCAGGGCTCACTTGACCTGCTGAAGAAACCGTGGATGGGACCCATTGCTGGAACAGAGGGTAGAGGTATTGTAAAGTTCATCATGGAGATGAGAGACCGGCTTGAGCACTACAAAGAACAAGCAAGGGAAAACCAGCAGCAAGCACAAGCAGCTCAAAAAACATGATACAATCAACAGGCAAGACTGCGGCAGTTACAGCCAGGGCAAAAGGTGTTGTTACTGTTACCTACCTCCACGAATAAGCTCCTGGCAAAGCTGGGCATAATCGAACCATCCAACAGCGGATGGAGTAGCCCCCACATCATCCTATAGAAGGATGGATCCTTGCATGTCTGTGTAAACTTCCGCAAGCTTAATGCCCAGTCCAGGTTTGATGCCTACCCGATGCTCAGAATTGATGACTTGCTGGAGCAGATAGGATGGGCCCGGTACATCACTACCTTGGATCTCTGCAAGGGGTACTGGCAGGTGCCCCTGGATCTAAACTCTAAACCCTACACCTCTTTCAGGATACCAGTGGGACTGTTCCAGTTTACAGTCTTACCCTTTGGGCTGCACGGGGTGCCTGCGACCTTCCAGAGACTCCTTGATCAAGTTCTCCAGAGCTGCAAAGGTTGGTCTGCTACATACTTGGACAATGTTGTGATCTACAGCAATACATGGGCAGACCACCTGGAACATCTAAGACGGATTCTGGAGAAGATCCAAGCAGAGGGTCTGTCAGTAAGTGTAGCAAAGTGCAAGTGTGCTAGGTAAGAGACCAGCTACCTGGGATACCATGTGGGCAGTGGCAAACTGCGACCACAGGTATGCAAGGAGGAAGTGATTCAGCGCAGTCCCCAATCTAGGGCGAAAAAGGAGGTGAGATACTTCCTGGGCCTAGTAGACTGGTACTGAATATTCATCCTGGAATTTGCTAACATTGCAACACCACTAATGGACTTGCTGACCAAAACAGGGAAGTACCCAGTGGCATGGACTGGTGCCTATGAGGAAGCATTCAGCACCCTGAAAGAGAGGATGTGCTCCGGCCTAGTCTTCCAAAGCTCCAACTTTGATCAGTGGTTCCTGGTGCAAGTGGACGCTTCAGAGAAGAGAATTGGAGCGGTAAAAGCCAAGGGGACTGCAGGAGAGGAGAAGCCAGTTGTGTTCCTGAGCAGGAAGCTGTTGCCCAGAGAAACTAGGTATTCCACGATTGAGAAGAGAGAGTGTCTCGCAAATAAGTGGTCCCTGGAATCTCTCCGATACTACCTCTTGGGGAGAAAGTTCAACCTGGAGACGAACCATCGGGCATTGACGTGGATTCACATGATGAAAGATCATAACGCCTGCATCACAAGGTACCTAGCTCTCCAGCCCTACAGTTTCAATGTACATTATCAGCCTGGGAGGCTTAACCTGGTTGCTGACTACCTATCCCGGTACCTGGACAGTACGCGGTTTGGAGAGGGGGGAGGTGATGTGAAGAGTTGATCTTCACCGCTGGGAACGGCAGTACTGGCACACACACACATACACTTCCATACACTCTTACCTCATTCCTACCCCTACTGTTTAGCCATCCGAGGGCAGGTCCACACGTAATCGTGATGGCACATGGACATTTCACACACTCTTTTCCCCCGGATAAACCACACAGACATCTTGTTGTTAGTTTGAAGTTTTATTTTTAGTTTGTTTTGTCTTGTGTATGTGTGGGGAGTAGTCGGACTTCCATGTTGTGCCGGCCAAACCAAATGATTGAGCAGCACGTGCTTATGACATCACTGTTCGCGCCGCAGTGGCGCAACATGATTGTGGTCTGACGGAACCATTGTTGCTTTTGCATGGGGAACCGTCTTGTCTTTTCAGTGGAGAGAAAAAATAGTAAATGTCAATGATTTGTGCTGTTAAAATGTTTTAAAAATGGTTTATTGTTTTTTTGTGTTTTATAATGTGATTGATGTTTTATGTCATGTTTTATGAATTGAAATGAATTTATAAGATTAAATACTTGCTTGCTAATGGTATCCTCCAGGTAGGGGGTGGAGCCTGGCCTATAAGAAGGGAGGCCAGGCTCACATCAGATTGCTTGTTAACCTAGTCAGCGAGCAGGTTCCTGCAGAGCCTTGAGCAATTTCAAAACCAGTGGTATCGTGTGGATACTCATTTGTAAAAATTTGTTTTCTTGATTGTTTGTTATTTTGTTCTTTTATTTTTGGGTTTATTTGGTACTTTGTTTTTTTTAACTGATCACTTAAATAATTATTGTATATACTCTCACCACTGGATTTCCACCGGCGCACTGTAAATAAAACATCACTTTGCACTAATGTGCTTCTACAGGTCAAGCCATCATTTATTTTTTCCCTTAAACATCCCGCAGTAGATCTGCAAGTGTCTACTGCATCACAGCCACGTGAAAGCAAAACTCTATTTTCTAGAAATAGCCTTTGCACATCCCTTTGTACATTTATGCATTGCACAAATTAAAATATTTGGGTTGTGCTGTTCTGTTGTTAGTATTCGTAATGATTGCAAACTGCATCTACATTTGGAAGGCCAAATAAAGTGCTTATATGACCTATTTAAGATTTAGTTTTTTTTTTTTAGATTTAGTAATGCAGAGCTTCTCTTACCATGTTGAGGTCCTCAAACTTGGCGCGGGTCAGTGTCTCAGAGAAGTCTTCACCCCTGAAGAAGTACTCAACCTCAATGCGGGCCTGATGCTGGGTGGACAGTGCTCTCTTGGCCTTCTCCACCTCACCACGCAGCTTCTGCATGGCACGGTTGTCCTTGCTCACATCGTTTCCGGTCTTCTTCTTGTAGAGCTTGATGAAATGCTCCATGACGCGCTGATCGAAGTCTTCCCCGCCGAGGTGAGTGTCTCCACTAGTGGCCACCACCTCGAAGATGCCGTTATCGATGGTCAGCAGGGAAACGTCGAAGGTGCCACCGCCGAGGTCAAACACCAGGATGTTCTTCTTATCGCCCTTTATGTCCAGACCATAAGCGATGGCAGCGGCGGTTCTATATCAAGAAAAAGCAAAAACTTTTAAATATCAGATAAATTAAGAGTTGATCAAAATCTTTCACTGGCCAAACAGTATTTAAGTTGTTTTAAACAATTTAAATCAACTACATTTATGCAGTTTTGCTGATAAGGTTAACATCTTTTAGTTATCAGAATCAGAATCAGAATAAGCTTTATTGCCAAGTCTGTTTGCACATACAAGGAATTTGTTTTGGTGTCACAGCTACCAGTACACAGAGACAACAACAACACAAAAAATCAAAAACACAATAATAAATTTAAATAAATAAACTGTGAATTGTAAATTCACAAGAATTGTAAATTAAGACTTTCAAACATGCCATACTTGTCTCATTGTCTAACTGTACTGTCTTGAACTTTATCATTGTTACTTTATTCATGTTAACTGAGACCTGTAGAGCCTGCATTGAAGTTCTTTGGTTGTCTGCCATTTCTCTGAGTGTTACACAGCTTGATCTTGGGGTGAATTTGCTGGGATGTCCACTCCTGGCAGGATTGGTGTCTGTTTTGAATGTCTTGTGGATGATCTACTGCAGAATGATGGACCTCAGATTGTTTGGAAATGGCCCTTATTACTCTTTCCAGATTGATTGCAGCAACAATTGCTTCTCTAAGATCATTGCAGCTAATATCGTTGGTTAATTGACAAGACCAAACAAATATTTAGAATAAGCTGTGGGGCGGAGTTTTCCTGTTTCCTGTTCCTGAAAAGCTGCTTTAATACAATATGTATTGTATAAAGTGATATATAAAGGTAACAAAAAATTCATTTAGTTTATGTTGAAGTAATAAAATAACTAAAATTAAACAGACTATAAAGACATGAAAAACAACAACAACAGACTAATAACAAAGTCAAGTGAAGTCAACTTTATTTATATATCACTTTATCTATTAAAATAGTAAAATAATAAAAAAATATGTTTATTATTAAACATTCAAGATTTCTCATTTGCTCCTCTTTATAAGCCACTCACAGACTCTCAGGATTCGTGAGTAAGTCTTGTTAAGCCCTGTCTGAATTTTCTGAGTTTTTACCATTCTGTTTGATCTATATCAAATTATTAATAATAGCCATACTAGCATATCATGCTAAAATAATGCTGTCATATGTAGATTTAAATGAACACCTAGAAGAAAATGACCAATTTTACAAAAATCCAAAAGTGATACAGTACTTACGGCTCACTGATGATCCTCATGACGTTCAGACCGGCGATGGTTCCTGCATCTTTGGTGGCCTGGCGTTGGGCGTCATTGAAATAAGCGGGCACAGTGACCACAGCATGTGTGACCTTTAGAAGAGAAGACACAGATCAGGTGTTGAGTTTTACTGCTGTGCAACTGAGATTACATGT
>JAUMHE010000084.1:220097-234792 GCA_032359235.1 Enteromius mattozi | reverse complement strand
TTTTGGTTACATAAGTATCTGTGTAACAGACTCGGTCTGTAACAAATGTGTAACAGTAGCTGCCTGTTACATCTACACAATTACAAACTATTAACTATTAGTCTTATTATTTTGCGTAATGTAAACACAAATTAATAATAAAATCTAAATACATTTCTGATCATCCTCCATAACGCGGTGGTTATTTACGCCTCATATTATATGTAAACATTTTGTGTTACCACGGCAACAACTGACGTATTGGTACTGCATTCCAAAGAGATCCGTTATCAGCCCCGCAGTGGAAAATGAAACCAGAACCGTACCAGCCGGCTCGGATCGACACGGAATGGAGCAGTTCTGCAAAGACAACCGGTCGACCCGATAGTGGAAAAGCGGGTTATGTCAAAGCTGTTCCTCAGTTTGTGTGTTTTAGATTTGAATGGTCAGCGTATGAGACGGCTGCTGCTTGCGCTGTGACCTAGGCTTTAGCTTCATCTTCAATTCTGATTAAATTCTTTTTTAATTGGATGCATATTATGTCATGGATATACCCCTAGAATGCATACAGCAGTCCCTCTCTATGTCTTGCTCTCTCAGATATCTCTCCTGTTTGCCAAAAATGACTAATTATCTCCTTGTGAATGTCTGACACCGGTGCATACATACTGTAATAGCTGTGCTAGGCACGAAAGCTTGACAGGCGTAGCAACAGTAACTAAGGAGGGCGGGGCTTAGCAAAGGGTCAATTATGGACACCTTAAATAAAGCGTTACCAAATGTTTTTTAAAGGTCTTAATTTCAGTGTTAGTAAACTATAATAACCATGAAACAGACCCACACTGAATTCATTATTCACAGATAATCTTCCTGTCAATGAGAGAAAGAAAGTCAAGCAGGTTTAAACAACATGAGGTGGAGTAAGTGATGACAGAATGTCATTTTGTGTCGAACAGCATCACAATTCCAGTCAAATACTAGAATATCAAATAAATAGAGAAAAATGGTGCAATATGATTATGTTTAAAAGAGAAGAATACGAATACAGTGTGAATAGAAAAAAACTGCAAGGTTGAACTCATGAATGAATAAAATGTAAAGCTTGTTGATGTTTGATGGAGGAGCTGGAGATTTCACAGCTCTTTTTTTCAATCACGTCACTTTACAAATAAACGCTCTTCCAGGAAGCTCAAGGCACATTGAGGATTGACGTTTAATTCGTTTACTAGTTTCCCGAAAGAAACTACGCCACTGATTGCCAATAAAATAAAAACAGCCCTGAATATGTTAGGTTTCACACTTGAGTCTAAAAGTGAAGTGAAAGAGAGTTCAATTCTGTTTGCATTCACAGAAAGTGGACTCATCTAAAAGCTGATCAGGGCTCAGTCCACTTTCTGTTCACACTAGCTATTTGGAAACTGGGCAACTAGATCATATTGAGTATTATATGAAGTATTTTTTCTTTTTATGCCTAAATTGAATAATAAAGATGATTATGCATTATAACATGTTGACATAAAGGCTGAGACAGTTTGTTTAGAGTTCATTTGCAGCGGGGTTATTTTTATAATTGAGCATAAGTGCTCTCAAAACCCTGAAACAAACCAAGTGTGCACTCAGTGGTTTCTGAATTTGGTCCGAAAGCAGAGAAAACCTGCACAGAAAGTGTGAGATTCACTGAAGGATCTCACGCTGCCTTCAAGTCATGTCAGAAAGATCGTATTTACAGAAAAACTACATTTCCCATAACTGTCTGTTGTGGAATGATACACATCAATAGAAACACATCGAACGCTCATTCTTCATTATTCTGCAACAAAATGCCTCCCACGTTCATCGGTGAATGCATTTATTTAATTCAACATTTCTTTTATTCTGACCAAGAGCACTTGGCTTTATATCATAAATACGGTTTGTGAGCGCATGAAAAAGATCCATCAGGACTTGAAGGCAGCATCAGTGTGTATTTGTGCTCCTCTCTTTGGCTCCTAACTCAACATCAGTGAAGGGAATATTGAATATGAACTGAATTTGAATTGAGGCAACAAACAGGATATAGAATGGCCAATTAAGTAGAATTAAAATTAAAAATTCATTAAGACATTTAGTTTTTACACTACAAATCACTCATCACAACATTTAGGCCATGTTAAGAAACATTAAATAATGCTACTAATATTTTTAGAATTAAGAAATGTACATTTAATTCATATACAGCAGCTGGGGAAAGAGCTTTTTTTTTCAGTTAAGTCACTCTTATAAATGTCAATAACGATTATCATTACTAATATGAATCTTACTGTAAAGTCCCACCAAATTAAATTTGAGTTTATGGATTATTATGTTTTAAACCCAGAATGCTTTAGTTTGTCCCTGAGATTTAAATATAGAGTCAAAACTATATAAAATTACCTGAAAACAATGTGGTAGCTCTGCATATCAGCAGATAAATAGTTACAATTACATTAATGACATAATTATTATTTTAACAAAAAAACATGTTTTCACTGTTCTGTTTCTTTGAATGGTAATTTAATTGAATAATTCCTGTCAATTCTACATCCCAGCTAACAAAAACATATCCGAAGTACATTTGGCTAATTAAATTAATTAAGAATTAAGAAAATGTTATAAAACATCCAGTTTTTAAAAATGTGAAAATGTTTTTTCTTGGTTATTCAAACATTAAAAGAACACTCCATTTGATCATTCTACTTTTAAATGTTTGGTAACAATTAATAACGTTTAGAAAACACTGGATGCATGATGAATAAATAAAGTTTTTCTGCTAATGTAAACATTATTAGAGACTAGATAGCTCTGAACCGTTTGTTCGTAACATTGAGAGAACCTCAGCAGAACATTCTGAGAGCGTTCCCTGTTGGTTGGGATCCTGTATACCGTGATCAATTCAATTCAGATTCACACTGATGAACCAGGAGGAGCCAATTCTTAAATTCAGGATTTCCTTGGTTCTGTACGAGCTCCTGAGATCACCTGATCTTACAGCAGCTCTTGTTCAGCACTGCTCTTGTTCTTCTGCCATCAGAAACGCAGTGCGTAACTGGAGCGCACCTCTGTCTGTTCACTCGTCCTGCTTAGCTCCACCCATCAAAGGCTCCGTTTCACCGTCCGCTTCATCCACGCTCAGGTACTCGCAAGGCCTGATGGGTTCAGGACGGCCCCTGAGGGCCAAAGCGCAGGCTATCAAGGAGAAGAGCAGGCCCAGTATCTCGATGAAGAGGCTTTCTCCTGCAGACATGCAGAGCGCCGGGCGGCTTTCTGTCTTCCCTCGCTGAAGATTGTGTTCAATCACACTCATACAGGCCACACACACACCCACAACCGCCATGCAGAACAACGCTGAGGGGAAACGTGAGAAAACACACTTTAGTGAAGCATCAGGCTCTTCTCTGTGCACCACTTCATTATTCCAGAGACTAAAGCTGTTTGTGAGATCAAAATATTTCCAGTATTTCTGTTTCTTGGCTTATTTGAAACTACCAAGAGTAAATACATTTTTCTACAAAATTGCTAAACATGGAACACAATTCCATGTTCATTTGAAAATGTTTAAAACCATTATCTTTTTTAAAGCATGAGGTTTATGAATACATGAATATATTATTTAAAATGTTGCATTTAAGAGTAAATCAACTAAATATTTTTAGCTGCATGTCATGTGACCATTAACTTTGACTTAAAGTACATATCTTCACTTAAACGGGTTCAGCTGACAAAAAGTTTGTGAATTTAAAGCCAAACATCACAGGTTAAGATGGTAAAATACATTTTTTAACTAATAGACATCACCATATTTCTCTAGTTAATGAATCACAGCACATTAAAACAATTGTTTTGTATTGAACTTTTGTTTTTTCATTCAAATGAGGTTTTATCTAATTGAATGTGCACTAGTTTGCATTGGAAAAAGACAGATTCTACATTCTTGTTTGATTTTGTTATCATATTTGATCAGTATTTTGTACGAGTGATGTGTTATATAAATCAGTGTGGATGATATATGAATATGTAAAGTTTGCTGTGAGAGAAAAAACTCTTTTAAGATATGTAACAGATAAGTACAATGAAATAAACACTTAAATGTTTTCCACCGACATGTTATGGTAGCTTGAAACTCAATCAAAAACAGAATAATTCTTATTGTGACGTATTACTACACTTATGGACAACTGATAACTTCTGAATCCCTCTCCTGTGTTACTAACAGTGCAGTGAGTTCAGGTGTGATGTGAGGCACCTGTCAAGACGTGCAGTGATGTCACCAGCTTTAAGTGAGAGACCGCTGCTCCGAGGAAGTCCAGCAGGAAAGAGGAACTGGACAACAGGACAGCGCTGTAGGAGAGAACGGCTAGAGAGTACAGCAGCCCCATTCCCCATCCGTGCAGCCCACCCAGTGGACCTACAGCACACATAACCACACAAACCCTCACTACACCTCATCACGCTGAGCTGGTACTGCATGCAGACGTGTTCATTTACTGCCTTCTTCCTTCACTCTACAGAATATAGTTTATCGCATTAATTTCATGTTTGTTGATGCTCTATGTTGTTGTTTTGTTCAAGCCAAAAGATGTTTTAATTTCAAAAGACTAACTTGGTAAAATAAAGGTTTTAATGAAAAGTTCATTCAAAAATTTAAATATACTATAAATGTTCTCACTCTAAAAACTAGGATGAGTTTGTTTCTTCATCAGATTTGAGGAAATGTAGCATTGCATCAGTGTTTCAGCAACGGATGCTCTGCAGTGAATGGGTGCCGTCAGAATAAGAGTCTGATAAAAACATCACAATAATCCACAGCACTCCAGTCCATCAGAGAAGACAAACGCTTAGACAAATAAATAAAAAAATGTTTTAACCAGTAATCCATAATAACTCTTATTATTATATTAGTTTAGAGCTGTTTTGTAAATGCTGTGCAGATCTCTCTCCTGATTCAGACCAGAACACTTTTTCACTGGAGGAAGAGTTATTATGGACTCATATTTTAGTTATAAACATCTTAATGCTGGATTAGTTTGATCTTTAGTCTTCTGATGGACTGTCATTCTGACGGCACCCATTCACTTCCATTACTTCTCCAGACCTGATGAACACACACACTCCTCCTGATCTCGGACGGTCTGCGGGTGACCACAGTAATAACCAGTACCTGTGTCTGTGAGATTCTGATAGGCGTGCAGCGTGAAGGCCACGCCGTAGATGAGCTTGCTGCTCGAATCAGAGCAGTTCTGGACCTGGATCCAGTTGGGATCTGCGATAGACGTGCACAGCGACACGAGCGTGAAGCACTGGCACACGGCCGCAGGGGTCAACACCAGGGTCATGCTGATCTGAGGACCACATGCAATTAAACAAAGAGCACGTGAGAAGAGAAAAACTGATCAGCAGATCTTCTGTAGAAATGACTGCACTCTCACCTTATTCACAGACTTCAAAAACACTTTGATTGTTTATGGTTCCTCATAAAAGGTGTACCTCTGGAGACAGAGCAATGAAACACCAGTATTATTACTCTCAGGACCTGTGACTGTCACACATTAAAGTGCATTCATTGGGGCTATTTGTCACATTGTGATGTGTGTGTGTATATATATATATATATATGACACCATGTGACAACTAGCCCCGGTATCTAATGTAATGTAATAATAATAACAAAACTGCCAGTCTGACAGCGAGCACGGCATGACGTCACTGAAAGAAAACGATGTTTCTCACCTTGACAGTTACAGTCGGAGGATCTCTGACATTATAAAAGCTATGATTTGACACACATTAAAGCACTCAGACATTCTGCGCACTGAACAAAGCGTCGATAATCTGCCGCTCTCATCCTGGACCGGAATAAAGAAGCTCAGTCGGTCTATATTTAAATCGCTCCTCGCGTTATTGAAATACTGAGTAAATAAAAGCTCTTCGCATCGGATTAATCCGCGGAGCGTCCGGAGAAGGGCTGAACCAATAATGTGGAAGTACATAAAGCACACTGCGCATGCGCACCTCGGCTCAAACAGCGCCCTCTGCCGCTCAGCGCACGTATTACATCAACCTGTGCTGTTTTTGCAACGACACGCCTGACTTCTGCATCTCAGAATTACAGATATCTAGACATTTACATCTGATCAAATATGTATGATTCAGGCTCCAAAGTTGTACTGGCTTTGGAGTGATTTTGCAATGGCTGCTGTGTTGACGAATACAATTTAGAAACTACATTATATTTAATCACAAACAAAATAAAATTATTTTATACATTTTTCTCGGTTTCCTTTATTTCTCCCTTTTTACGGTCTCATTTTTTCCCACTGATGATGTGTCTTCTATGATTGAGAATATTATTTAGTTAATTTCATTATTTATTATTTACTTTTATCTAAATTTACTATGAATTTAAACATGAAAAATAAGCCTTTGTTTTCAATTTTGCAATTCAACAATACCAGAAAACAATGTTTATGTTTGAAAAGTCTGTACACTTCTGCAAACAGTTTATTGTTTTTATTTAACTTTTTTATTTCTATTTTTATATTTGCTTTTATTATTTATATATATATATATATATCCTAATACACCCCATGGCTAATAGTAAATCTTTAAAACCAAACCAACCAAAAAAGTGCAAAAAGAAAAGCTGCACTTCAGGGAGAATCTGGAAATTAGTGTCACAAGCCAAACAAGCAGCAAACAATTATAAATCCTGCCAGAAATAACACCGCTCCTCCCAACACTGGGTAGAACTAAAACAAAGATGACCAAAACATGTATAAATGAAAAAAAAGACACAAAAGCTCCAACTGTTTGAGATGTCACTACAATAAAATAAACTGCAGTTTGTGCTTTTTTTATTCGACAGGACAGTCCAGTGAGATGTTTCGAACAATAAATAATTATGACTTTTTCAGTTGTTTTTGATTTACAAATCATTTAATAGACATTACATTGACAAAATGTAATGAAACATTTATGCATTTAGCAGATTTTATTTAACGGAGGAGACACTATTTAAAATGTGTGTACAACAACGAAATAATATCTCCTTCTCTGCCACTGAAAACTATTTTTCTGTATTACGAACCAGCCTCAAGATGTTTCTTAAAGTGGTTGAGACAATTCTAGACATATCCATACCTACTGTATGATTCTTATTGGGTGACATAAGGGAAATTAGGTAGGAAATGAGCCCTGTGCCCTGCTAAATGATATGCATCCCACTTTATTTACAAGTCCTTGCAATGGAAACAGCATGGGTGTTGATTCAGGAGGTTCAGGCATTGCTCTGGATCTCAGGCGTCAGGTTTATGAGGGTGTTACTGGCTTGAACCAGTTCTGAGATGGAGACTCTTCCTCTCTGTTTGATGAACTGAGCCACAGCGTTCAGCTCCTCCGGCGTGATGAAAATAAACTTCCCTCGGTCGTCGATCACTCCTGCACAAACACATCATCTGATATTACAGCTGCCAGTTTAACATGTTCACTATAATTCAATTAAAAATGAATGCATTTGCACATTCTGTAATAGGAAATTTTACTACTCAAGATGCCTTATGATCTTATAATGCAGTGAGATGCTCATCAAAGATGTCAATGTGACATGTAAAATATACCAACAATTAGAAAATTCAGACAGAAGGAGAATTCTACTTAAAATGTGGCAGGGTTATTATAGTTCAATAAAACTGACATAAAAATGATAAAAGAAGCTGGAATAGCTGAAAAATTTACTAAAATGCGATTTGCTAAAATACAATAAATATAATTAAAATTTTATTAAAACAAAAAGGAATTAAAACTATTTAAGGAGAAAGGATGAAAACGTAAAAAAAAATTACTAAACCTTAAAAATTAAAATATAAATTTCATATTTTTCATATTAAAATATAAAACTAAAAACTGATTCAAAGTATCATTAAAACTATAAAAGTATCTTAATGATGCTAAAATAACACTAGGGAATGCAATCATAAAATTAACATGAATATTAATAATATTTATTATTTTGTATTTTATTACTTGGAAAGTTGAAAATCTCATTCGTTTTTTAAATTAATTTACTTTTATGCAACCTAGTTTATTTCTGAAAAAAAAAAAATAGAATATTAGCATAGTGAAAAAGATATTTAATAATAATAATAATAATAATAATAATAAAAAGAAACGCAGTGCATCAATCAGGAGTTACTGTACTGTTAAGTTGTTTAATTATCATTTTACACCATATCAAAGGATGTACTCTCAATGCCAAGATCAAATAAGATTTAAAATAGTTTTAATAACAATACTTCAGTGAACTGTATAAAATAATTTAAAAATATAATTTTTACAAACTAAATAAATGAAAAAAAAAAAATTATACATTCATTTAAAATGATATTTGATAAAAACTCAAATATTTTCCAGGAGAAAGGTTTTTGACCATCTCTTTTAATGTATTCTAGTTTTATTCAAAGCAGGAAACTCTTACACATGTTTTAATGGTAAGGTTATTTCTTCACATCAGAGTATAACTATATTGAGTCACACACAGGTACCTGTCAGGGAGCCGTCTGCTATCAGGTCCTGGAGTCTGGCAATAGCATCCTGACACACAGAAACACATTTCAACAATCATCTACAAGCACCAGAACACATTCAAATGTCAAAGGTCAGCTATGAACACCGACCTGTGTGCGCATGCCGAAGTGGGATGCCAGGTCCTCCAGCAAAACCACTTTAGAGCTCTGAACAGAGAAACATCGTTACAAAACGACACTATTTTCTCTAAGAGACGTACAGCTGTGACAGGTGCTGCTAATAAATCTTCTAAACAATACCTATTTTACTAAATTAAATTCAACTCCATACAGTTCTATACTTTTTCAAGCAATTTCTGGGTAAATCATGCATTATTTTTATATAATCTTTTTTGAAAAGCAAAGTTTGACTCATCCAAACAGACCTTGTTTTGTACGTAATTTTAGTTTTACGACTATATATTTTCTATCACTACTTTGACTGTCTTCAGTCTTTTTGACTGATTCATTAATTTTATCAAATTCATAAGTTCCAAATAAAAAGCATCTTTAAAAAAAACCCAAAACAAATGCCTTCTATTCATCCATTAATTTGCTATTTATATAATTATAGCTTTATAATTTTTATATATACATTTTATATATGTATATTGTTATTATTAAAAAACAAATGTCTTCCATTCATCCATTAATTTGCTTTATTATCAAGTATATATTTATTTATTTATTTATAATTTTATATATATATATATCTCTAATAAATCAAAATAAAAATATTTTCAAAAAAAGTACACTTCCATTCTTAAACTGCTTTATTTTCGTGCACTTATTTTGTTACAATTATTCTTTGGAGCTTCTTAAGACAAACTTAAGATCATGTAAGTGTACTCATCTGTACTGTTATTGAACACTGTGAATATTACCTAAAATGAGCTTTTACCAAACTGTCTTTGCATTTAAAAAATACACCTAGTTGAATCATCTTTCAAACACTAGTTCACTCAAGTGTACTACAAGCAGTGACATTAGGGAAGTAATCTTTTTTTAAACCTGGGACAGTTGTTTCCGTTCACAAATATTCATTCATCAGCTATAATCTGAATGCATACCTTGACATGCTGGATGAACTCCTGCAGCAGGTTGCGAGACTGAAAAACACATAAACATGAGATAACGTGAAACGCAGAAGAAGGAGGTCAGACGTGGAGAGCG
Source organism: Enteromius mattozi (assembly GCA_032359235.1). NCBI lineage: Eukaryota > Metazoa > Chordata > Actinopteri > Cypriniformes > Cyprinidae > Enteromius > Enteromius mattozi. Next base: position 225,064 of record JAUMHE010000084.1, on the reverse strand, counting down.
CGCAGGAGTAGACACACACCTCCTGTTCACTGAGCTCTTCTGCTTCTCCCTGATCCTCGATCACAAAGGACTCCTTCAGACGCTGGTACTCCTCCTCCTCCTTCCGCTCCTGCTCCTCTTTGGCCCGCTGTAACTCGTCCTCCTGAGAAAGAGAGGAACACACTGCTGTGAAGAACCTTTACACTTATTTAACCACGTCTTTCCTGGCAGCACTGACACACGTCAAAACTAGTCCTTGACCTCGGAGTTTTAACTTTTAGAGCAGCTTGACTGATATAAAGCCCATGTAGTCTATACAGAAATATAACTTCATTTAAAAATAGTAAATAATACACGCATAGCCATTTATGCACAAAATGTAAATCTTTATTTATTTATTAATATTTAGAAAAACAATTAGAAAATAAATTTATAAAATAGACAGATTTATGCTTTGAATAGCAACTTACTGATTCTGTTTTCCTATTGTAGTATTTTTTGGAAATTAAGAAACACATAATAAAGTGGTTTAATTTGAGAACAATTACATTTATATCAACTTTTTTCAAAACATCTTCCTTCGTGTTCAGCAGAAGAAAGAAATTTGTAGATATTACTCAAGGGTGAGTAAATGATGACAGAATTATCATTTGTGGGCAGTGTTGAGGCTAGTTACTCAAAAAAGTAATATACTACATCTTACTCTCAAAAATAATAATGCCTTACTTTACTTTATTACTCCCTGGAGAAAGTAACTAGTTACTACTAGTTAAGTCAATGGAGTTCACGCTGGTAATATTCAAATACGATTTCTCAAACACAAGTGGATTCTGTTCAACATTGTGTTTAATCAACAGATGTGTCTGTTATTCACTGGGCTGCAGAAACACACTGTTAGTACGTTAGGAACCTTTAAAGCTGCCCTCAGCACAAACACACATATGTTTGTATGAAATATTCTTCCATACTAGCACTCAGTAGTTTTCAGTCAAAGATGCACTGCTTCTCCAGGTTCATGCAGGCTGCGCAGGGTTGCCAGGTTTTATCAACAAAACCCTAGTTTTGCTACTCAAAACTAGCCCCATGGCTTTCTGGGGGATTCTGGTTGAAAATCACGTTTGGGTGGGGTAAACTATGTTTTCGGCGGGGTTTCTCCTTATAAAAGTCGCATTCCAGGGGCTAACGTTATTGGGTTCGCTTCAACGCACGAACATGAAAAACAAAAAGAGCGTCAAAGTAGCCTAATTTGGGGCTGTGCATCAGCTCACCTGCTAAGGGTTTTTCTTATGCTACATTAACTCCAACCCAATTATTAGAGCTATTTCATTTTGTCTTTGACAACGCAAAGTTTTAAAGTTGCACAATTCTACAGACCAAGATTTATTTAACATTAAATTCAAGCACTTTCAATATTTGAAGAGCTCTTTTCCAAAAAAAAAAAAAAAGCCATTTTGCTGTGTATTGAACCCATTAACTGCTCCATTAATGTTTCAAGCCAAACCGCTATATTTCCTTGTTTAAAAAGTATGTCAAGATGCAGTTTCTTCCAAAACGTTATAAACGCCGAACCTGTTTTTAGTCTGAATGCGATAAAGAGTGTTAAAGACGGCGAGTGATTAAAGATAGAGATCAGAATCTCATGTGCATTAGCCTCAGGTGCTGTCAAAATAAAAGTTCTGTTTTCATCACCTATAACCTTTGCGATGTATCGATCAACCACTAGTTAAAATTACCTGTTTTTGCTCTTGCAGTCTCTCTTTCTCCTCTTCTTTCTGTCTCTCTTGATCTCTGAGCTCCTGCATCTTCCTCCTCTCCTCTCGCTCTTCCAGCTCGGCCTAACACACACACACACACACACACATTAATAAGCAGACTCCTGATACAGGTCAAAGATGAGATGTAATGGGAGTGTGGTAACCTCTCTCTGAGCTTTCCGTGCTTGTTTCTCCTCCAGCTTCTTCTGTTTCTTTGCTCCGACTTTACCAGAGGCTTGAGGACGTTCTTCAGACGGCTGTCTGTCTTCCTGATTCTCCTGCGCTTCCACGGGACTGTCCTCTGAGGAGAGAGAGAGACAGTTCAGAGATTACTGACAAACCTAAGTGTTCTTTGGATACACAATCACCCGTACCTTTTATTCACAGTTTAATAAGACGACTATTCTGAAATACTGTTTAAATACGTAAACAAGTCATTAGCTGTTTAAATGTGCACTAATTTGCATACATTCCAGAACAGAAAGGAGTCAGGATCTTTGGACTTCAGGTTTCTCTTTTGATCACTCCATAAATCAGAAAATACTGACAAGAGACAGATGTTTTTAGGAATCGAATGTTCTTATGATAAACGTGAATAGAAGCACAAAAACAACAACCAAAAGATACAAATTGGAAGTAAAATCTAGAGACACAAATAGATAGTAAAATAAATGCTTAAATGTGTATTTGTCCTTTCCCTGGTCTGAAAAAAGATGATGATATAGAAGCAGCACTGGTCGAAAGTGAGCAGTGCTTGAATGAAACGCTGGTTTTGTCTGAAGTGTTCAGCCTTGATGAATGATCCCTAAAATTAACTTTGCATCAAATTAAAAGTATATTATTAAGTGTGTACCATTGTCTGACGTTCTCTGTGCGCGCTGGGCGGTCATCCTGCTGTGCAGGTTCCTGCGGCGGCGAGGCATTCCTGCTGGACGCTCCTCTGCCGGCTGGGGACGGACCGAAGCTCGAGCCGCCACATTCTGACCATCCTCACCATCAGCTGCTGGAGAACACACACAAAGAGCTGTGAGTCATTCACACATCTAAAGAGCTGCTGTACACATGTATAAAACCACACTTCACGCTAGCTTAGCTTGGTAAAACATATACATTTACTCACTTAGTAAGTGACTCACAACTGAGGACAACAGAAGCAATCAAAATCAACAAAAGAGCAGTGCTGTGACAAGTCTCAGTCAGCTTAAAGTACATGCAGCAAGGTTTTTATTATTATTATAAAAGAAAGCATAGATAAAATACAAAAATGAATTAATACTAGATGCACCATTAAAATTAAAAATAATAATAATAACAAAAAATAAGAATGTACACAATTTATTAATATTTTATTTATTTAGGTGACTTATCTTTTGTTTAAGTTTTATTATTTGAATATGAATTTAATACCCAGTGTTCATGCAGTTATTTTTATTATTATTTATTAACTTTTTGACAGACCCCAGTTTGAAAATATCTGTTATACCTGGTGTCCAGAACATTTGAGAAAGAAAAAAAGATTGTAATTTTAATAATATTCAAAGGTGGGTCCAAAAAAGACATACTGAACTTATTTTAGATCATACTTTAATAACTTGCTTTGGCATCAAGTCAGGAACAATACGAAAGCAAGTGATGTATTGACTTTCTTAAACTGCAGTAAAGTTAGTTTGATGTTTGACGTTTGGCTTTATATAGATTAGGACTCTTTTAGGATGTTTTTAGCCCGAATTAAGTCAGATAGACAAAGATATATGTCCTTTACGTTGCACAAGGCTTCATTTAAAAAAATATAAATAACCATATGAATTAACTAAACAATTAAATGACATGATATTGTACTATAAAACCAATAGGTAAATGTTCAGAAAAACATACCTGTTATTGCACAAGACTCCATTTTTGCAAATTATCATTTTAGGTGTTTTTAATAATTATTTATTCATAATAATTACACCACTTTTAATGTATGAAATTACAGAAATCCATTAAACTACAACACAGTTGGAGATAAAGGTATCGAACCAATTGTAAAAATCTCTAAATATTATTATCTTTAATCACAAGACTTATTTTTTTCAGATTATAGCTTTATTGATTTTATATACAGTCGTGAAACAGTGTTTCTGCTATGTTTCACATACTGTACTGGTTTCACTCTTTAATGCAGTGACAGCAAGAAGACCAAACTCTGACAGTGTCTCGAGCAGCTAGAGAAACTAATATTAGCTTCAATCAACACTAATGTGTTTATTATGTCTATATTTCCCTCACCTTCTTCAGTCCGTCCACGAACCTTCACAGCAAACACTATCAGAACCAGCAGAATCACCGCGGCTACTATATACAGAACCACATCCATCTCAACAGCTAACAAAACACAAGAAACGCTAAAATGCTAACAGCTGGACAAAGCTGTGCGCAGCCTCAGCGGAAGTTGACGTTGCTGTTGTTCGAGCGTCACTTCCGTGCCACAGCGCCACCTCTAAAAGTGCGGAGGAAATAAAAATAAAAATAAAAATATATACCCAATTATATACAATAACGAGTTGCAGAGTTACTTTCAACAGCGTTTTATTTATTATTATTATTATTTTATATATATTTTACTGGTATCCTGGAAAAAGCCAATGGTTTATAGTATTTTTTTAATTTTTTTTTATGAACAGCATTAATTTTTAGCAGGATTATTACTTATAAGTGATATTTGTCCACCTAAAGTAAAGTAATATAAGTAAAATGGCAAGATATGAGAATTATATTGCATTATAAGAATCGTGTTCATTGTGCGATCATAAAGACCGAAAACATGTTAAATGCAACAATGTTAAAAAATAACAAAACATAAATTATAAGCAGGTTTTATTAACTGTTAATAGTGTAATGCTCTATTTTATAATTTCATGGGGATCAATGGCTGAACCTCATTGGTTTAACCCGAGAGATCAAACGACGTCATTATAGGCTGTGAACCAATCAGCTGACAGTAGCGCATGCGCAGTGGATCATCAGCGTTGGCGGTAAAATAAAACAGAAAAGAGGATGTCAACAAAGTAACAGCGCGACTGAACTTGAGTTATATATTATATAATATTCTAATTAATAATCCCTCATTAGGGACAGATAATTGAGTTTAATTATTACTCTCTATCCTCTCTAGCTGTGAGTGATGTCTGAGAGAACAGATCCAGTGTCGGTGTCGTGTTATCTCGCTAAAGGAGACTCTTTACGTCATCA
>JAUMHE010000084.1:192627-204667 GCA_032359235.1 Enteromius mattozi | reverse complement strand
TTTCAAAATATATACTGGATGTGTGTGTTTTAATATAAACATAATAAATAAACAAAGCATAAACACATATATTATGTCAAGAAAAACTTTTATTTTGGATGCGATTAATCGCGATTAATCATTTGACAGCACTACTTTTTTTCATAATTTTTTATTTATTTATGTATTTATATTTAATTCTGCATGTCATGTGCAGGGCTCTGAAGTGTGTTTGAAGACCTGAAGTGTGAAAGTGACTATTATGATGAAGTATTTTTCCTTCGACAAATGCAAGTCTAGTGTCTAGGAGCAGCGTGTGTCTGTTAATTTCCAGCGATATCTTCAGCTTGATTGCACAGATACTGTATGATGACATCACTGAATTCAATCATGAACAATTGAGTGTTTATCCTTGTTCTTTTGCACTCTTGAGACACTATTTTTCTATTTGACTAAAGCTGACACTATCTGTATTGTTGAAAGCACTAGATAAATAAAGGTGACCTGACTCTATAAAACTGAAGGGGTGTGTGTGTGTGTGTGTAGAAGGCTCTGACGGCGTCCCGGTGGAGGTGCACGAGGCTCTGCGCGTGGCTATGGAGAAGCTCCAGGAGCGCTTCACCACACTGATGCAGGAGAAGGTGGATCTGAAGGAGCGGGTGGAGGAGCTGGAGCACCGCTGCATTCAGCTCTCAGGAGAAACGGACACCATCGGTGAGACACCGCTGACAAACACTCTGTTCTCAATCAAACCCTTTCCTGGTTATTCTGCTTTTACTTAATTCTATTTTAAAACAAAATAATAAGAATAAGAATTAAAACAATTAATAGCCTTATTTTTTACAAATATAAATAAAACAGTCAATACTGTATAGAATACAATCTAAATGTTTCTACTTGTGCTTCATTTTAAACTTTCTATTTAAGAATAAGTAATAATAAATAAAACCATGTTAGCTTAAATGTTAAAAATCAGCGCTCTTATAGCCAATATAGTTTTAAACTTTTTCTGTTAAATTAATAATATGCCCATATTCAGTAATACTTCAGATATATTTTAGTAATGAACATGCAGGAGTGTTGTTATTGCTTAAAAATGCCTTAGATATTTTATTAATTCATTTTTTTGAATTCACACTAGCTTCTTTTTCATCAAACACCAAATACTTGTATAAATACTTTATTTATTTATTTCCATTTTACACCTATTTATGCTTTTTACATTTCTACATTTTAATATGAACTACATTGTGCCAGCACAGAAAAGGTTTAAATATTACTTAAAATTATTCATTTGTTTGTTATAAACATGTTACATTCAGTTCAGTGATAAGAGCTTCAGTGTTTATTGATGTGAAAATTGGGTTTCACTTTATTATGATGGTCTCTTTAACATATTCTGTTGACTATAAGTAACGTGGCATCTACATACATACTGACTCTCATTAGAGTTAGTACAGTGTAACTAGACCGGTAGGGTACTTTTACTTGCAAAGTTACTTAGTAGATTATCTTTTGATAGACTATCACTTTAAAGAGAAAGCAGATATTAATCTGTTTACTAATACTCTACGCAGATTTTAAGATGCAAGTGAAAAGTTATGTATTGCCAACAGAATGTTTTAAAGGGAGCATTAAAATAAAGTGTTACTGGTAATTGTTGTATTGTTGTTTACAGATACGATGTTTGTTTTGTTGTGTGTGTGTGTGTGTGTAGGTGAGTACATCGCGCTGTATCAGAACCAGAGAGCCATCATGAAACAAAGACACTATGAGAAGGAGCAGTACATCAACATGCTGGCCAAAGACAAGGAGGAGATGAAGGTACGAGGAGCAGCTGAGTGACGGAGCGATGCAGTGATGTCTGTGGAGTGATGTTGACCTGTGTGTGTGTGTGTGTGTGTGTGTCAGACGAAGCTAGCGGAGCTGCAGGATCTGGTCATGCGTCTGGTAGGCGAGCGCAACGAGTGGTACAGCAGATACATGAGCGCCGTGGGTCACCCTGACCTCCTGACCTCTGGAGGAGAGCAGCTCCATCCTGCTGACGGACACACGGACAGCCCAGGTGCTTCACACATACTCACACTGATTCAGTTATTGCATCATCAGATTACACAAAATATCATTTACTCTAATATTAAAATATTGTTTTCCTGAAATGTTCCTTCTTCTCTCAGCCGTTCTGGACCTGAGCACAGCGGTGGAGGCGTCTGCAGCGCCTCAGTCCAGCACAGACCCTCAGAGCCAATCCCAGAGTCCCGAGCGGCTTGGGTCTGCTCTGGACGGCCCGTCCCTGAGGCCCAAAGAGGACGGCACTGCCCGCCAGATCATGCAGCTCCTGCAGGAGATCCAGAACCCTCAGGCCCGGCCCGCTCCCTTCCTGGGAGAAAACCCCTGCATCCCGTTCTTCTACCGGCCGGACGAGCACGATGAGGTCAAGATCCTGGTGGTCTGAGAGCTGTCCTGCTTGGCCTTCCGGCGGGAGAGCATCTGACGAAACAGACTCACGTATTAATTGGGTTTTCCTCTTTATTTCTCTGGTTTCTACAGCGAATGAGAGAGATCTGATGACTTCTGAAGCTCTTCGGCTCCGTTGGGGGGGGGGGGGTGTGTGTAAACCAGTTAATCCATAAGAATATCATACTTCTGCTGCTCTGTGTCTTATCCCTCACATGTGTCCTCTTTACTTTATCAAACAAGTGCAATAGACAGATCAGTGATTCATATCGGCGTGATTCAGATCCTGATGCACACTAACTAGGGTGCAGTAACGAGTAATATTGATATGATGAAGCAGGTCTGGACTGAGATGATGAAGTGTTTTCTGAGAGAATCAGATGTTTGTTCGTGTGCAGAGCATGTAGGGCAGAGTATTGAGAAATGACACATGAATCATTCGATCTGAATGTGTTTTACGCATCACGGTGTAGATTAGAATCGAGCCGAGAGTGTTCGGGACACAAGAAGTTTAAAACCCAGTTGTTTTGCTTTTCTAATTAGGGCTTATTGAAAGATGTAATTATAATTTCACCCCTTCCAACACGCCAGCACCTTGTGTTTTTTCCAGAGCGAGTGACGTCGAAGCTTTTGAGATGTTGGCGACTGTTTGCGGCTAACTCTATGACGCTAGCATCCGTCAGCCGAGAGTTTGGAGTGGCGTTTGTATGTGATTTGAGAGCTGTACATATATCAGATTTGTAATAATTCCTCTTACACGAGCAAAGCTTGAACGGCGAGTTCATTCACAAACATCAATCTCATCAGATCTGGCAACACGTTCTGTGAAGATAAAGCTCTTCTTCATGTCTTGTTGTTGTATGTTTCTGTAGGTAAATGTACACCTTTTAAAGAGCGTGATGCATTATTCTCTTTAGTAGAGTATGCATATTAATCTACAGGTGTTTACACAAACATTCAACCAATTCTGAAGCAGAAGGCATTGCTCTCTCATGCATTATATTTCCACGCGTGGCCGTATCTGTATTGATCTGAAGAACTGGTTCTAACTGGAAGCGTGTTTACATCAGAGTACCGTGTTTAGTCTGCAGTACCGGGGTATTGAGTCTCATCTGTGAGCGAGTCCAGCTTCTGCATCGTTTCCATGTATGAATATATTTTCCAGTCAGTCTTTTGGGCGTGGGCTTTACTCAGACGCTGATTGTTTTGCAGAAGCATGTAAATAGTGTAACTGTGTATTATACTGTATATTGAGCAGGGAAGGCTTGCGTTTGCCTGCTGGAGATGAATCTAGTGCGGAGAGAGGATGGGATGTTCGTGTGCTTTCATACTACGGCTGAACTAAAGGAGAAGTCTATTTATTTGGGATAATTACACACTATTCTGTTTTAATCTAGACCGATGGAACACAATGAAGGAATAATGAGTAGTTTGAGCAGAAACACTTCTGTGATGATTTTCCTCCTAAATAAACCTGATTGAGCAAAATGAAGCCCGCCTTATGTCTGAAGTTCATGATTCGGGAAGTGAATATGATTTCATTATCATGGTTTAGTATTTGTTGTATATAATAATAATGTGCTGCTAAAACTCTAGTAATCAGCGTTCTTTTAATGACCTCACTGAGAGACTCATTTAACGTTTTGGTAACTTCTTACAAGGTCATAATGATGACACAGAATTTGAAATTGATAAATTAATTGCCTTTTGTCATAATTGACTTTTATAGTTAGTTAATAAATGGTGTCGTCTCATAATTGTGACTTGGTGTCATAATTGGGATTTTTTGTTTAAATCTCAAATTACGAATCTCTTGATTTCATAATAATAACTTAACACTTAGACTTTATCTCATAATTATGAAAATGTCCTTTTGAACTTTTTCTCAGTTTAGACAAACATCTCAATTATAACTTAGTATCTCATAGTTATGACTCGGCATGTCATAATTTTAAGTTTTTATCTCTTAATTGTTGCAGTCATAATTTATACTTTGTATGTCATAATTTTGCCGATTTGACAATTTTGACTTGTTTTCTGTTAAGATTTGTCAATTTAGATTTGATCTCATAATTATGACTGTTAATAATAATTATCTAAATTATATCTTGGATTATAGATTAGATTATGTACATTTTAGATCTACAGTTCTATAGATCTGTCATTTATCTATAATCTCCTAATTGTGACTTGGTATCTCATAATTACTTTTTTGTCATAATACAGTTTTTTAATGTAATTAAAAAGCCATAAAGTACACACAAAATGTATGACAGTTTTGCCTTTTTAATTTGACTTTCCGTCTCATTTATGACTCAGTATGTCAATTTTGACTCATTGATTTAAATAATCATGAAAAAAGACATACCAAGTCATAGTTATGATAAAAAGACATTATTGTGAGATGTAATGTTGTAAAAAGTCAAGATTGACAGAGTCATAATCATGAGATAAAGAGTTAAGATGCAAATATAATTTAGATGCACCTCATAATTATGATTTTCATAATTGTAATGATTTAAACTTTTTAGGTCATAATTGTGGTTTACCTAAACATGATCTTCCCCCTTATGTTACTTCCACAGAAACACATCAGCACAAACACAACTCCACTCAGCGTTTCATTTCATATTCAAGTCGAGAAGAAGCACACAGACACAATGTTTTGTTTACACTGAACTTTAATGATGACACACTCCTGCTGGAAGCAGGGACACGTTACACACACATTCATTCACCCCGCACACTCTCAGTATTACAGCTTTCTGTCCAAACACAGAAAGAGGCCCGGTTTATTCCTCCACACACTCCATTTCATAAGCTTCGTTTAAATTAATCACTTACCCATAATAATTTAATATTCAATAATCATACATGTGGACTAATCTCTAAACAGTGGAAGCACAATTTGCATAAATGCACCACAAAGATACGCGACACACTTAAGATACAGTATGTCCATGACAAACTCTTAAATAACGGTAAATCTCCAAGAGTAGATTCTGGGAAGGACTGGTGTGGATGTCGAAGACGGAAACATACTATACGGGTCTGGTCATGCCACAACGTCAACTATCATCAACAGGGGCTTTATTATTATCTTCAGAATTATTACAACAAACGACAGAAGTACAGTCCACCGCTGTGGAGGGTTGTGTTCGTATTTTCTCCTCCTCAACAAAACAAAAACAACACCTGAACAAACTGGAATGATTTCTATGCATAGACCAGCGGTCATATTTAACCTTTCTTCTTTTTGCTGGATCCTGATTTTCATAATGAACCTTAAATTTTCTAAATTTGCGATACATTTCAATGCACAGGGATGGTTTGTCCACACACGCGTGAAAAGTGCGTGCTGTTTAAAAGTGCATTCAACTATTTTTAATGTCCCAGCAAAAACAAGAAACACATTTAGGACGTCTGTTCACCCTAAAACTGCACTAATGTGTTTAAAATGACATGAACGTGCGGTCAGCATAGATCCGACTGACCGGTGAAGATATTGCACTCTCTAATTCAATCCAGCCCCACCAAAGGTTCAGATTCTCTAATGAATGAATGGTTTGAGCAGAATGACTGAAGGTGAACACACGTCCTGCGCCTGAGAGCGTTTGCACTGCTTTAGCTTTAGCTTTTCTAGTAGCTAAACATCCTTTTAACTTGCCAAAAATAATGATTGTTTGCAGTCTGGGGAATAAATGGCGGAAGATACAAGAAAAAGATATTCTGGAGAATGCTGGGAAGCAAATGGGTCCCATTGACTTTCACAGTATGGTCTGTATGGTCTGTCCATGCTGTGGAAGTCAATGGGACCCGAAGCATATTTTCTTGTGTGTTCCACGGGGAAGGGAAAGTTTTACAGGTTGGGAATGACATGAGGGTGATTTTTTTTGGGCTAACGATCCCTTCACAATGTGAGGAGCTTCTAGAAGGATTGATAGCTGTGATACTGGAACGTCACAAAGAGTCTGAAGGTTGAAGAAACCTGGAACCGAGGATGCAGGAAACATCTGGACCGTTTCTGGGTTCCTCTGTGTTGGTGTTGTTTCTGTAGTGCTGTGGGTTTGGGTTGTTTTACTCGATGTGAGGAGGAACAGAAGAAGAAAACAATGCTAAGGGTTGCGTGGAGAATAGGTGCTCTCGGGGCGAGAAGGGCTGTCTGTGTTTGACCGGCTGAGCCATGAAAGCAGAGAAGAAGAAAAGAGAGAAGAGTAAGCTTCGAGACAAATGAACGCTCAGCAGATTAACAGGAGAAACTGTCCTCAGAGTCACACGGAGAGAAGACAAACCCCACCATCCCTCTTTACCACTCACTAGTTTACATGCGAGTCATTTAGAATCAAGTAGAGATGTAATACAACAGCCACATAGAGTATTTGTTCACTAAAGTCACACCTAAATGTCTAAATGTCAATCACTATGAAAAAAAAAATATATATATATATTTTGGAATCTCTTTTTATTATTTAGATTATACAGCTGATTTATTTATTTTTAAGTCAACTATATGTTTACATGTATAAAGACTAAAGTTAATAGTGTAAAATATGTGTAAAACATAACTGGGAAAATATTTGTTTTTTTTTTTCTACTATATTGCATGTTTATTTTAGTAAATAATAAAAAATATTTTGAAAAATCTCATTTTCGTTCATATTTATTTTTTTTCTTTTGCTCTAGAATTCTTAATTCTGATTGGTCGTTCATGTAATATAGTGCACTTATCGAGTGATTTTTTATGATAAATACATTTTAGCAAATATATTAATAAATACAACTCAATATATTTAACCTTCAACAAAAATATTCATGTGTTTGTGTTAATTATTATTATTATTATTATTATTATTATACACATAATCGCTTTGCCGCGTTTCAAATTTGGCGCGATCTTGCGTCTCAAACGTTTTTTTTATTTTTAGATAAGAAAAGTGAATAATTTTAAGAACAATATGATTCGTTTGAATCAGTTGAGTTTTCCTCATAAACACACATGTATAAAACTGTCACTATCGAATGTATTGGGTTGAGAGCAAGTTGTTGTATTGTTGACTAAAAGACTTTTAGATGCAACTTTTCTGTGAGTCACTTTCTCAGCCTACATACAGTTAGAGACTCGTGATTCAGAGAGGGAGGGACTCGTGTGGAGTTATGACTGTGGAACTATGGGAAAGTGTATTACCCTTCGGGGAGTTTGGTGTCGTCTTCTGGCCCGTGAGCTCAGGGACCACTGCAGCCCGAAACACATACGAAACAAAAACAAAAAGAGCCAAAGTAATGAACAGAAATATAGATGCACACAAGCTCATTCCAGAAGATGCAGTTATCATCAGACTCCAGATCACACTTTGGAGAGATAATGCATCCATAAACAGCAGGAAATCAAGCGAAAAGAAGCTTAAAGATGACAGAAAGTAAATATGAAATGCAACAGAAATGACCAAACCCTGTGCTCATTCATCTAACTTTTCTTCTTTTTTAAGATACGCAGTATAAACAGTGACGTAAAACTCATCAACCATCTGTCAAAGAGTTTGAGTTCATAAAAATGTTGTGTTGTAGATCTACGTTTCCTGACTTCCAGCTCAATAGTATGTTTCCTTTTCTCAATTTTGGTTTGATGATGACAGAATTATGTGAAATGAGAGGTTAAACTGTGACAGAGGGTTGTAGAGTTGTATGACGTGTATTCGTGTGTGTGTGTGTGTGTGTGAGAGTTGAGGAGCAGGAAGGGGAGGAGTTCTGGCTGAGTGGGCGTGTCTGTCCTTGCTGTCTGTCACGGGTGTGGGAGGGGCTAATAGTCTAAGAGGGAGGAGTCTGTGGGTCGGCTGGGTCGAGTAGGTGATGCTGGGGGTCGTCGGCTGCCATGGAAACACAGAGAGAAGATGGATGAGTCACACACACACAAACAGAGCAAACGTCCACAAAGTTATGTTAATTAAATGTGAAAGAATTTCGTTCACATGAGAAAGTAAAAATATTTTGCAATGAGAAATGGAATAATTTCCACACGTACAGTAAATAGCCTACAGTAAATTACTGAAAGGATCATCATTCAGGATATTTATTCTCATAATTTTGCCAAAGCTGTGAATCAAATACCCGTTATAATATTAATCATTTTTAATACAATTATTTTAAAATAAATTCATACCTTTATTAAAAAGAAAACTGAAATAGAATTTTTTACCTTATCTAAACAAAGTCAAGAAATTAATTTAATAGTAATAAAATACATCTGAAAAGAAATAACAAAAAAAATTGACTACCAATTATTATTTTACTTAATAATTCGTTATTTAATTATTATTTTATTACCATTTAATTAATTTCTCGACTTTGATTAAATAAAGCCAAACATTCTATTTCAATTAAAAATAAAAATAAAGGTATGAATTTATTTTTTAAAAATAATACAAATTATTAATAATACAAACAATTATTATTATTATATAATTAAACAGCATTTTTGACGTTATCAAAACAAATTCAAGAAATCAATTAAATAATAATTCTAAACGAAATAAAAAAATAATATATCTAATAACAATTTAATCATATTATTAATACTTTTAATCAAATAAAAATTAATTAAATAATACACTTATTTATTCCTAAAAAAAAAAAAGCAAAACAGCATTGTTTAGATTATTTTAACAAATAAAATGTAATTAAGAATTCCATTTGTTGTGTATAATGTAATACTAATCCACGACTGATAGATCTGTGCTTCTGTTGTGTGGTTGATTAATATTGATCCTGTGCCAACAGAGACACGTTTAACAGCATTCAGAGATCACGCCATGACAGAATGAGATGCCATGAAGAGACAAACAACATGGACTAAATACATCTGACACTTCACCTTTGACCCCACTGTTCAGTTTGACCCCAAAGCTCACATGTGCAGCGTCTGACTGGATGTTTGTAGTAGTTATTATTGAGAGGGATCATAAATAACGACGGCAAAACTGAAATAAAACAAGTGCACGGGGCTGCAGAAGAAAAGGCTTTTCAGATCTTAATTAAATGAAATAAAACTGAAACTAAATCAACCTGTAATGTTTGCACATTACAGAACCTGTTCTGAGACCTGCTGTCCATCTAGAAGAGTAACCAATCAGCAAACGAGATGCAAGCTGGACAACGATTTGATTTTTCAAATTCAGTCATTTAGATCTGCTGTAAACACGGTAGGAGTATATTCTGTGTTAAATACAACGTGATATGCTGATGATTTACCGCAGAAATACCGTAACTGACTCATCCTCAGTTTATAGAAAACCCAGAGCATGTCACGGTTGCGTTTAACCAGAACATTCCCCTGTAAAGAGTTTATTATTGTTTCTGCATAAGTAAAAGCATCCCAACAGATGATTTCTGGACAGCTGTGTGCGTGTCGGAGGGTCTCAGAGACAGTCGGTCATGCAGAGGGACGGGGAATGGCGAGAGAACCACAGACGTACCAGAAGCGTTAGTCCTCATTGGTCACTGATTGTAATTCTGTGAAAAATAATCAATATCAGCAGGAGGGGTGAAGCCAGAGCGATGGGAGGAGGAGGAAGACACACAGTTAACATGGAGGAGACAGAAACATCAACACTTCTCCAATCCAAGCTAACCAACCAGAGACTGACGTCCAAAACCTCTGTCTGAACATTTCACAGCCAATTATCAATTTAAAAGCATCAGCAATAAGCCATGATCATCATGAGCCGGATTTAGCAATTCAGAGGTTTTGCAGATCAGCGTGCAAATCATTTATCAGGGACTTCAGCGTTAAAGTAAGGATTTAATACGGGTCAGAATGAAAGGTGTGTGTGTGTGTGTGTGTGTGTGGTGCTGTCAGGAAGCAAGCGTTTGCCGTTAGTGTTAGAACGAGTCAAATCACACGCAACAGAGGATAAATTCAGCAATGAACACAAATAAAACAAAGATCCCTCGCGCCGTCCTGTGGACAGTTAGTAAAGCGTCTGTGTGAGGTGTGTGTGTGTGTGTGTCTGTCTGAGGTGTGTGTGTGTGTGCGTGTGTGTCTGTGTGAGGTGTGTGTGTGTGTGTGTGAAGTGATCCAAGACATTCAAACATGAGATATGCTGACTCTTAGAGCTGGGTGATATAGTTAAAGCATTACAATTACTGATATTTATAAGCCTTTTGAGGATATTTGGATGTGTGACCATCAATTCATTTCAGCTATTGGTATTCAGCAATTTAAAATAAATACAAGAGAAAAGATAGTTAAAGTAATCAATTTGCATTTTTTTTTACTCATACCCGTACCATTAAAATTTGGGGGTATATAAAATATTTTATTTAAAAATTATTTAAATTTACTACAAATTCACTATATATTTGTAATTTTTTATTTATATTTCTACTATAAATCTTCAATACTTAAATATTAAATTTTATTTTTAAGGATAGACTTTTAAAGGAAGCATTAAATTGACCAAAAAGTGCCAGTAAAGACATTTATAAGGTCATAAAGATTTCTATTAAAAAAATGCTGTTCTTTTGAACTTTCTATCCATCTGTGAATATGAAAACAAAAATACAGCACAACTGTTTTCAACACTGAAAATAATCAGAAATGTTTCTTGAGCAGTATATTATTATGATTTCTGAAGATCATGTGACACTGAAGACTGGAGTAATGATGCTGAAAATACAGCTGAACATCACAGAAATAAATTACACTTTAACAGAGATTTACGTAGAAAACAGCTGTTTGAATTTTGAAAAATATTTAATAATTTTTACTGTATTTTTGATCAAATAAATGCAGCCTTGGTGAGCAGAAGAGATTTTCATAAAAATGAAAAATTGCCCTTAAAATTTTTTAATGCTCGAACATTTATGTTAAAACATTGAGATTTCTGTCATGAGAAAAGAAGAACCCTGAACCTAGTCTAATGATCCAATCTTTGAAGAAATTGAAGCAGCAAAACCGTTGTGGATATGTGTGATATCACCCAGCCCTACTGAGAACACACTGTGCATCTAATGGCTTAAATCTGTAACGTTTGAACAATAATAAGAGTTAGAAGCAGGACGCCAGACTATGGACACTGAATCTGACACTTTAATAAACAATGAGCTGGATTTCGGCGATGGTTGCTTATCGTTTAAACGTTGGTATGGTGACCGGTTAACTCACCCACACCACTGCACTTACTCCAGCGCTTAGAGGCTCACATTCCGCGGCTAAGAGCAGACGGATGATCTTATTAGACTGCAGGACTAGAAGGTTAGTCTCGTCTGAGCATTTCTGAACGCTGCATGTACTGTGAATCATTTCTGCTGCGCTAGCACCATCACACAGAATAGCTGTCTTCTGTGGTTTGAACTCAGGGTGTGCGACATTGACAAACAATATCTCCATACTCTCTGAGATCAGGCAGAGTGTGTTATTGTGGACAGATGACTGCCAAACTATTTGATATTCTTCATATTTGTGTGGTAGTCAGTTCACACTGATAGCTAATCTTTTCCAAAAAGATATCCATAAGATATTCTTAAGATATTCATCTTTTCCAATAAGTTTTAATTGATTTTTTTACTTTTAAAGACATTTTTACCTTTAACAAAATTCATCTGTGTA
>JAUMHE010000084.1:138692-153804 GCA_032359235.1 Enteromius mattozi | reverse complement strand
TAGGAGATAGTAAAGCAGAGATACACTTATACACTCGAATATAGGCGATTAGAGTTTAACTAATGCGAATAAAAGTTATAACTAGTATAAGGGAACATACACACAACACGTGCATATACGGGATACATTTATAACTGCATATTCATAGCATAAAATAGAGAAAATGTCTTTGTGTGTTATGTGTATTGAAAGTTTGGGGCCAGACAACTGCTCTGGTTAGGTCAGTGGTGACACGCCAGGAGGTCTCCTGCGTCTCTTCAGAATGCTTTGAAGTTTGATGTAGCAATTGGAGACCCAATCTGTTTAGCGTCTTTGTGATAGTGGGGCAAACTATGGGCAATTAAACCTCAATATAAATGTAGAATGAGGGTCCAGGTTTGTAATTTATATGCAAATGTCAAAGGCTAAAAGGGCTTTTAAAACCTAGAGTCCAAACTGAGCATCTGTGATTTTAAGCAGATGCTACATGTACAATGCAAATAAATAACAATTGTCTTAATTTAATAATAGTAATTTCAAAGGCAGAAATTTATTTTGTTTGCTGTGGAAAACAAAAAGTTGATTCAACAGATCTTGTCAGTGTTTTTGTTAAACTTTTCCAACCATTTAGCATTAAAACATTTTCAATGATGTTTTAACATTGAAACTTTTTTTCAAAGTAAATGATGTAATTTTTGTTTTATTTGTTCAAAAAAGTATTCTCATAGCGTCGCAAAACTGAAGTTGATCCTCTGATGTCACATGGACTGTTTACTGATGTTTTTACTACATTCTTTTACAACAGTTCTGGAGAAAATAGGGCTGCTGGGTAAAAAAAAAATAATGAAGGAAGTTGTTCTGTACACTACTTGTCATAAATCAGAGACGAGAAGACGTGCAAATCCATTTGCTAGCTTTATTTACAGTCCAGAGTCAGTACAGGCGGGGTCAAACAACAGCGAACGGGAGCATTGGAGGCAGAGACAAGAGAATAATCCAGAGTGGGAAGCTGTAAATCCAGAACACAGAAACACGGAGAACAAGGGGAAAACACGGATGGCTAGACAACGGGGAAAACGAACGTACATCCAAACATTGACCAGCGACTAACACAAAGACATCCGGGGTATTTATACATGTGACAATGACACTGGAAGGCGGAGAAACAGATGAGGAACCATAACAACAGACGAGGTGGGTGGAGACAAGAGTTCATTGATAATAAGTCCATGAATGAAAACAGACACAAAACACATAGAGCAGCCTGATGCTGGAGTGCCAACCAGTGAGCTGGGCTGGCACTTCCAGCTAATCGTGACACTACTTTTGGTATTTGTAAATGAAAAAAAGTAATACCTGTGCGTTGTTTTATTATTTTGTATTATAAGTTGAAACTTGTAAATAAACGACAGGAAGTAGTCCTGGATTTTATTCAATCAATTAATCAATCATCAATCACTTTTATTTATATAGCGCTTTTAACAATACAGATTTATTATTATTATTATTATTTATTTATTTATTTATTTATTGTAGCAAAGCAAGTTATAATATTACAATATTACTGGAGCAGCACATTTTCTCAAATTTATTAACTCACCTTAAACCAGGGTTAGTTTGCCTTGCTTTGCACTAAATATGGATTTATGCTATGAAAAAAGGTGACATGCTTGCAGTTATTCAGACGACGATCGTTGGGTAATCAGTGTTGTTAGGGTTAGAAAATTAAAAGAAAAATCTTGAGAAGAGATCTTGAGAAAAAAAAAGGAAAATAAAATAAATAATGTTTGGATGTGTGTGTGTGGCTACTGTCGTGTTACTATCATTTTTATAGCATTTCATACAATAACGGATTATTTCTAAGCAGCACACTTTAGGAATGAGGCAAATCCAAATACTCTATATACCAGCTGATACATTATACATTATGCATGGATACAAATACAGTAAAAACGTTTTCATATACATTCTTCTAAGAAAAAACTGTAAGGTATGCGCTGCTACGTCACGTTCAGACAGCAGAGGGCAGCAGCGCTGTTCTCGCACACAATCTCGCGATGACAATCCTGGGTTGCTAGGCAACTCAGGAACGAGCGTTTGGGTTACAGTTTAAAGGAGCTAAACTATAAACAGCGTATTTATAGGTAAAGGTAAGCGATCACTTATTAAATCACTTAGTCCTTGTGTGTCAGATCGTTAGCTGAACAGGTGTTCTGCTTGAGAACAACAGAAAACTGCTTTGTTGCTAATGTGTTAACGTTAGCTTGTAAAAGAGAATCTAGTTCCGCTTGTTTTCTCAAAGCTTTCTTTAATGTGTTATCTTGGTTTGCTTTGGTGTGTAAGTTTAGCTGAAACATTTGTTTGAACGACGCTTTATTTGTTTTGTGTGACAGTAAAAGTCCGATGAGCTGTAAACCTCGCTGTGTTTGTGTTTTATTTAAGCTGTAATTCTCAAACATTGATGTAATATTCTTACATCGGCAAACTACTTTGTTATGCAGCTTGTGGGTCTCTAAACTTATTTATTAGTATTCAAGAACTGGAATATCTAGTGTTTCATAACCTAAATTTTCACCTCATATATTTAATTTAGTACATTCTTTATGTATGTTAACATTTTAAAAAATATATTGTAATGTTTTCCAAGTGTGAAGTCTGGTTTACTGCCTTAGAACGATGTAAAAGTAGATTTCTGGGATCCAGAATAATGTTGTTCTACCAGCTCCTGTGTGTTCTTTGCTCTTCTGCACATTTGAGCTCATTCTAACAGCGGCTGTATGATGTTGAGAACCATCTTTAAACTCATCTACAATCTGTTCTACTGTGCTGTTTACTCTGGACTAGTCTAATATATTCTTATGAGCTATGCTTTACATTTCAGACAACAATGGCAAGCCAGAGACCCGTGAGCCGTGGATCATTTGGACCAGGTTCTGGACGACCACCTACAGCTGTCCGACCGCCGCAGACAGCCCTCAGAGTCAGCACTGCAGTGAGTCTTCTATATTACAGTCATGCCGTCTGTCTGAAGCCATGCAGAATTATAGGAGTGACAAGAGTGTGTGTGTGTGTGTCTCACAGATGGTCCCAGGCTCTGCTCGTCCCGGCAGCAGAGCTGGACCCGTGGCTTCTCCTGGTGTTTTATCGGCTCAGATTAAAGTGGCCGATCGACCCGTGACTCAGCAGGGTCTCAGCGGAATGAAGACGGGCATGAAGGGTGAGCCAATTTTCCTTTTTCTAACAAACATTAAAGTGATGTGAGATCTGCACACTGACTACTTTATTTTCACTCCTTAAGGACCACAGAGACAAATCCTGGATAAGTCATATTACCTTGGGTTATTACGGTAAAAAGTCACAAAGATGTCGAGATTTTTCATTATATCTCAGATAAAACAGACTAATTAAAGAATAATTTGTTTGTTTGCTTCAGGAGTAAAATAAATGAGCTGACAATGGAGTCCAGCAAACTACAGAAGGACATTGACACCTTTAATCAGGAAAATTCGGTATATCTTTCTTATGAAAAAAGGTAATTTAACTTTTATATCCCCCAGAATCAAAAACAAAGCATTGCAATACATGCATAATATCAAATCTTAAATAGCAAATAATCCAAAACAGTAATTATTATTACAATTCAAAATCAGTTTTTAAGTACGGTATTTGACAAGCACCATTTAAAATAAAGTCTTTCTTGTAATCAAGAAAGATGTTTCTGTAATGTGTTAGATATTTTATGCTCAGCAATTAATGTTATATGATCAGTATTAGCACTGAAAATGTTTGGAAACCATGACTGAGTTTTCTTTTTTTAGGACATAATGTCTGTAATATTGCAAATGTTACATAATGTCTTTCGTACAACTGTAATCCCAAACTATA
This sequence comes from Enteromius mattozi, assembly GCA_032359235.1. NCBI lineage: Eukaryota > Metazoa > Chordata > Actinopteri > Cypriniformes > Cyprinidae > Enteromius > Enteromius mattozi. The sequence goes on along the minus strand of JAUMHE010000084.1, from coordinate 149,940 downwards.
AAGTCTTTTAGAATGACATGTCCCAGCTTAAATTCTATGTATTTTGATTATATTTAATGGATTTATTTAATATTACATAAAGAAATGTATCCTCTTATAAGAACCCATAACTGTTCAGTGGGTTAGTATTGATGACATCAGGATGCAGTAATTAATTGAATGTTTTAAAACTTTTGAACAGAGCAGAAGTCCTAGCAGGGGAAATAAAAGATCTTCAAGGGTATCTGGCCGATTACAACATGGTACATTCATTTAAAACAATTCGTGGAAGTACTACAAGGCTCTTTACTTTGAATCAATAAAACCTTATTTATATGATCTTTTAATTACCAGCTAGTTGACAAGCTGAACACAAACACTGAGATGGATGAAGTCGTGAATGACATCATCATGGTGAGACACATCATTTAAACGGCAGTATCGTCCTCTTTGATCTTCTCATATTCCTGCTGACTTTATTTGTTTTTATGTTTGTCTCATTAGCTGAAAGCACAGAATGACCGAGAGGCTCAGAGTATGGACGTGATATTCACAGAGAGAAGAGAGTAAGTGTTATTTTTTTTTCACAACTAAATGTTTGGCAGAGTTTGTGCACAAGAGGGCAGCAGATGGCTTGTGAAGTGTTTTTTTAAATCTCCTCACAAGTACGACTGCTTTTAGTTCAATCATGCTAGAGCTTCTTCTTGAATTATTCTACATGTTGTAGAAAAAACAACTACATGCAATCATTTTACATCCTGGATATTTTTGGGGATATTAGGGATAAAATATTGCATACATCACTGACAAGCTTTTAAAAAGAAAAATCGTTGAGTACATGTTTTTGAGCAAAAATTACTTTATGATAAAGTGCTTTGACCGCATTTACGGACAATCTTTTAATTTGTTGAGATGCATGAATTTGCAAATCCAGTTTAGTGATGCTTGGGTTTTATATTTTAATGGCTTTTTCATATTGCACTACTGCACTGGAATAAAAGGATCCTCACAGTTTAATACAGGAATTTGTAGCTTCGTGTTTCTGTTTGATTGCAGCCGGCTCCTTCTCCTGTCAGAGATCTCGGTCATGACTCGTTAGCATCCATGTGTTCTTTGTAGTTTCCCGGCTCAATGTAACCATCCTCTATAAAACCATCATCATCATCCTCGAAGGGCTGCAAGCTCAGTCCAGTGTCCAGCTCCTGAGCGCTCGTGTCCGTCTGCTCTGTGTCCAGACTGAAGTTGGAAAAGCGTCCAGTATTGAAGACGCTGTGCTCTGCATCCTCACGGAGCCTCTGATGCCGGTAATTAAACAGAAGCTTGTACCACGAGGGAGATTTGACTGCGCATACAATGAGCATGGAAGTGCTGAGGGTTAGAGCCACGACACCGAGCAGGAACTTCCAGCTGTGACTTCCTGTCTGTGTCTCACCATCCTTCGCCATCAACCCTGAGGAGAAGCATACGCTGGCATCAGGCTCTATGGAGACCAATCACATCAGCTCTGTATTCAACAGTGTTTGTGTAAAAAGATTTCCCATTGGCTACACCGTTATTTATCCTGTGTCTAACAAGAGGATCCACTCCAGGATCCTGTAACTTCATCTGATTTGGTTTTTGAAGCTGCACTGTTTAAGTGTTTTAGAGATGTTCAGGCATGTTACTGCTTGTGTGTTTACCTTTGCTGGAGCCGTTGACGTGACTGCTGTTGTTCGGCTCTATGGTGGGCGCTGGTGTTGGTGTTGATCTGGTTTTCATAGTGGTAGCTGTAGATTTCTCTACAGATGTTGTGGCTTGAATTGAACAGGAAGGGTTATCATCAAGCACAGCTGTTTTCTGGGGGCTGTCACAAGTGACTTCTTTCCCTGCAAGACCAACACAAGATAAGTCGAACAAAACAAACATTAAATTGGCATATCCGAAAAAACAACAAAAAAAACATAAGTGCTTATTCTCACCAATTGATATGCTGGACTCATTCAGCTCTTTGAAGAGGCTTGTGAGCAAACAGGAGCAGTTCCATGGGTTGTCCTTCAGATCCAAAATCCTCAGATTTGTTAGTTTTTTGAAGATGTCTTTGTCAAGGGTCTGCAAGCTATTTCCACTCAGTTTAAGAATCGTTAGGTTTGTGAGTTTGTCAAAGGCTCCAGGAGGCAGCGTCTGTATGTGGTTGTAAGAAAGGTCTAGCTCAGTAATCCTGTAATAATTCTGTAAGGTGCTTATGTCTGAGCCGGTCATCACAAGTGAGTTATTGCTCAGGATCCATCTGGTGATGTTTGTAGGTGTATCTTTAGGAATCTCTGTAAGAGATGTGTTGCTCATGTCCACCTGAACACAAATGATGAAGGTTGGTTTGACATCGGAGTGTAATGCCTGATGAGCCGCGAGGACCCGACAATCCATGTCCTCTTTTTTTTTTTCTCTGCATTTTACGTTAACTTGTAATTCTCCATTCTATGATTGGCTGTGATTTGTTGTAAGACATTGACTTAGACAAGAATAGCACTTTGATAGAGAACATGTTAGCATAACCGAGTGTGAAAGACACTTACCTGCTGTGCGATCACACCTGAGCTCATCAGAACCGCTGCGACCCACACCGCATGCATCTGTCTCCTGGCCATGATCTGTTAGCTGTGATAACAGCAATGCATCAACCAAACAAACAGTGTCCTGTCCATAAGAGGAAACACAGTTCTTGCTAAATTGTTCTGTCTGTTGTGAGCTGCAGTCACAGAGAGCAGAGAAGATTCTTGAGAAAGTAAAAACCCTCTTCATCAGAGTCACACAAAGAGGATCTTTGTGCAGACGAGTCACTCTGCTATCAGCATGCTGCTGTCCCGTGTCTCTCTGCTTGTGTTTGTTGCTGTTTTATGTTATCTGCCATCAGCCACAAAGATACTCATGGTCTTCTCTGGCTGGCATGAGACACAAAGTCACCCAGTGTTCTTGAGCGGAGCGAGGCCTGTTTTCTTGCTGTGATGTGTTATTGTTCAGTTGCATTAAGGACAGATGCTTGTTTTATTCTCATCTTATAAACACAGACCAGCTGGAAAGGTTACTCTTTTTACCAGCTCCTGCCTCAGTTGCAGAATCAGTGTCATACGCTTTGCTCTTGCTCTCATGTGTGCCATTCTCAAGGTCTCTAGTATGCTGTTTAAAATAGTTGCAATTTATTGAATTACCACATCTGTAAAATTAATAATAATAATGTTTTTTATAGTAGTGATGTTGGGCCAATTTCTTTTAGACTAGACTTAAAAGACTTAAGACTCTTGTGATTTCTTGTGTCTTCTCCTTAACTCTCACCGCTTTACATCTTTTCATGTATTTCTTATATACCATGTGTCTGTGTTTTATGTCCTGTGCGTCACTTTTAAGTCTCAACCCCCCACCCCTGCTGTGAAGCTCCGCCCATCTGTCTTGATTGACACGTACTTCGTCTCCATTTGACTTATGGTTTGTTCAGTGCAAAAGTGATATTTGTTTTTCGTTTTGCTACAGGTTATGCTTAACCAATCATGAAAATAAACTTGCATTGAAGCATTTAATAGATCATTTGAACAGACTCTTTGTATATTTGAAGTAAAAAAAAGCCAAAGGTGACTATTATATGGCATTATTCCAGAGTTACATAATGTATTCAGTTTCTTTCAATTTGCTGCTATTACACTTCTTTGAGTCAAACTGAAGGCAAAGTTCTATGATAGCATTTAGGATTTTTGCCTCATCATCTCCATAAAACTTACATTTTTCACTATTGTATGGTTTAAAATTAAAGAAGAAAGATTTATAGATATGAATGTTAGAGTCACTTACCCTTGAGTGCTGTGTAATAGTCTGTTAACTTATGCTTAAAAGAGCTTAGACAGAAACAAACCTTTGCTCTCTGTAATAAAAAAACTGGCTAAAGATTGACCACAGTCATTGACTTGAGATGATGAACTATGAGTTTTATTGTGCTGTTCCTGTATCTCAAGCAGAAGAACACGCTGATAACAAATCCAAGGTCATGGGTCCAATTCCCAGGGAATGCAAGAACTGATAAAACAGTATACCTTAAATGCAATATAAGCTGCTTTGAATAAACGTATCTGTCAGATGTAGTTTATTCTTTAGTCTCTCTTTATATGCTGATATATTCTAGAGTTTTGTTTTTTTTTGTTAATAAACTGATCAGAAAAGTTGCCATTGAACTGTAAATTGTCTAAATTTGGATGTTATTGACAGCAAAGTTGTTTATTGTGGTTAGAATAACAGAAGTGTGCAGAGATGTGAAGTGTGCTTTATTGTGCTCTTCAGGCTCAAGAGCATCTCAGTAGAGATTTAAAGAGGGCAGAATACTATATCCACTGTGTGCAGGGTGCTTCTTTGCCTTCATGTAATTCATTTAATTCACAGCTAGCCATAGATTAAATAAATGACAACAGAATTAGTTTTTATTGTTAGAGTTGCCAGTTTAGTTATTTATCTTTGAGAAATGTAACAAGAGACTGAAACATCTGAAATTATATATTTAAATAATAATTAACTACCCATAAACATAAACTACCTCCCACATAAAAAAATAAATAAATAAACTGCTTAGTTCAACCTCAAAAATTTAGACCTGATTGCTTTCACAAATGACGAGGAAATTGAACCACAAATGGACTCACAAACAAACTGTACAGTGGTCTGAGATCACTTGGCTTGTTCACATAGTGTGTTTGCAGAGCTTAAATGAACCAGATGTGAAAACACCTAGACACTCTCCTCTTCAAGATTCCCTGAAGTACATATCTGTACATCCAGTGTCGAGAGGATCTGCTGATGAATTATGTTAAAAGCTTCAGACAGATTCAGTGTTATGAGGATGGATGATTATGGTCTATACTAACAACTTTCTCTCTTTTCAGGAAAGAGGATATGATCAAAGCTGTGGAGGATGACATTGTCCAAGAAAAACAGGCTGCCCAAAACATCATTCAGAAGATGTCCGCTGATAAACAGGTCAAGTACACTGAGATGAAAACCACCAATGAAGAGCTAATGCAGGTTTGTTTTATTCCTCCAGTAATGCCACACTGAGGACTGGTGCACTAACTGAATGCAAGTGTTGTGAACCTTTTCTTAGAGACCAGGAGACGTTTGGATATCTTTGAAGCAGAATCTTCTCCTTATTCCGAAATCTCTGTATTTCACCTTAGTTTCTTATATGATGTTATGTGTTATGTCAGGAGTAGGATCAGCAAATCTAAGACAGATTCTTAAATTTGTAGTCCTACACAAGTAACAGCATTAATGTGTAATTGTGTCATTCCTCTCCTTTAACACTCTTTGGATAAAGATATGATGTTAGTATATTGTGTTGCTTGTATTTATGTATTTGAGGAAATGCTTTTTATTATTTATTTATTATACTTTTATTTTTCCTGTTGTATGACTGTGACTGGGGTTCAATGAGTGAATGTCTCTGTGTTGATTTTCTTTGTTTTTGTCACTTATCCAAGTTACTTTGGAAGAAAGTGTATGCCAAATTGAGATTAATGCTGAAAACAAATCAGTATGGGATGCAGGGACTACATAAAGTCCAGTTTTCTTCAGTTAACAGTTCACTACTTTCTCATTAACATTAATTTGAAGTCTGTGAATGATTTGTGAGGGTGATTCCAAGTCTACTGGTATTCACTGACACAAAGCATCTGCCGTTTCCTCTCATCTGCATTCAGGAGCTGGACTCCCTTCAAGAGGATCTAGACACTCTGATGAGTAGGAAGGAGACGTTTGAGGCAGTGAGTGGACACACACACACACACAACACTTGCAGAAAATGATCGGTCTTTCCTTGCATTTCCTTGCACACACAAGTGATCTCGTGATGAATAAGGGCTTTATTTCGTTGTAAGCAATCACTGTACTACTTTGTTAACAGGTTTGATGTGAACATATTCATGAAATCAACAATCAACAAGCATCTTTGTTATAGGTTATGATACGTAGCTGCTTCACATAAACTTTGCAAGTTAAAACTTTTTACAGAGTGTCAGCAGACCAGTGTTCAGTGCTTATTTTAAAATTCTTTTTACAGCAGCTGTATAAAATTAGTTCACATACAGATATTCATACTCTTGTGTCTTGTGCTTGCAGGATCTGGTTCATTCTCAGGCCAAACAGGAAGCAGTCATTCTGCACGAGAAACTACTGGAGCTGGAGAACCGTCGAGACGCCATGCTGGTGGAAGACAGAGACATGGGCTCTCCACAAGAGGAGCGGGAACGCCTATTCAAACAGGTCTCTATATGATTTATTTATACTTTTGCATGCTAATATTTCAAGTAACTAAATTATTTTTCTTTTGCTGGTTTTAGGTGAAAGAAAACAACCAGGAAATAGCCAGCATGGAACGGCAGTATGTATTTCTACATATAAAACATATGTAACATGTAAAACATAAACATTGACATCCTGTTTTATGTAGGCTCTCCGAAGTACGGGAGAAAATTAGCCATCTCACTGAAGAGATGCGACAACTAGATGCTGACATGGAGGAACATCAAGGTGCGGTTTTTAGATGTTCATTTGATTGGGATGATCATAGTCTGTAGTGCTGATTAAGAGAGAATGTGATGGTGAAGGGAAAACAAGTAGATGACTCAAGCCTGATTCAAGCTCTGGTGGCCCATCTAAGCATCACCTTTTTATTTTAATGAGACTGTTTACAGTTGCTACGCTTATATCAATGTCCAATGTACGCTTCAAAAACAGTCTTGCATTGTATGTTGTATTTACATTAAATATTTAAAACAAGGGCAAGGCTCTGACATAAAAACCCTGCCTGCACCAAGAGGCACGTGGACATTAAAACACCTCTAACGTGACCAGCGAAGTTGGGCCTTCTGTGTCTGCTGCTGTTTCAGTTCATTGATCATGCAAAGTGTATTTTCCAATCTAAAATAAAAAGGCATTTTTGTGAACTCGGTTACAAGGTTAGGACTCGATCACACTATTTGAACTGATGGGAATGATTTTCCTTGCGCTTCTACTGATGGAGGATTCAGCCATCAGTGCATTAAAAATAAAGTTTTTTAATGCATAAAATTACTTTAATGTGTTTTTAATGGAACAAATATTATTATGACTGTGCTGATATTTAAAATGCTTATGGAAGTTTCCAGATACTGCTGTTACTTGTACACAAACTGAAGTAATATGTATCCTAGCATTAAATAATAATAATAATAATAATAATAATTATTATTATTATTTTGAGACTTCTTTCTTATTACTTTAGAATGATTGGGCGGACCAAAGGGTCCTGCCTCCCAATTTTTGTGTATACTTATGCACTATTCCAGGGTTAGGCAGCATCGGTCCTGGAGTGCTGTGGTCCTGCAGAGTTTAGCTCTGGACCTAATTAAACACACCTGACCCAGCTCATCAAGGTCTTCAGGGTTACTAGAAAGTTACTGGCAGGTGAGTTTGATCAAGGATATAGTAAACTCTGCAGGATTGTCAACCTCAGAGTTGAGAAGCCCTGGTATGAATGGTGCTATTTTAGGTGTGTTAAGTAGTGTGGTTTATAGCAGTGGTTCTCGTCTCCAGTCCTGGGGACCCACTGCTCTGCACATTATTTAACGCACCTGATCCAGAGTCTCAGTTCATTAGGAGAGAGCTTCATGAACTAAAGTAAGCATGTCAGCTTCACAAACACACAAAATGTGCAGAGCAGTGGGTCTCGAGGGCTGGAGTTGAGAACCACTGGTTTATTGTGTTATTTATTAATATCTACAGGAGAACGAACACAAAAGTACAAGGAGCTGCAGAAGAGAGAAGATGAAATCGACTGTGAGTCTTTGTAACTTTCACACAAATTCTGAATGTATGTTGCATTATATTATGAATCTATTACATTCAAATGAATGAAATATCTTTAAATAAATGTTTAGTAACTTAAAAAAATCTAATTCACTTGTTTTTTTTTTTACTTTTCAATGCAAAAGTAAAATGTTAAAGCAAAATAAGAAGGCAAGATATTCTTTAATGGCTTGTTTTTTTTTGTTTGTTTTAATTAAAAAAATAAAAATTCGTATGAAATGACAAGTCAGATAAAAAATGTCATCAAGGGCCGACTTTGACCCACGGACCCTGATTTGGACACCTGAGGTCTAAACAAATGTCCATGTGTTGATTATTTGATCGATGAGCTGATTGTGTGTTCTTACAGCCTATCTGAACTCATTTGAGGACAATAAATCTCAGGAGCAGCAGCTGATCAGAGACGCACAGAGCAGCATCGTGGCTTTACTGGAGCACTCCAGCAGGGTACAGTCCAGACTGGATCAGATGTTTTACATGAGACTCAGATGTTATGTTCATCCACTGTGTGTTTTCTCTCCAGAACATCAATCGTCTGCAGCAGCTGTCAGCAGTCACCGCTCAAGAGCTGCGATCCATGCAGGAGGACCTGAGCTTCAAAGAGACGGAGATGCAGAAGTCTCAAAGCACAGCAAAAGGCCTTTCCTCAGGTGAGTCTCTGTCTGTGTGAGAAACGGTTTGGTTCCAGCACTGTCCATCGCTCACAGCTGTCTGTGTAAGTCTACTTATCTGCATCGGACTAATGCATGAACACAGAAGTCTTTCTTCCTAGCAGTCAGGCATTGCTTGACTCTGTTTGTTGGTCTTGTATTATTTCATTTTCACAGTTTAAAGACATTTTCTGTGTGTGTGTCTGTGTGTGTGTGTGTGAGACAGAGGGAGGCAATATCTGTGGGGAGAAATTTTAACTTGTCATAAAGCTGCACTACACAACATTAATAAACATGCAGTGATCTTTATAATGACTGCTGTTCATGGAGAAATATTTCCAGTGATTCAAGGCTCTGCTTTTATCCCAGAGATTACAGCAGCTGTGAAGTAACACGTGAAGTGTGTGTGTGTGTATGTGTGTTCTGGTATATATGGTTTATAAGGACACAAATTTAATGTAATGACACACTGCAGGAGCTTTACACTTCCTGTGTTCTCGTAAGCTAACTGGTTTAAAAAACATTATGCCTATGGAGAGTCCCTATAGAGAGAGAGAGAGAGAGAGTGTTGATGGTCAGATTTGATCACTGGTGAAAGGAGCCTTGGAGAAGGAAACAGTCCAGAATGCTTAGAAGTGCTGACAGGGTTTTTTGACTGTTACACACACACACAGACACTCTCTCTCTCCAAACAGTGAGCTGGGCCTCTGCCTATCAGAGGGAAGCGGCCCTCTTCCACTTCCTTCCTGTAATGCCCCCCCAGCACTCAGATCGGGTCTCACGGTGAGATGCAGCTCAGGGCTCAGTGTCCCTGAGGACGGCCATCACACACTGACCAGCAGGCACATCCGGTTTCTGCAGCGGAGCCGGTTTCAGTGTGTCATGATTCTTTGTAACAGAGTAGCCAAATCTACTTGTAATCGTTTTCCAAAGGTTATAGATCATGACCTCTGAACCCTGTACTGCTTCCTGCTCTCCTGCTCTCCTCACAAGCAGCACACTGTAGTTACACATGTTCATGTGGCACAGGAATGATCGTGGAAATTCGCCAAAGTCGTCATGTTAAAAGACACCTAATGAGAAAAGCTTCATGATGTTTGCTGTCACTTTAATGACACTTGTCTTCTGAAGAGCCGCTTACAGCTGAACTGAACTTTACACCATTATTACACGGATCTGAGTAATGACATTATTGTCTTCTTTAGAGCTGCTTTACTGCAGATGTGGATTTGTCTCATATTAGTGAAGTTTGCGTCACTGATTCTGTTATTTTGTGAAACGTTCTGTTTTGTGTGAAGTGCTATAGAGTAAAGGGAGGTGACACATGTGTTTGTAGGGACACCTGTAGGATAAACAGCAGCGCTGTCCTATCCTACAGTGTTTATATGTTAAATGCTGATGCTGTAGTGATGTATTGTGATGTGTGTTTGTATGGTGTGCTTCTTCATGCAGAAAGTGAGCGTCTACAGCAGGATCTTGTGAAAGTGGAGCAGCTGGAAGGGAAAGTGAGCACAGAGCTGCAAACTCTGAGAGATCAGCTCAAGCTCATGACACAAGATATCCACACATACAGAGATCTGGACGCTCTCAGAGCTGCTGGAGAGGACCGGAAGAAGGTCAGGAATCCACCGTTTACACACTCAGCAGCTCTATTAGTTTAATAATGATTCTGTTCACCTTGAAATATCAGTTTTAGCAAGAAAATTGTGGATTAATATGGGCTAGGCTTAAAAACATGACTTAACCTTCAGTGTAGCCAATAAGTGTTTCAGTCAGCTGAAGCACTGAAATGTAAATTTGTGACATTCTTGATTGCTGATGTGTGTCTTTAAGATGTGCTGTAACACGACTGGACTGCCACTTTTCTCTCCCAAACTCTCTACGGTGCTTTGATCATATTCAGTCAGGTGATTTGACTGGCAGATGTTTAAATTCATCCCGGTGATCCAGCATTTCAAGTTTCAGTCATAGGGGGGCAGTCGTGACCTAATGGATAGGGAGTTGGATTGTAACCCAAAGGTCGTGGGTTCGAGTCCCAGGTCCGGCAGGGATTGTAGGTGGGGGAAGTAAATAACCAGCGCTCTCGCCACCGTCAATACCACGACTGAGGTGAGACCCTTGAGCAAGGCACCGTTCCCCCAACTGCTCTCCAGCAATGGCTGCCCACTGCTCCGGGTGTGTGTTCACGGTGTGTGTGGTTGTTCACTTCTCACTGCTGTGTGTGCGCACTTGGATGGGTTAAATGCAGCGCACAAGTTCCAAGAATGGGAAACCATACCTGGCCACATGTCACGTCCTCCTTCCTTTCTTGACAGTGAGTGCGTTTACATGGACCCTGTTAATGCGATTATTATGAGATTTTGGCAGTATTGCGATAAAACGCAATACTTAGATTATAATAATGCGATTATGCTCATAATCGCAGCAAGCATAATCGTATTAACATACGTGGCCTACGCCGATTTTAATCGAAATATTCAGACATGTAAATACCTTAATCGTAGTATTGCCGCTCTGACCAGTCTTTACTACTGTTTCGGCTATTAAAAGAGTTTAGTTTTGTGTGTAATGGCAAAATGATTATTTTTTGTTTCTTTTTTTAAGTCAATTTAGAAAAACGTTTGGAGCAGTTTTGTTTGTTAAATAGCCTAGGTTTTTTTTTTTTAAAAGTAACGACCAAGCAGTCAGCGGCAGAAAAGCTGATGCCTTTTCAAATCATCACGACTTGCCTAAAATAAAATCAATGTAGCCTACATACTAAA
>JAUMHE010000084.1:127092-138592 GCA_032359235.1 Enteromius mattozi | reverse complement strand
AACATCATAATGCGATTAAGTCCTTACTCTGATTATTGGAAATAATCGCATTATTCATGCGCATGTAAACGTAGTCAATGACACCTTCTTTTTCACGTTTTAGCATTGGTGTCTGATTAAAGTTTTGCAGTTGCAGCTCTTTCATGGGATTTGTGAAGTTTTTTGGAAATAGGCTCTTTAGGGTAAATATTGAGGTTTTTCTGTCTCTGTGCTGCAGTACTTCCGTGTTGTTAGGAAACAATGATTCTTAGTGTCTGATGGTATCCGTCATTCGCTTTCAAGTTTTTGTGTCTGCACTCATAATCATGAAGATTGTTGTTCTTAAAACACCACAATATTGGGCTGTTAGGGTTACAGACTGCTAAACAGACTTCCATGATTTTCCCCATTTTTGGATGTCTGACAGTCACTCAGTTGACCCTTGATTTGTACTAAACACTGCTGAACCCAACTTATACAATATACTAACTAAAAGAACAAAGATGACAGCGATGAATGAAACAATCACAATGTTGTGGTTGTTGTTGTTGTTTTACTGTAGCCTATTCCATATGAACCCTTATAATAATGGATAAGTAACATAATATAATATAAATGTGGTGGGTGGATGCATCAGTCACTGCTGCTGCTGTTTGTTCCATCAGAGACTGCAGGAGGATCGAGTAACACTCACTCAGAGGAAGCAAACATTTAAGAAGATGATACACGAAATCAACGAGGAGTATGAGTCTCTTAAGAACCAGTTACAAGAGAACGAGACACATGTGGAGGTGAGAGACATACACACTCCATTCAGCTTCAGATCTGTTTCTGCTGTTCACTCCTAGCTGTGCCTCACTGAGATTTCACTGTTTCTGTCTAACGGAGGAAACCGATCTGTTCAGACATCACATTGTGTTGATAAAGACATGATCATGATAATACCTGAATAATCATGATTTCACCATGTACTTTTCTCCCATAATGGCCAGGCTGACATTAGTAAGAGCTGCCTTGTCTGTCTGAACTGTTTTAGTAAAGGAACCACTCAGTCAAACTCCAGAGATGTGATCTGGTGGATAATAGATTTCTCTGAGTCACCATGTTTAGGTGCTCTCAAGAAAATAGCATTTTCCAGGGTTTTTGGAGCATTCTAAAATATTCTGTGAATGCAAAAAAGTTGACCTTATTTCATCTTGAATAATAATGAAGTCTTTTTGTACATTAGTGTCTAACACAGATTATGAGAAGGTATACTTTTATCCAACCTTTATCTGAAATAACATAATTTAAATTTTACACCTGTTGTTGTTACATTTTGGGGAAAAATGTCAGATCTCCTGCTATCCATGTGTCTGACATCCATGACCATCATTCTATATTTTCTGACCTTAAACCTGCTCTAAGCATTATGTCAAATCCATTTTATTTGTATGGTGCAGTATGACTTTGTGTAAACCTGCTATGAAGCAGTTTGTATTGTGGAAAGTACTATACAAATAAAGTTTTTCAGGTGTGTTTGTGATTAGATGTTTTGCTGTCTGTTCTCTTTCCAGCTGACCAACATGGAGAGAAAGTGGCAACATCTTGAGCAGAACAACTTTGTGATGAAAGAATGTATCCTTATATCATGTGTGAATCTCTATGAGAAGTGTAAATGCAGTTGATGTACAACCCTCCTTAACTCTTTTGTGCAGTCATCGCCTCCAAAGGTGTAGAGAGCGATTACCGCCCAGTGATGAAGAACGTCAACAAACAACTGCTCGAGTACAATAAGATACTGGTCGATACCCTGCAGAGAAACTGAGGAGGGGGAGCACTTCCTGTCTGCAGCAGCTCACAAACTCACTTCCTGTTCAAGATGAGCCATGATCAGCATTCCAAAGATGACTTTTGAGTGATTGTACTCCAGAACATGATCCAGGTTTCGTAATCTCAGGTGTATAACAGTCATGTGTTATCTGTGAGATTTGGGTCATGTCATTAGTGTCAGTCACAGAGCTAAATAATTACACTGGTGTGTAATTTATGTGATTTCTTTGCTGTTACTGTGAGTGAATAGTGACATTTGTTTTGTTCCACAAGAGGACACGCTTATGAAAGAAAAAAAAAAAATGTAAATATGCCTGTAGTTTTGTGTGTGGGGGGAGGGGGCGTCGGTTTTGGTGTAGGGTTAGGGAAAGGGGATAAAAAATACAGTTTGGTTTGGACAGTAGAAAAACAATTACACCTATAGAATGAACCTATAAAACATGGAAACCTGTGCCTATGTGCACAGACCTCTCTGCTGGTCGACTGAAGGATAAATAATCCAGAATAAAGCATGTTTGTTATATTTGAATTACGGATGTAACGACTACTGGTTTGATGATGAATCGTGATAACATTTCCTGCAGTTAGTATTACGTTTCATATTTTAATTATCATTATAACCATATTTGATTACTTACCCTCAGTCATTCAAATTGCAGTAAATATTGTTCAGCATAATGCTGTCACACGGTTGTGGTTGTGGTAAGAATGCACGATAAAGGAGTAAACATAGAGATAATGAACATCAACACACTTAGACCAAAATAACATTAATCCAAGACAAAAAACACTGGAGAACACAGGGCTTAAATGAATTGGAGACAAAAGGCATAATGAAACATAACAGGTGAACAGAATGAACAATTAACTAATGAGAACAAGAATTAAACCAAAAAAGGACAAACAGGAACTGAACAGAAACATACATGTGACGGTACCCCTGCGCCCTGGAGGCTAGTACAAGGCAGGAAAAATGTGGAGACAAGGAGGGCGTCCAGGGTGGATCAGAGAGTTTCAGGGGCCATGGCGGAGCAGACAGTTCTGGAAGCCATGACAGATAGGCCTTGCCTGGCTTGGCCAGGGGCATATGCATATGATATAAACACAAGCAAATCAAGTCGAAGGAGACTACGGAGATGATGAAGGGCTGGACAGGACCAGCGGAGAAGAAGGAGACTCAGGAGGGCTGGACTGGCCAGCAGAGATGAAGGAGACGATGGAGGGCTGGACAGGAACAGTAGAGATGAAGAAGACTCAGGAGATGATGGAGTGCTGGACGGGACCAACGGAGACCAGGATGAGCTTTGGAGGAGTGCTTTTGAGGAGTGGAGCTGGCTGGGACCAGCGGAGACAAGGGAGGGCTGGATGGGACCAGCAGAGAAGGAGACTCCTGAGACTATGGAGGGTTGAAAGGGACCAGTGGAAACAAAGGAAACTCAGGAGATGATGGAGGGCTGGACGGGAACAGTGGAGACAAAGGAAACTCAGGAGACGATGGAGGGCTGGACGGGACCAGTGAAGACAAGGGAAACTCAGGAGACGATGGAGGTCCGGACAGGACCAGTGGAGATGAAGGAGACTCCGGAGATGATCAAGGCCTGGAGAGGACCAGTGTGAAGACTCTGGAGACTATGGAGGGCTGGACAAGACCAGTGGAGACTCTGGAGAATATGGAGGGCCGGACGGGACCAGTGCAGACTGAGGAGATGATGGAGGGCTAGACGGGACTATTGTGAAACGAAGGAGACTCAGGAGATGATGGAGGGCTGAACAGGACCAGTGGAGACTATGGAGGGCCAGACGGGACCAGCCACCCTAAAGGCAGGGACTCGGATTATGTCACGTGGTTGTGGGTGTCGTAAGAATGCACAAAGGAGTAAACGTAGAGCCACTTCAATTAACATCAAGACACATATACCATTCAAAATAACATTAATCCGAGAAAAAGAACATAGCCTTAAATGGAGTGGAGACAAAAGGGTTAGTTATAATTAAACATAACAGGTTACCAGAATGAACAATGATTAACTAATAAGAACAGTGTTGGGGATAAACAGTTAAATACCCAAGGAGCAGATATGTTGAATGAAGACCCAGAGTCAGAGATGCTATAAATTAAAGAAAAATGTACTGAAAAAAATGGATGGCAGTTTCATCAGCAAAAGTTAGCTTCAATGCTCGCATTGAGTTCATAGGCCGCTCTGCGTACATGTTCCAAACACCAGTAGTTATACTCTAACAGAGGTTGCTAATTGCATTAAGGCATATATTAGTAAGATTCTAATTGGTTCCAAGACCTAGATAATATTAGACATGTATTGACATAAGCACATCTCCAAGCAATTATTTGTGCGTCAGCACCTAAGAGCAAGCCCGAATATGAGTCTCAGACACTTCTTCTTCACCTGCATGGCAACAGGACAGTCTTCTCAGCTCTTCACAGAAGCTGACACACACACACACACACACACATACAGAACACTTATCTGTCTCTCAAGGATACCTAGCTCTAACAAGCACCTTGTCAGTATGGTTGGTTAAACACAGGGCCGTGCACAGACCTTTTGAGGGGCATGTGCTGAAACTGAAAAAAGGGCACCCCCCAAACCCCTACATGTAGATTACATTGTGCATGATAAAATATATAGAATGCACAGTAACCTGTCGATTCTCATTGTGTAAAGTTATTTTTATTTAATACATCATTAATACAGTTGTAAACCATGATTTTCTATGTTTATACATGTGAAGACGAGCGGGGAGTATACAATACTAGATTTTTATTTATTTTTTATTTTTTGGCTTAAATGTGTGATTTGAAGAAATAATTTCTGAAACGGATTTATAGTATTCTAAATTGGTTCTCAATTATTGAAATGACTAGACTATTCATTATGTTTCATGTTTTATACCTGATTTTTATATTCTACTGCAAATATGTATTGGTGTTGTATTGTTGTTTATAAAGGATTAATTATTAATAACAAAAACCCACACACAAACACACTGTTCCGAAAGCCATGATATGTGTTGAAAATGACCAATCACAAGAGCAGAGAGATCTGATATTTGATCCCCGCCTCCAAAGTCTTAAAAAGTTTACTTGACGAGCGAGCAGGGGCTGAGCAGCTGAGAGAGCGCAGACGGTCGAGGGAGCGCTG
Organism: Enteromius mattozi; assembly: GCA_032359235.1. NCBI lineage: Eukaryota > Metazoa > Chordata > Actinopteri > Cypriniformes > Cyprinidae > Enteromius > Enteromius mattozi. The sequence goes on along the minus strand of JAUMHE010000084.1, from coordinate 133,640 downwards.
CTTAGTGCCGCTCTCGTGAGAGCGCATTTTAGCAGGAGCATAATGTTGTGTGCTCTTGAGGTGCAGAAATACTCTCTGGTGAGAATGGTTCTCCGCGCGCCTTTAATTGGTTAAATATTTGTTAAAAAGACAAACAGATGTAAAGGGTTACCAATAGCATTGATTTATTAAAAAAAAAAAAAAAAAACTCCCCCCAAAAAAGGGCACTTCCGAGTGTAATTACAAAAAGGGCATGTGCTCTGCACAGGTTGAGCCCTACCTGCGCACGTGCCTGGTTACACACATACTATGTAGTTACCATCTTAGAGAGTGGAAATACAGGATAGAACAGGATTCTTTAAAATCTATTATACAAACACATAAATGTCACAGTTCTCTCCATTTCGCATAGCTCATGTAAATGGGGTGTCTACTTGACCTTCTGTCACGGCACTGTGACCCTAGGCAGAAAATAACTCGCAGCATGTAAGCAACACACTCTCCCTTCTATACTGATTCATATAGATGCCACTACTAAAATCAGTCATCAAACAATCTAGGAGGTTAATTACTGATTAATAATCTGTTTAATCATAAAACAAGGAATAAAAAGATAATATATTTAAAACCAATATGAAGGATATGGCAGCACTCCATCCACTCCTTCAACAGTAACTAACCCAGTTTAGGACAAACAGGAACTAAACGGGAACACACATGTGACAAAAGCACAGTTAAAGGGATTGTTCACCCAAAAATAAAAATCTGGTGTTTGTCTGCTTACCCCAGGGCCTCCAAGATGTAGGTGACACATAGATATATGTACATAGATTCCTCATTAGTGACTATTTCTAGGGGCCACAATACGTATACATCTATGTGCCAGAGCACGTTGCTGGATGTTGAGAATGAGTCATACATTGTGTTATATTATATAAAATATAAATAAAATAATTGTTCAGTTTCTTGCACAGAACGATTGAGTTAAAAATCTTTCTTTGTGTTCTACTGAAGAAACAAAGTCACCTACATCTTGGATCCCCTGGGGGTAGTCAGATAAACATCAAATTAAATTTTTTGGTGAACTATCCCTTTGACATATCATGAAAATCTAAATTTTTCAGGTTTTAAGTGCCAAAATCAGGTCCCGGTGAATCTACCAAACAAGGAAACATGAAAAAGATTAACTCAGTAACTTTGTTTTTGTAATCCTTTTTCTGCAAGCCTCTGAAGAAACGGGCATGTCTGATATCGCTCCTATAGTGACGCTGCAAAGGGATCTCATTATAATATTACCACCCCTTAATCTGTAAGTTTCCACACAAGGAGACATCGTTTTAAATTCACAAGCAACAACGGTGTACTAGTTCAAACGCCATAGAAAAAGTTTGAGCAGAACATGCTAACAGAGCCTCAGAGGAGACGAGAGAGCAGTGGATTTATTGATTTATTTACTCTAACTTATATTGCTGCTGCCACATAGATCTGATTTATTTCCCAGCTGTTTACCTTCACTGACATAATTAACTGACTGTTTTTGTTACTCGTGTGTTTTTAATGGAAACCTGTGTGTGAATGAGAATTCAATTGATTGATTCTGAGTTTAATACTCAGAATCAAAACAGATGTTTTTAGTAGGTAGGAGCTGTAATGGCGCAGATCTATTCTGGAAAAGGGGGCGGGGACTAGCAGTATATTTGCATTTAAAAAGACAGGCTAGAAAATCAGCCTGTTTCTGCTTCCACTCAAAATAGTACTAATACTGATAACCATGATCATTTTGTTTACTATGACCACATACATACTGCATTTAAATTCGGTTGTCAGTTCACCTTTTATTGCTTAATCCTGTTCTGTACACACACAGTTCAGTAATTTACGGGAGTGACAACTGCATTTTACTACTGAATTAACTTTTACCTCAGATGTTGCAGGATGTCTCCCTCCACCATGGGTCTAGGGGCAACTCAAACATTACGGTGGAATGAGAGCAGGTTGTTTAGTAGCAGGGATTTAAATAGCAGAAATACATAACGATGCCTCTGCTTATAGCGGTTTAGTACGGTTTGACAGATGTCATCATGTCTCTTCATCTTATCTTATTTTGTCTGTATGTGGCCTATAATCGTGATAAGAAATTTTCATAATGTTACATCTCTAATTTGAATGTGATTTAGGTTAGTCTTTTGGATATATAAATAATTAATTTGTGGGATTCAAAGTATGAATGAATCACGTTGACTTAAAAGGTTTGATTCAGAAACTCTGTAGTTGATTCAGACAGTGGTTTCTGAGTCCTGTAGTTTGTGCAGGCAGTTGCGCTGATCAGCAATAGTGAAGTGATTCTGACCATCCACAGCCTGGCTCTGAGCCCATTCTGGGTGTGTGGACACAGAGAGGAAGTCCACCCTGCTTCAGCAACTGACCTCATAGATCCTGAAGAATCCTCCTTTACTATTTCCTCTGTCCTTCAGGTTAAGTTCTAGTTTCTTAACACTGAACAGATGCTGCTCACCAGACACTGATTAGATAGATGTGTGCGATCTGCAGTTAAAACTCTTTCTAAAAGAGTAATGAGCTTTTGCTGTGGCACACTCAGTCACACACACACACACACACACACACACATACACACAGAGGAAAAAGAACTAAGCTCTGTCTAAACATTTGTTACTTAAGCTGTTCCTGCCTACAGTCAAAGGGCTGTGAGAATATTTTTCCTACCACATGTGGGTAAGAGGCCAGAGCTGAAATAGTTCTATCATTGTTTTAGCTTGTGAATAAAACAAACTTTGTAATGATTATTTTTGGGGAAGAATGGTGATTTTATGACTAAAGTAATATTTGAGTGCCAGACACTTGCTAGATGCTTGCTTGATTCTTCTGAGGAACCACAGAAAACTGAGTCAGTCTGGATTACAGGAACTGTTCTATAGAAGATCTTTAAAAAAAACACCTTTAAAAAGGGCACAGGTGTACAGTAGGCTACATTGGAAAAAACTGTTCTAGAAAGCAAAAGGGTGGAAACACACCTAACTGACTGACTTAAGTTAGCAAATGAATAATTATGCATATAATTCTGCTCTCCAGAGTTCATCAATTCATCTCAACATTTACAAACTTCACTTGACTGTTGCCTAAACCGGTGAATTATTTGGGATTCACTGTACTTGTTCTCAACAGTGGAAAGTGTTTTAATTGAGATTAGTTTTTTTTGAGATTTTAAAGTGTTTTAAATGAGGCCACTGAATCTGTCAGTGAAAGCTGAATCTCAGCATTCATATGCGATAAAATGCATTTATTAAATCCCAGGAAAAGAGACATGCGCTCAAGTGTTAGACTTGTAAGTCTGTATAGTCATGATCAAAATCACTGAAAAAGCATCTGATTAAGAGGTTTGATTGATTCTCTCAGGAAGGCTGCTGCGGAATATCTCTCTCGTCTCAAAGTGGGAGCCTCCCTTCAGGAGCCGCAATTAATGACATACGATTGTTTGAGCTGCGGCCTTTCCCATCCTCACAGCACAGAGAGAGGAAACAGGAAAAAGGAACTTCAACTCCCTGTTTCTGGACGGCAGACGAGAGGGTGGAGACACTGGGAGGAAAAGAAAGGGAGAGTTCATTTGTGTTCGAATCGAGGGATGTGTGCGGACTGCTTTTTCTGACCGACCGTCAGAAGATCTTCTCTGTGGATGTGGACGAAGCGGCCGGCATTGACTGCTCCGTGAGGACCATGAGGCACCTGTCCTGCGTCACACTGTGTCTGATTGGCTGTTTGCTCACAGGTAACACAGGCTGTTTTCACTCGCTGTTTCTCTGCTTCGTTGGATGCTCGAGTCGTCTGTGGTTTTGTCTGCGTTTGTTGTTTTGTGGTTCTGACACAATATATCCAGGACAGATGTTTATAGAGGTGATACTTTGTTTAAAAGTTTTTAAATTCTCTTTTTTAATGAGAAATTATTATACTTTGGTGTAATTGCTAATGATATTTGGTAAGTTGGTGGTTCAACATGGGTGCTCTTAACCCCAAAAACCTGTGTGTGTGTGTGTTTACCTGGTGTTCCCTACATTATGGGCTCCAAATGTCCCCACAAGGATAGAAACACCAGTAAAGTTTTACCTTGTGGGAAAATGAAGCACATAACTCGCAGAATTAAGAATCTAAAATGCCTGTAGTTTTAGCTTCGTAGGTTTAGGTTTATGTTTAGGCAAAGGGGATAGAAAATACAGTTTGTACATTAAATCCATAAAACATGGAAACCTGTGTGTGAGAGAGAGAGAGAGAGAGAAAGTGTGTGTGTGTGAGAGAGAGAGGGAGAGAGAGAGAGAGAGAGAGGGGGAGAGTGCATCTGTGTGTGTTGTAACCACCTACTAAAAATTTTTGCTGTTTCTTGTGTTATACATGGCCCGTGTCCAATCATAATAAATAATATATTGTGTTGAGTTTCTGTATAAGATACCAGAGACTTGTCATGACACTACAAAGTGCACAGTGGACAGTATAATGATTTAGTACTCTGCTGGCTCCTCAATAAATAAACAAGAATAATGCAAGTTTAATTCTGTAATACTCTAAAAGCAGGAGCTTGAGTTTCATTCTGACCTTCCTCCCCTCGTCTCTTAAAGATCCACACCCGCTTTATTCTGCCAACTCTTCACTCCCCTTTGGGCAAAAATATTCCCATCACCAGCAAGCAGAACATACTCAACAATGCAAGAGAGTGAGCCCTTTAAGAGGAACATACTTAGAAAATGAGCATGACAAGATTAATGCAGATTCTTTCTGGCTGATGGTGGCAGAGAATATGATCTGATCAATAACATTAAGAGCTGCACACCTTCAATGATTTGTCCTTAAATATGACACAATGATGAAGAGGGACTGCCGTGTAGCTGAATGATGTGATTTCAGATGTGTGTGTTTGAGACGGTGACAGCTCCGTCTGTTTCCCTCACTAATCACTAAAGCAGAACAATAATATCAAGCCAGTGCTGTACTACACCCAACGATAAGAAACAAGCCATCATTCATCTTGACAGCTTTGTTTGGTTGTCGGTTTAAAGCCCAACACCCTTCACACACACACGCACACGCACACACACACACACACTTTCTCTACCCTTTCTAACCCTAAGTCAAAATTAGCACGATTCTATGGTCGTGATTCCTATTAAAGGGGACCCAAACCCACCTACCCCAAGAACGCAATCCAGGGGCCCCAGAAACTGTTGCAGCGCCTCTGCACTGTGAGCATGATTTTACCAAGTACAAGATGTTTGTTGATCCTGGAACAACATTCCAATCAACCAATCAAATTTGATGGATTATTTTTCAGGAAATATCTGTTTTATGCTTATCACGGCGACTGCCCCTGCACACTTACAGTAGTGTGTAATACAACATCCAGATGGAAAATGTCATCCACACAACCAGTCATGATGTAACAAACACACACACGCATAAATAACAGCTGCTGGGAGAGGATTTCAAAACCCTATTATTAAGTTCAGTGGACCTCTCTTACTGTGTGTGTGTAAAGTGTTAAACTGTAGATTCAGTGACGAATGTGTTTCAAATAAATGACATACACACCATATACATTTACTGCACAATCAGAGCGTGGCATGTTTTTACTCAAACATTTAGACATTTCTGAGTCTGCACATTTACATTTCCAGAGGTTTTATGCCAGTATTTCAGTTTTGGTCCATTCAGTGTTTTATGTGGTCAGAGTTGCTAAAGTATTTGAGTCCTGGAGTTATTAGATGGGCATCAGAACTCAAGAGACACAGGTGTGAGTCTCATAATGTGCAAACCACATAAAACAGGTTTTACATCACCATAATGGATATGATGTCAGTATTGGAAGGTTCAGAATTGCACAAGCTGTGCTACTCACTGTTAAAGATCACATTTAGACAATACAGACAATAGTATCATAGATGTACAGAAGTGAGTTAGATACAGATAGAATGAACGGAGATGTAAAACATGGCTATGATTGTACTTGTCCTGACCAGTAGAGCTCACAGAGGAGGGTCAAGAGTGGTTTTGCTGGACAGTCCTAAGCAGTGGCGGTTCTACATGGAATTACGCCCTGGGCGAGACCCCCCCACCCCAAATTATTTAGCAATAATTGATCGATGTTTGAACTGAAACTATATATCTTTACGCACATTTGGCTTATAATTTTGCCTGTCAGATACTAGCACTGTACTGCATGTCCACATAACCAAACACACGTTAGAGCATGTATGTATTACAACACCTGATCGATGGAGTAGAACTAGGCACGAACACTAAGAAAATCAATCAATCAGAAGATTCCAACTAACAATGTGCAACCAATCAAAAACTTCCTTATCAATAAGTGGCTCCCCAACACATCTTTCTCCATGATGGTAACAGTTACACTTTTTTTATAACAGGGCTGCAAATGAACCAAACCCACCCAAACTAACAAACGCACGTAACATCACTAATATAAAACCCAACTGTCTTGCTTAAATGACACAAAAATAAGTAAACTCTAAATAAATACCCATAATGCACCTGGCTGCTAGCGCTGA
>JAUMHE010000084.1:88302-98499 GCA_032359235.1 Enteromius mattozi | reverse complement strand
GGTTACGTATTGTAACCCTCGTTCCCTGAAGAAGGGAACGGAGACGTCACGTCGGTGACCGACGAATAGGAATCTCTCTGACCGACTGAAAGGGAAATGTATTTTTCCATTTAAAAAATACATTAAAAAGATAATCAAATTGGGTCAAAGGTAAAAAAGGGTTTAACCAAAAAAATAATAAGTGTAATAGCTTCTGCTTGTTTTGTTTTGTTTTTTTTCTCCAAAAGTTAAAAAGTTTTCTATTTAAATTAATTGCAATTAAATTAAGAGACAAAAATAAATCTCACATATTTTTCCCATTTTTCCTTACTAAATTTACCCAATAAAATGTCATTCAGTGTAACAACCAAAAATCAATATATGACATATTAAAAGATGAATTACTTTCACCTCAAAAACAAATCAGTTGTAATTTTACATTTTTTGAGTTTGCCACTATCCTAGGTTTTACCCATTTGTTGTCAGTAAGACATTTTTACTTTTTAGCATGTTGTTTGAATTAAATATTATGTTACACTGAATGTCAATGTAACATTATTTCAAATAAATTTTGACATTTTGTTATCCAAAAATGTATTTGAAAGCTTAAAAGTAGACATTTTACCTATATTTAAAGTGCTTTCTATGAACATAAAATCACTTTTGTGAATTTCTTTTGGTGCTGGCATCCTAACGTCTTTGACCCAATTATATCTAATGTTGGGTCAGTAATATATACAAATTATGCAGCCATGGTGAACATAATATATATATATATATATATATATATGTGTGTGTGTATATATATATATATATTAATACATGTTACTGACCCCAACTTTTAAACTCTATTTATTAAAAAACCTGGGCAACCATTCGACTAACAAAAAAAAAGTCCCACCATTGGGAGGTGAGAGACACTGGCATGGACTGTCTGGTCAGTTTGGCACGGGTACCATGGCAACAAAATGAGAGGAATTTGAACACTATAGTCAGACATGACAAACTGCCACACTCCCTTCTGGTGTCCACCCCGTCCGTATGTAAATGACACCTATGAGAACAATGAGCGCAGATCCAATTAAAGAAAAGAGGGAGGAAAAGGCAGGAAACAAAGAGGGAAGAAAATATCATTATAACACTGAATGGCATGCTGAATTTTGTGTGCATAGCTAAGAGAGGCAGAGGTGTGCGTGGAGCGTATGCTGACTTTGATCGTCACCACCTTGCGCAAATTGATTTGGGCCTAATTGAACATTTTAAGAATCGATTAAAATGTGCTGTGCAAACACACTAGGAGAGATCCATCAGATTCTGAGCTGGCTCAAGCAGAAATTTACACTCAGCCCCTGGAGCTAGAGCCAACATTGGCACGCGGCTGCCATCCGTATTGTTAGGGCTTTTAGAGAAAGACAGAGAACGAGAGTGAGCAAATTTGACTCGCTATCATAAATAAAACAACCTGATAAAGAAACACATTTATGTAGGCCTCATCCATCATGCAACAGTTCAGAACTGGAGGGCCTCACTTATCGCCCACTCGTTAGAAAATTAGTGGACTGATATTAAAACTTGCATTTTTATTAGCTTTTATTAAAAGCCCATTCCTTGTATAGTCTATAAATTATAATAGTTCTAGTATGTGATATTTCAAATGAGCACCAAAATGAGCACCAAACACAGAACAGAAATATCTACTAATCTACAAACGTAATATTTAATATAAAAAAGTTTTTAAAAGTTTTTTTTTTAGCAGCTTTAGAGTTTTTGGAACATGGTTCTATGAATACTGCCATTACTATTATTACTAGTACTAGTAACAGTAGTAGTAAATAATAATAATAACAATAATAAAATATTAGTTATCAAAAATAACGTCAATTTTTATATTTTATTAATGTTATAATTTACTACTAGTGCTGGTAATAATAATAATGGTAATATTCACAGTGCCATGTCCAAAAAACAGCAAAGTTGCTTAAAATGCATGCCTGTGGCACATATTCTAAACTAGACAGAGTTTAGAACAGACATCGAAAATACATTTGTGTTATTATGGTAAAAAAAACAACCCACATACACTTTTAGTGTTTCATATACATTTAAGGGCTAACAGTTGAAAATCTCATCTAACTTTCCTAACTCTAGAGATACCGGAATTGAAAAGACCTCATACAGCGAAAGAGAGAGAAAGTGTAAGAAAATGTGTGAGTAATTTGCTTGAGGATCTATAACACTGCTCTCTCTTGGGTCTGTCAGACTGTGCACATGTAAGTCTGAAACCCCACTCCCACCAAAGGTGTGAAAAAGCAATTTAAAACGGCCGCCGCCCACTGATATGGGACGGTACCACCAGGGTGGCACTTAACCAAAACACACAGCCGGGGGTGATGCAGACGAGAGAAATACACCAGACAGCACTGAGCATTATACCACCCGCTGCCTTGTGTGCCAACAAAATTCCCTAATTCTACTCAACAATACATTAACATGTGAAAAAAACTTTCTGACACTTCTCTCAAATGCCCCTCAACACTCAAACATCAATATTGTATGTGGTGCAGTAAACAAAAGCATAGAACTGATTTAAAACTGAACTTTAGTACTAGTAAAATAAAAGGTTTCAATGCAACATTAAGCAAAAATAATAATCTATGAAGTTTGTTTTTCGTGTTTGAGGGCATGTCACCAAACAATGTTGTCATCCAATTTGGATTGCTCCTTTCAGTGAGAGAGGAATTTGCACCATTACACACACTTCCTTGGACGTCACAGCACTGGAAAGTGCTTTCTCCTAAGTGGACAATTAAATACACTACCATTCAAAAGTTAGCGGTCAGGACGATTTTTTTGAGGTTTTTAGACTCTACAATTTCCTTCGACTTCGACAACAACTAGAAAGCACTTTCTACTAAACACACAGTTACAGTATAAACACTGTTTGAAAGTCTCAGTCAAGATTTTTTTTCAAAGTAGTTCACCAAGGCTTTATTTATTTGACAAAAACTTTGAAATTAGTGCTGTCAAATGATTAATCGCATCCAAAATAAAAGTTTTCGTTTACATAATATATGTATGTGTGTGTGTGTGTGTGTACTGTGTATTATGCTTATTATATATATACATTAATACAAACAAATGCAGTATATATTTTGAAAATATACACATGTATTTATATGTATATATTTCAATTCATTTAATTTACATTATATATATATATATATATATACGTTTATACTTTTTTTTGCGCTTTATGTATAAAAAGTTCACATTTTTGTATTTACTGTCACTTTTGATCAATTGAACGCATACTTGCTAAATGTTAGTATTCATTTATAAAAAATAAATTAATAAATACCAATTTCAACTTTTGAACAGTAATTGCATTTTATAATTGTGTTATTGTTTATAGACTACATCAAAACAGATCCCGCTGATGGACAAGCACTCTTTGAAGTTTCATGTGAACCAAAAGTGACAAATGATTCTAATTTCATCAAAACAACAGTACAGAGAGTGTGTGTCAGCATGATAGCTGGCGTCCCAGTCATAGAGCCAGAGGCAGTTGATTCATAAGTGATCATAACAGGCATCTAAATCAAGCAGCTTTGGGCTTTTTTTGTCCTTTAGCGGATCAGTGAAGTGAGAGAGACAATGAGAGAGAATGATATGCTGCCAGTATATTTAGTGTTGTTATAATCTTTACAGTAATTACACGAGACGGTGTAATCTTGGCATAATGAATATGATTAGAACGTACAGTGCTCTATAAGCTCAGCACAGACTGCCAACACTGGGCTGTCACTGTTGAGCCAATGAAGGCCATTAAAGTCCGCCAGGCTGCAAAAAATGCACAAGCATGTCCAATCAATCCCTTATAAGACTTGATTTAGAGGGACACCTCTTAGTGTTCTCACAACAGTTTTCCTGACTCATTATAGATCATGAAAGCAGCTGACACAGACACAATGGGTTCTCCTTATGACTGGTCTCTGTTGCTTCAAAATCTAAACACAGTAATACAGTCACACACTGCCAAAAAGCAGGTGGAAGTAAGGTCAGACACTCCAGAGGTATTATTCATCTCAAATGCATCTCAAATTAGTGGTTCCTTCGCTTTTCGCATATCCAGTGGGGACAATTGTTCTGTTTCAAAAACCGAGTGTGCTGCCTAAAGAGGTTGCATTTTAGGGTATGACAGGTATGACTCCAAAATGTAACTATGCTGCCTCTTAAGACATTTTGACCAAATTTGTGTTGATAAAAATAGCTTAATTTCCTTAAAATATACTATTTTACCTGTGTGAGAAGAACACATGAATAGAGGTAAAGGTGAAAGAACAAAAACAAAGCTTTACAAAATTTTTATATACTGTACACTAGTGTACAAAAAGTTTGGGAATTTTTAAAAAGAAAACTAAAACTTTAATTCAGCAAGGATGCATTAAATTGATTTCAGTTATATTCAAAAATAAATGCTGCTTATATTTGAGGAAGAATCATATCACAATTTTGCCCAAAAAAATTAAAGGAATACAAAAATGAAAATTCTGTCATCATTTACTCCAAACCTGTATTTTCAGAGATGTCGCCAAAAGATTATTTAATGTATCCTATAGGGAATTATTTTCAGAATTTTCAGAATTCACCAAGCATCAGACAGATTGTATAATTCTCCAGACAGGTCAGAATTCTGTAATAAAAATCTTCGAGGAGCTGTAATTCATAAGGGAGAATCTTCCGAGCAGAACCAGAGCTGAAACAATCACTCTCTTCGGCCTTTCTGTCTACTGTCACAGCATTGAGGCTGTCATGCCCCAGACAGCTCTGAATTGTGTGTTTGTGCGCACATATCACGAGGAGAGACAGAAAGAGAAGTAGGAAGCTGTTTAACTGTTGTGAGAGTTTAGCAACTCACTTATCTAGTTTTCCCTCCTACCAGGACGCCAGCAGACATCGTCCATCAACACACATTCAGTTAGTATAAAAGTCATATTTCTTTTAATTCAAACTGAAATGAGGCTATGATGTAGAGTCTGTAGTACTTTTGAACACCTGGCTCTTGATCACTCAGCCAAAAAAAAACACTGAAAAACTTTCCCTCACATCCTCATTTTTGGTTTGCATTAATTAAATATGGCCTGGTTTTTCTGACCAACGAATTTCAGATGTTCTTTTCCAGTTATCACTAGAAAAGTAATGATTGTTAATGTTTTTAGAGAACAAAAATTAGAACGAAGTATCCAATAAGAAAAAACTATTACTGAAAATCTAGCAAAAAAATAGTTGATTATTGAAGCAAAAAGTTTGTTCAACTAAAAAAACAAATCTGTGATTTTTTATATTTTATTCTTGAAATCACCACTAAATTTTAATATTTCCTGGTTTTCTGAATAAATCTCTCACTGAACTCACTTCAAGCAAGAATGAAAATGAAGAGGGACAAGTTTTTTGCCCTGCCAGTAATTTTTTCTGGAGTTTCCCTGCCATTACAATTAACCCTGTACAACTAACCCTAACATCTTGCCTGTATATTTACAAAACCATCTTTACAGCACAATTTATGCAGACAGAACAATAATAAGCTGTCATAAACATTATTATGTCCCAGCATGACACTTAACAATACTTTAAAGTTTATTTTAAACTAGTCGCTCACTCTATGTGGCTGAAATCACACATTTCTCCCTGCCAAGACATGATCAGGTGATGATAAATGGTCCAATTCAGTGCAGAAGAGATTTCGGGGTTCATTAAATTAATGGCCCCTGGAACAGCACCAGAGTTTGATTGATGTATGATTGTACAAAATGGTCTGACTTAAACTACATTAGATTTGGGTACCTTTAATAAACAATCTGCCGAGAAAGTCCATGTCTGATACACTGAAAATACTCTACAGTCTTAACTAGTTTATTCTGAAAATGAACAAACAGAAAGCACATGCTTAATTAAATGCTAATTTTAAAGGTGCTGGCAAAATACTGCTCCATCATCTCATTAGACTCTGACCTCCCATATTTTCATAAACCAGATGGTTGAATTTAGGCTTGGCTCCACACCTAATGACATGTCCTGACTGATTTTCACAATCATATCAGAAAAACATTGAAGCTGCATTCTTCAAAACATCTTTTGTGTTTCACAGGACAAATGTTCATTTCTTTATTTTGGGGGGTGAACTATCCCTAACATTTCAGTGAAAGTTTTAATTCCTGTTTAGAATACCTTCAAGGTAGCCCGAGGTTAAGATTGTACTCCAGATTTGTAGCAGTGGTCAACACAAACGGAAAAGTGTTTGCTGGTCTCATCTGGTTTAAACTGGTCTCCCAGCCTGATCGACTTCTTGTTCACCTGCTCTCCAGTTTAAAACCAGTCAAAGTGACATTGTTAAGAATATTTACATAAAAAAGGGGGGTGGGGGGAGTCAAATTAAATTAATAGTTTCTATTATATTGGCTATTATCCATGTATGTCACCAAAATGACACAGGCCCAGTCCCATAATGAAGAATAGATACTGTTTTCAAATGAAAGTTTGGGTCCTGATTGAAAATTTAGTCAACTATATCATTTCGACAACTTGATATCAACCACACAACCAAAAAGGACGACTAAAATGTGGGTTTCAGAATTTCATTTGAGGTAATGATAGGCTGCACTGCCAAGTAAAATGAAATGCTCTACCTGTGATAGTTATAGAATGCAGTACCTGAGTGCTCTATATTACAGGGCGGAGCTGACCATACAATATAATTAGGCTCTAGTACTCCGACTGTTGTCATGGGCAACCAATCAGGACTCTCTCAGCTTGCTTTTTTTCTGAATTTCGTTTTCTCTCTATTTCTGTCACAAATAAGCTCAGGCAAACACACAAAATCATATAGTCACTGAATCACTCCTGACTCCTGTAACCTTGCACCTCGACCTGCTGGTGTTGTCACCTGCTGCGGCCCATGTTGTCACTTCCCGTTTGTCTGCTTGGGACAGCCCTAAGAGAAACACACAAACACATACCCCTTGCAACTCTGGGAGATAGACTTCATCTTCCACTGACAGAAACTGGAGTGATGCCCACTGAGGTTTAACCAGACATGCTCACATAAACAGCATGTTTTATGTGCTTTTGGGTACATGCTTGGAATCTACAGCCGTAGAATTACAGCTTCCTGTCAAATTCAAACATCTATCACTCATGCTGCTCTACATGTTCTCTGCCTTTTGCACGTTTTAGCTATTTCATAATATTTTCAGCTAAAAAAAAAAAAAAAAAAAATATATATATATATACATATATCATTAAACTGCATAATAACAGAATCTGTGCTTCTGCACTGCATTTTCTGAAATGGTTGTGAGGGTAATCTGAGGATTAATGTTGATGGTAACTATGGTGGCATTAGTTGCATAGTTTAAATGGTACAATATTATATACATTAAGCATTATATATTTATAAATATTAAACGTTTAAGGCAAGGCAAGTTTATATATATATATAGCACATTTCATACGTGCTTTGCATAAAAGGAAGTAAAATGATAATTTAAACAAATAATTACAACAATAAAACAAGGATTTAAAAACGTCTAAATGATTAGAAAATTAATTTAAATGAATATAAAATAGGAAATGATTATATATAAAATACAATGCAATCAGTTTATTATTTTTTTTATATACTTTTTAAATAACCATATAAAAACTATATTTTTTCATTGAATATATGCAAAATAAGTGCATATTAAAAAAAAGATATATATATATATGGTGTGGCCAATTTAAAGCCAATACATACAAAAAAAGGTAAAGATCACAAAAAAAGTATGGAAATTATTTTGCTCTATTTTAACTTGAAAATCACAAAAATAAATAAAAAGTAATAAAAAGTTTATATTATCCATTGGCAAAATTTTGACTAGGCTGAATGACCAGGAGGACAGAGTTACTGGCCGATCATTTTAAAATGGTTGCAAAAATTGGTTGTTAACTATTTAATATGCATACTGTTTCTTTCGATCTGTTTGTTGAGCTTCTGGAGGTCACTCGTCATGTAAGCTCATCTCTGGGCTGAGCTACAGATGGGAGGAGACCAAAAGTGGAGAGAAGAAGCGATGCGACCGGGGAATAAACGACACGACTCTACCTCTGTTAGGCATCTGTGCCCTAGCACCATCTGACAGACATCTGGCATGTGTGCGAGCGAGAGTGTGTGTGTGTTGATTTAATGTCTGTCTCGCTCTCTCTGATAGATGACATTGGATGTGATTAATGTCCATTCTTCAACACTGTGAAATATGAAATATGAGAACCGCACACATATTCGGCCTCTTTCTCCTCCATCTGTCTTTTAACCCTAGAAATATACAAATCACAGGTACATGTCTGACAAACATCTACAACCACTTTGTTTCTCGGCCTCACTCACTCTCAAAGCGAATGCAATTTTCACAGTGCAAAGTCCCATTCTGTAGGTCGTTCTAGGTTTTAAAGCATGTAGATGAATGTTCTGTAGATGTATGTATGTTCTGGCATACTTGACTAGGTCTACACAGCATTGCTTCATAAAGCATGCTCAGCTACAATGTGTACAATCTATTAAAGAAATAGTTTACTCAAAATGAAAATTTGCTGTATATTGAAGATCTGGAAAAGTTTAGCACCACTTGCTTACCTATGGATCCTATTCAATGAATGGGTGCCGTCAGAAAGAGTCCAAACAGCTGATAAAAGTATCACAATAACCTAGTTATCCACACCACTCCAGCTCATCATAAAAGTCTTGTAAGAAATCCATCAAGACATTTACAACTTCAAGTCCTCTATCCAATATATAATTTTAAATATGAGTCCTCTATTGATAATATTGCTTTCTCAATATTCAATATAAATCAAGGAAATCAGGAAAAATATGCACATATCAAGTCATTTTTGCAAGGCAAAACAGTCCAAAACAGTTCTAAACAAACATGTTGGTGGATTTTGATGTTCAGTTGATGAACTGGCGTTGTGTTGAATGCTTGTGGATTATTGTGATGTTTTAATCAGCTGTTTAGACTCTCTCTGACGGCACCCATTCACTGCAGAGGATTCACTACACTCTCAAATAAAGTTTCAAAAGCTGTCAGCTGTCAACGGGGCGGTACCTTTTTAAAAAGGTACACTTTTGTACCAATTAGGTTCAAATATGTACACTTTAAGTACTAATATGTACCTTTAAGGTACCAAAATAGACCCTTTAGGTACAAACATGTACCTTTTGAAAAGCTTCTTTACCTTTATATCTGAGAGTGTAGTGAGCAAGTGATGGAATGCTACATTTCTCCAAATCTGTTCTGATGAAAACGCAAACTCATCTACATCTTGGATGGCCTGAGGGTGAGGAAATTATCAGTAAACTTTCATTTTTGACCGAGCTATTCCTTTAATGAATTACTACCGTCATGACCACTCAAAAACATACACAAGCATCTCTTGTCAATAAAACACTGTCTGTCACCTGCTTTCTGTGGGCACAGCAGAGCATTAATTGCACAAGGCAAATAAAGCTTTGTTAACAAGGCGCAATCGATAATAAGCCTAATTTACTGGATTGTAGGCGGTTAGTGAATAAGAGGTTTAGTAAGTCACACAACTGTTACTAAATCCACCTCACAGTGTCGCAGCAATACTAAAACCAATCTATACATTGTGAAGCTTTCACGCTTACGTACAGAAAAGCTTCGCCCACGTAATGATATGTTTTCCCATAATAATTGTGTGTGCCTCAAAATGTCAATGGAAAACAGGATCAGAGTTGACATTGTCTGAACTTGAGTGTCACAATACAACACTTAACCTGAGTGCGGCACTGGCTTTAACGCTGTAGCTTGACATCACTCCATAGAGTTCAATGCACTGGAGACTAGCATGAATTATGTGGTGCTTTAATGCACATGCTCTTGAGCTGAAGTGATCTCTGAAGGATGCAGGTTCAAACCCTCTTGTCCAATAAAAGCCAAAAAGCAAAACAATAGCATTCACCTTAACATTAAGATCATTAACATTTATCTTGCATTAAACTTTCACATCTCTTGAACATATAAATACTTCAGTATAAAAAGGCTTGATGCACTAGCCTGGCTTCCGCGACTATTAAGCTCACAGGAGCTTAGTCTGGCAAAGCTACCTTACTACCCGCCTTCTGGGAGGCGGGCTTAACCTGCGTCCATCAGATGCCTC
>JAUMHE010000084.1:76180-88202 GCA_032359235.1 Enteromius mattozi | reverse complement strand
TTAGATTAAGCCAGGACTAGACCTTTGCTAATTTAGGACATTTAAGAATTTTTAGAAACATGTCTTACAAAAATGCGTTTTCTGTGAGCATTTTAAGACCAAACAATGGCAATAATGTATTTTAAGATATCTCAGTGCAAGCTTTTTCCAGTTTAGACAGCTCCTAACATTTATTTTAATCTAGGACTAGTCTTAAACCCTGTTCGGGAAAGTGCCCCATAATGTTTTGGTCAGAACTTTTAAAATTCAGTTATGAAAAGGTAGATTGGTCTTATTTGTATTACAAAAGTAAGACTGGTTAACTAGGCTGGTTTTAGCTGGGGGTTTTTTCTGCAGGGATATGGCAGAGTATCAGACTACATTATGGATCCAATCAATTGGTGCACATTTCATTGACTTTGCTGCTATTAAACTTAAGTCTAATGAAGGGCCAGAGGATTTGTACGGTGACCGGGAGGGGACGTCTTCGGTTCACTTAGTTTTGTTTTGGCCACGACATATTAACTCATATTAACTAACATATTAACTGGGAATGTGATAATATAACATGGCCTCCAGATATTATTAGTGGGAACATCTTATTGACTCAAGGGAACGTGATATTATGTCGTGGCTATGAGATCGTTTTGTCGAGGTAACGACATGCTTATGTCGTGGCCTCGAGATGCTATGTTGAGGGAACGACATCCAGACGGTCAGGTCTGCTTTTGCAGCTGACGTGCTTAAACGTGACCGGCAACTCATTGTAGTCATTCGTGAGTATGTGACATCCTCTATGGCTGCTTTTTTAATCAATGACGAGCAAAAGGAAATGTTGCAAGATGGTATTGTGTGCTTGTGTATTGGTCTCCGTCCACTTGAAAGACGTATTTTTCTCGTGGCCACTGGTTTATTGCATGAACAAACCTGCGTGACCATAACAACCTGGGATTATCAGAGATGGATTCATTATTATTTTATTTTGAATTAAGAAATAATTATAGAAATTATTATAGAAATTACTGTACTATAAAAATTATTTCATAATTTATTTTATTTTTAATGTTTTGTTAAAAGCGCTATATAAATAAAGATTGATTGATTGATTTTTTTATAATATACATTATTATATTGCACGCAATGTAAACATAATTTATATTAAGTTTATCATGAATAAATGTTACATAAAGTAAATAAAGTAGGCCCACAAGAAAACATTTTTACCCATCCCAGTCTTATTATTATTAGCCTATTATTATATTTTTACATATATATATTTACATATATGTATATATATATAATGTAGCCTAATAAAGCTTTGATTACAGACTGTAATTTAAAATGCAGTTTAAAAGTTGATATATTTAATTTTATTTCTGCAAATTAATAATTATTAATAGTGCAGCCGTTGAATCATCTTTTTCTTTGAGGAATGAATCATTCATTTGCAAATGAAAACACAGCACGCTTATTTATCATCACGCACGGGCATAGCCTACAGTCATAAAGTATACTAGCAATAACTATACAGAACGTTAATTAGGTATACACCAACTGCGGAAATAAATATGTTTATATGAAGTAAATATAAAAAGAGAAGAAGAAGAAGAAGAATAATATACAAAAATTAAATTAAATGTTTAATGTAATAAACATTTTTTAAACATCTCTGATAATGCCAGGTTGTTATGGTCACGCAGGTTTGTTTATGCAATAAACTCGTGGCCACGAGAAAAATATGTCGTTCCGTCATCATAAGGATGTCGTTACCTTGACAAAACGATCTTGTGGTCATGACATAATATCACGTTCCCACGAGTTAACAAGTAATTCCCAGGAATTAATATCTCGTGGCCACATTTTATTATCACGTTCCCACGAGTTAATATGTCGTGGCCACGACAAAACTAAGTGAACCGAAGACGTCCCCTCTCGGTCACCGTAGATTTGTACCAGAGATTAATGGCTTTTGTTGAGGGCAATTTACTACGCAGAGACTGTGGCATTACTCACGGAGGTGAAGCCATTCTGGAGGATGAAGAGCTCTCTCCCACAGTCAAAAACTTCATTGTTCACCTGCCAAAGCTTGTTAAGCAGAGGTATGGCACAGAATTACGGTCACGCACTCTGGCTTTCATCAAATCAGAAATATCTCAGGCCCTGTGCTCATTACTTGATGAGCTACAATCATCAGAGGATGCCAGAGCAATGAGCTCAGCTGTGTCTAACCCTCCAAAGGCTTGCATCACTGGGTCGAGTTAGGAAATCCTGCCCATTTTGTAAAGGCGGCTCGCAGACTGGACAATCACTTCCTCAGCAAATGGCCTTGCCTGCCTCGTACAGACAAAGTTTTCATTGTCAGGGCGTGGCAGGTTGTTGGCTCTCTGTGTCACTCAAACGGTGAGTCAGAGAATGACAGCGAGGATATATCCTGCAATCCTAAGGCAGTACAGTGCGTTCACATCATGCAGTCACCCTGCCTTGAAGCTTTGCATGGTCAAGCAGACGGCTCCTCGCCATTGAAGGTGATTGGAGAGACACGCACCCATTTTCAAAGAGATGGCCACATGCTCTTTTTTGATGGACTTGTGGTAGAGAACATGGATTCGGACATTCTTGCTGGCATCCCCTTTATGGAATGTAATGACATTTTTATCAGCCCCGCTAGGCATCAGGCCTGTGTGGCATCAGACACATACGAGTACGGTGCCAATCAGACGTATGGAGACAGACATGCTATTCAGCGAGCTCATGTGCTTCATGCAACCTCATCACATACTGTGTGGCCTGTGGAATTTGTCGAACTTGACTTTCCATAAGAGCTTGCAAAGGTTAACGAGAAGCTCGCTGTCGAGCCATACGAGGACTGTACACACTGGTTTGCTCCATCATTGTTTGTAGGGTCTCTGGAGAAATCAGAATTCCCAATCTGACTGATGCACCACAAGGCATTAGAAAACATGGTCATGAACATGGTCGCAGGACCTACATACCGGAATCCCAAACTGCACAAGCCCTGTTGGAGGTTTCTCATGCTGTCACTCGCAAGCTCATTATGCACAGTACGACACTATTCTCTGACCATATCTCATTAGACCCGAACGGCATTATAACGGCAGACATTAGAGACAAATTTCTGGAGGTCCATAAGGAATTTAATGAGGTCTTCAGTCCACAGTTTAGGGGCTATAATGGCGCTACTGGCCCCTTCCTGGCTAGAATAAACATGGGGCCGGTCCAACCACTTCAGCGGAAGGAAAGAGTTCCGCAGTACTCCAGAGGCCAGCTGCCCGACCGTCACTGATACCAATACTTTTCATAATATATTCACTGAAATATATAATTGCAACAGACCTCACTAAGGCATTCTATCAAATTCCACTTTCCAAATCTTCTATGAAGTACTGCAGAGTGGTCACGTCTTTTAAAGGAGTCTGTGTGTATGCCAGATGTGCCATGGGCATGCCTGGCTCAGAAACCTCATTAGAGAAGTTAACCTGTCACCTGCTGGGTGAGATCCTCCAACAGGAGTGGCCAAGGCGGATGATCTGTACTGTGGTGCTGACACCCTTGAGGATCTTCTTGTAGTGTGGAAGAAGGTCTTAGTGGCCCTCCAGGTATGCAGTTTACGTTTATCTCCCAGTAAAACAGTTGTTCGCCCCAGTTCAGACCAATATTTTGGGGTGGGTTTGGAATCAGGGCAGCTCGCACCACATTTCAACTTTAGCCTTGTGCGCCCCTCCAACGACTGTTAGTGGTCTATGGTCTTTTATTGGTGCCTATAAAGTCCTAGCTTGTGTTCTTAAGGGCTGTCCATCGATCCTTGCCCCCTTCGACAACATGGTTGCTGGTGGTGAGTCGTCTTCTTCTGTTGTTTGGTCAGATGAGTTCCTCCAGTGTTCTTATAGGGCTCAGCAGGTGTTGTCCACTTTTTGCGCTATGACAATACCTGATGACCAACTCTGGATTGTCACTGAGATTGAGGCCCTAGCTATAGCCGCTTCCCTGAAGCATTTTGGTCCATATATTATTCAATGTCAAAGATGTGAAACGCTATTTGAATACTGTTACCTAAGCGAGTGCTGGGCTGTTAGTTGTGCGGCATGACACGCCACTGTCACACACTACTGAAAGCATTGTTGTTCCAAGGTCGAATCACCAGTTGAGACTTGTTGTTGGCCGGTACTTCTACGCACTGGCCATGGATTCAGCTGTCCAGCTTACCAGTAAGCGATGTCACCAATGTGCTGTACTGGGCGAAGTCTCCTGTGCTTGTAGTGGATCAGTGATCCACCTGAGACGGTCGGGTCTGCTTTTGCAGCTGATGTGCTTAAACGTGACCGGCAACTCATCTTAGTCATTCGTGAGTGTGTGATCCTCTATGGCTGCTTTTTTAATCAATGACGAGCAAAAGAAAACATTGCAAGATGGTATTGTGTGCTTGTGTATTGGCCTCCGTCCACTTGATGGCTGCTTTGCTGTAGTTCGAACTGACCCAGCACCAGGTTTTTCAGCATTGTCCAAAGACACAGCACTTGCTCAGCACAGACTGGCCATTGAGGTGGACAATGCTAAAAATATCAACAAAAACCCGAAACGGCCATCCAGGAGCTACAGTGCAAGATTTTGCGACTAGAACCACACTGTGATGTCATCACCTCTTCGCTATTGTTGGTAGCTGTTGATCGGTTAAATAGTCATATTCGGTCACATGGTATGTCAGCCCACGAGATGCTATTGCGGCATGATCAGTTCTCTCTCAAACAGTTACCGGTGCATAATCGGGAACTGATTGCGTTGCAGCGTGCACAAAGCCTGGCTAACCACCCCAATAGACAGTTTCAACAACAACAACATAAACAAAAGTTACTGCGCATGCATGCTTTTGTGGTCCTAACTTAACTTCCGGTAGACATCCAAATAGAATAAATAAAAATAGTCCTTCTAGAGTAGATTATTTTTTTGATAACAAGCGAAATATGTTTGCTGCGTAAATCAGACGGATTTATTAAAAATGCAAACTCATTCTTTGCCAGCAGGAGGTGCTTTAAGCATGAGAAACGAGAGGTTTCCCCGGTAATGGCTGTTGACAAAGCAGCTCTGAGCTTACAAACGCTGCCTTATATGCAAGATGAAATGAAAATGACATTTTCTAAAGACAGTCTTTAGAAATACAGTGATATAAAAACAACCACGCCTCTGTTTGATTTTGAAACGTGCATTACGTGCTCATGTTTATTCAACGAAGGCTTTTGGAAAATCGGTCGGTTTTTATAACGTGGCAGGTCACCACAAATAAATAAATGTTTGGGAAACACACATCCCACAGCACAATAACCTGAGACCAACTTCATTACTCATTATTAGCTGCGTTTGTAGCCCGCGACACTGACCAGACCGCTAAACAAACACAGACCGGAAGTTAACTTAGGTCCAGGCGTGTGCGCCCGATGAAACCGTCTATAGTGTTAAAGCTAAAGCTCCACTGAGTCGGGGTGCACCTAGCCTTGATATTTGCCCTGGTGACCTTGTGTATTTGCATAGCGACCGTAACAAGTCACGGGCTCGTACAAAAGAAGAGCTGGTAATATCCAATATCCAGAAGTGTTCCAATGGTTAGGAGAATTCCCTGGAGAGCATCAAATCTACCTTGATCCAGAGGTTCCTCCAGTGATTCACAGATGTAGAAAGATTCCCCTGGCCATAATGGACAGATTAAAGAAAACCCTGGATCAGTTAGTGCAGAATGATGTCATTGCACCTGTTACAGAGCCTACAAAATGGATCAACAGTTTGGTAGTAACTGAAAAGAGAAATGGCTCGTTTAGACTATGTCTCGATTAGACGCCAACACTACTCCATACCGACACCCGAGAATGTACAGAGCAAACTTGCTGGTAACAAACTGTTTACAATCTTGGATGAAAAATATGGTTACTGGAAAATCAAGCTAGACAAAGCTTCATCTCTGCTATGTACTTTTAACACGCCTTGGGGACGCTTCAGGTTCAAACATCTTCCATTTGGCCTCAAATCCTCCAGTGAGGTGTTCCAGCAAAAGAACAGTGACTGTGATTGCTGATGACATGGTCATCGCATCAGCTGACGAGAAAGAGCACACTGAAATTCTGCATAAAGTGATGGACAGAGCCAAAGAATTAAACATCAAGTTCAACGTAGACAAAATACAATACAAAGTCACAAAAGTGAGATGCATTGGTCACATAATAAGTGATGAGGGCGTGCAACCGGACAGTGAAAAGGTGAAAGCAATTGTCAACATGCCCGCTCCAGGAGACAAAAAGGGCCTGCAGAGACTGTTGGGCATGATGAAATATTTGTCACAGTACATAAGAAACGAAGCAGTTTTCACTTCTTAGCTACTTCTCCTCAGATCTCGTACCATCACGAAATCACCAGGTTTGATGTTGTGTAAGAGAGTTTCAGCAACCTCCCCTTGCGTGGCTTTCACCTGCACACAGACATTACTGAACAAAAACAACAAAAATATTTCCTTGCAAATACTCAAGATCACACATTTCTGTTGTTGGTAGCTGTCATTGGCCTGTTGGATTTGCTTATGATACTTGAGTGTGTGTTACAAATGACACATCTTTTGCAAATATTTTCAGCAAAATTGTGAACCACTTTGTAAACCACAATTCTTTCATCAATGATACCATTCCCCCTTTCGATGCATGGTTTCCCATGCATTGACTTAGCATAATGAGGAAAGAAGTGTTTAGGTAAACAAGGCTTGCCATTCCAGCTCTTCCAAAAACTGTCTTTTAATTTACAGCCTGCTTTTGCCCACTGTTGTTTCTCTGCTCCTAAAGCGAAGGCCTGCATGCTCTATAAAGAAGAAAAACCGTCAGGGTTAGTGTCAGATAACAGGGTACACTCTGGTTGTTTTGACTCCTGGGCTGCTGCGATATTTCCTGTAGAAACAACTAAATGGCCAGTTGTTCAGGCAGCAGAATGACTTTCAATAAGCTGCCACTAGATTAGAATTTAGTATTGGGCGCCCATCTGATTTAAAAGAATTTTCTGTTTTAACAGTGCTCCAAGAACTCATGTCACTCCAAATAGTAGCGGGAATCTGCATAAATTGTGACACAATTGTTTTCCATGAACTTGGTAATTCCCCAAGCTCTTACTCAAGCACAGACAGACAACAATGATGTTCTGTCAGAAGGAGGGTGGCAGGACCCAAGGTTGTGCATCGCTTGAACGGTAATATTTGGCATATCAAGCAAGATAATGTGGTATCGTAGCCACCTGCTAATAGATGTAATGCTTTGTTTCAGCAGACTCAGGGTTATAGCATGTGGCATTATCAATGTCAGGTCAGAGTAACCTGACTCAGAGTAAAGGCCTTCTCAGCAGCTGCCCTCAGACAATAAGGCAGACCTGCTGCAACTGGATCTATTTGGAAAATAATCCACAGGTCTCAATCTGTTACCATGAGTCTGCAACAACAAAGATTCCTTGGGTCCAAAATAATCTGTTGAACATCTTTGAAACAGATCAGTCTTTCACGTACTATGGAGGGACTCTAAAGACCCCAATATACTTCAAACAAAATAAAAGAATGAACTGAAATGATGCAATTTAAAAAAAATCTGACCAAAACGAAGTTCGAATCGGCTGACCAAAGCAAACTTTTTGGGGAGTTTGTTGGTGGTTTTTTGGGGTCTGAGGCGGTTACACAATCGGTGGGTGTGTTCTGAAACTCCACCTTGTTTGACGCAGGATTTTTTTCCCGGTTCGTTTGTCATTCTGCACCTGTGGATTAAAAGTCCATCGAAAGCAATTAATTCCTACAAAGAGATTACAACAAAGCTTGTGTGGATGAGAATTAAAAGCAACGTAGAGAAACATCAGATGCAAGTTTTCCAAAGCCATAAAAAAATTTTTAAAAATGAGAGAAAGGTAGCGAGCAAATAAATATTACACCATACTGCTACTGTCGTCGTTGTTCTTTCAAAGCTAATTTAAAAGGTATACAATAAATAAACCTTTTAATCAAACGTATAGCCTCCAGCAGCGCGTGTCACGATCTCGGTGTGGTCTGCCTAGGTTTTTGTTGTCTTGTGTTCGTTGTTTGGGTGCTTTGTTGTCCTTGAGCTCATGTTCGTTTGTTTTGACAGGTTGCCATGTGTTGCGCTGTTATCCCTGTTAGCTAATTTTCCCGTCACCTACACCCTGTTTGGTACTAATTTCTCCCCTTTATCAAGCCCTTGTGTTTTCTGTCTTGTGTCAGTCCATTATTCAATGTTTGGAGGCTTTGTTTGTCTTGCTTTGACTATTAAGTGCCATAATTTTCGAGCCGTCCTGTTTTGTTTATTTTTCCCTAGTCTTGCCAGTCAAGCTTTCATGTCTTTTGTTTTTTACCTGCCTGCCCTCTAGGATTTTCTCCTGCTCTCTGCCCTGTCTCTTCTCTGTCTGGGTTCCCTTCATTTCATCGCAGTCCCGCCGCCTCTCTCACCCGTGGGCTTGGCTGAAGCAGGCAAGTTCTCCGCTGACAATTTGCTGGTTGTTACTGCTCTACCGACCTTTTGTCTGAGCATTTTTGTTTTCTCAGTTTTCAAATAAATATTTGTTTTTTTTCACCTGCAATTGGTTTCCAGTCTCGTTCCTGACGGCGCGGGGGTGTCAGAATGTTCAGAAACAGTATACCGTCATTCAGCTGTTTCGAACTTCTTTTTGCCCTCAAATGAAAAACGAAAAAGAACTTTGTTTGAAGTATATCGGGGCCTTTACCCTTTGATTTTGTAAGACAGAGGACTCTAACACTCTGATTTTAATCACGTACTACAGAGGGACTCTAACCATACGATTTTTATAACGGAGGGACTCTAACCCTTTGACCTTTTCTAAAGAGTCAGAACCCAGCCAATATGGTTTGTCCCTTCTCTAATTCTGTTCTTCATTTTGATTTTTACAATTCTTTATCAATCCAAATTTTCATAAAAAAGAGAGTTCTGATGCCATTCTGGTTCATTTACTAATTCCAGTGTTGTCCCTCTCTGGGCCCTGGTGGTCGGTCCCTCGTCCCTTAATCTGTTTAGGGTAGGGCTGTGACTCAAGTCTAAGGATGATCACCGTACACTCACAGGTCCAGAAGGCATATCCAGGGAATCCAACTTTCTGACACCAAATTGTTGTGGCAATTTAAAGCAACTCTCACCATGTAACAGACAAACTCATTATATTGTCTTTAAAGGTTTTATTCTTTGCAAAGAATGTCAAGCAGTCATACAGAAACACAGTTTGCTGCAGAGTGCGACCAAGAGGGAGGGCAGTCCTCCTCTTTTATATCTTAGTCTCACTCAAGTTTACAAACTCATAACAGCTGTACTTTTACACAAGATGAAAGCAACTTGAAAACACTTCACTGTATCATTTCTACTAAAACGTAGTGCTCTTTATTTAGGATCCTCGTGACCCCTTAAGTCAAGTATAGACACCTATGGGTCCCCCAGCTGTCTCTCTCTCATCAGTATAAATGACTTTTCCTCAGTGGGAAGAAGTTTCCTGGCTCCACCTGGCTCCAGAGTCATCTGTATAAACACTCAGGCGTGAGGCTGTTCGCCTGCATGCACTGCAACAAAAAATTCTTAAGTCAGATCAATCTGAATCGCCACCACAACGATTCTCATTCTGGAAAACGATTCTGCTACTCCGTGTGTGGAAGTGGATTCTCATGATATTAAATTCTTTTCTACTTTTAATGTCTTGTTTTCTTACATTATATTCCTCACAGGCTTTGTGGCAATGGCCAACTTTGGAATTGTTTTGCAACACTAACCACAAAGGCATGTGTAGTAAAACTGGTTACAAAAGGTCATGTTACTACACTTTTCCTGTAATAAAACTGGTCAGTTTTTTTAAGGGATTTGTATTTGGGCATTCTTTCTTTCTTTTTCTTTGTTTTGTTTTTTTGTTGCCTAACTGTAATGCCTTATAGGGCACAATATGTAAGATTTTTGTAATTAAATATCTAAAAAACATTTGCAATGTGTTATCTATTTCATGCAGTTGTGTACTTACAGTATCTCAATAGTTCTGTAGGATTTGTAAATTCAAAGAAATTCCAGATTTAAATAATGAACCGTCCCTGTTCCTTATCAATGACGCAATATTCGCACTATCCTTGGTTTCCACCTATGAATACTATGGCAACACGCGTGGACAAATGCTGAAATGGTAGTTATTTAATGTGCATTTCCATATCATGGATCATGATTACACTCTCCACAATCCCCAAAAATGTAGATGTATACAAACCAAGGCAAGAAGATTTTGGAACAGTCAATGAAAAATAAAGCGAGAACAAATTTCGGCGTGGCGTTACCGAAATGGAGAGAGCATCGCAAAAACTATGGACTGGACAGAAACTCCGCTCTCGCAGGTTTTAAAAGACGGGTAAGCAATTATATAGTATTCATTGTGCAAGTAATAGTCATGTGCAGGTGGTTAGGTGATAAAACAGATATAAATTAACTCTTCATCCGTGAGCATGATTTGTGAAAACGTCATCTCCCAGTGTTCAACGCTCCGTCATTTGTGTCATCAAACTTCGCCTCTGTTATTGTTTTGAAAATGCGACCTCTAGTGGTGTAAACTTACATATTGTGCCTTTAAATGTTGTTTTTTAGCCTGTGGTTTAGTTTAAAAAAAATCTGAAAAAAGATTAAGTCCTGTCATGGCAATTTAAAAGCAACTCTCACTATGTAAGAGACAAACTCAATAATTTTCTTTAAAGGGTTTATTCTTTGTTGCAGAGTGCGACAAAGAGGAAGGGCTCACCCACTATATCTGAATCAAATTACTTGCAGTCCACAAAGTTCCAATATAAATCAAATGATTCACCAACCTCCTAGGTCCTGATCTGAATCAAATGATCTGTGTACGAAAGCCTGTCCTAGGAACTAAAGTTGCTGTACATCAGGACTGATTTTTGTGTAACACAGGAATTAAGCCCAGGTGAAGGCTCATCTCCGTCTGTCTTTGCATCTCTGTATAATGCGTTTGTGCCTTCATACCATTAATGCAGACATCACTGCAAAGGAATACTTTAATGCAGATTACAAAGTAAAGACTGTTCAATAAATACATCTTTGCGAAGAATCTCTTCTCCATCTCTGATTCTCTGACCGGAATCCTGTCCATATTTGGCCGCCTCAATCAGCATAATAATATTATAATCTGCGAGGAGGAAAACTGGCCATCATACACTACTACACAAACGAGGATGATACACTAGCTGACTTTGTTCCAACCACAACAAACTCATGCAAAAACAAGCTCTTTGTTTCTTAGAGACAACTGACAAATAAAACCATATTGAAAACACATTTAAGCTCAACTTCTCCAGAGAGTAAATCACTGCCTATGGTTTTGGTTAAATGTGCTCATCATTTTAGCCATGACATCAAATGAATCGTTCACCCAAAAAAGAAAATTCTACCCTCAAGTATTTCCAAATGAATTTCTGTGGTCTCCCAAACACAAAGGAAGATATTTAAAACTGTAACCAGGCTGTTTTGGGTCACCATTGGCTTCCATATTAGGACAAAAAAATAAAAAAATACTATGGAAGGCATTGGTTACCACAAGAGCCTGGCTATGGGTCCTGTGGCTAATTTGTTTCATTTTTATAAAGATTTTTATTAAAATAACTATTATTTGTTGGTTTTTTCCTTCTGGGGCCTGAAATTAAGAAATGTGGTCAATATTGATGAATAAAGAATATTTTACTGAATGATTTTTTGGCTGGTTCAGGTCTGTCATGGATAAATAAAAGGGAAAATATTCAATTGGCCGTTTGCAAAGAGCTTGACTGACAGGCGATCTGACCAATCAGAACAAATATATTATGTGCCAATCCGCCATTTTGCCCAACATCTACAGCTCAATGGGTCTAACTAATGTGTAGTCTATTCTTGAGCTATGATTAGACGTGTAACGATGGAGACGGGGGCGTTCGGATCCAAATGCAGACATTTATTTACACACACACAGAGTCAGAGTTACAGGA
>JAUMHE010000084.1:64862-76080 GCA_032359235.1 Enteromius mattozi | reverse complement strand
GCACCTGAGTTAAATATATGAGTGTCACAGCAAAGGGTCTGAATACTTAGGACCATGTGATATTTCAGTTTTTCTTTAATAAATCTGCAAAAATGTCAACAATTTATTATTATTATTATTATTACTTATTATTATTTCTCTAATGTTAAAAATCATTAAGTAAAGATCATGTTCCATTATAGTATTTTGTAAATTTCCAATGTTAAACAAACCATCAATTAAAAAGCGTATTTATCTAGATTTCAGATGATGTAGAAAAAAATGACCCTTATGACTGGTTTTGTGGTCCAGGGTGAACATTGTGTGTAATATGCGTCAGCGCGGTTTCACGTCATTACGTAAAGGAATGACGGAATAATTTGAAACAAATTGCTCGAAAGAACCGATTCGCGAAAGAGTCGAACTAGGCATCAGTCATGCTTAAACCCACACATTGAAAGTCAATACTTTAACAAAGACATCCCACAATACAGCAAATACTAGTGCTAATACAGGATCTCATCGCGTCATATTTAACAATGACAGGATGACTTTACCGACGAAGACAAAAAAGGAGGATGAGAGTAATCAAAAACCCAGCCAGATAAGAGAATCTAGGTATTACCTCTGCTTCTGTCTGCAAATTTGTGAAGGCTGCAGGTGGAGAAGGGTCGCACTCCAAAAGCTCCTTACGTTACATGCTTAGTTTCCATACAGCCATGCCTATTGACACTTCCTGTGGCAAAACAGGAACTAAATATGCCGCCCTCGAATATGGCTCTTTCTGTACCAGAACAGCTATAATCAAGTACACATGAAAATATAGGGTTCGCAGAGATCTCGCCACTTGCTTCAAGTTAACGTCTGAGCAAAATGTGCCTCCCGGAAGTCTGTCTTGCTCGATGGTCTCTGCTGGTTTTTGAACGGGTTTTAGCAGCGCCGCCTAGTGGCTGACATTTGTATGTATTAAATGATGAGTACATTTAAAAATTATTAGGAAGTTAAACACAAACAAATGCTTGTGAGGCAGCTGATGCCTTCCAGTTGTCATCCCATATTTGTATATTAGTTTAAGTTAAATGGTGTAAATGAATGAAAATTCATAAAAAGGCGCACTTGTTACATGTGGTTACTTTTATAATAACAATAAATAATGCATAATTGCATGCCAGTAACCCTAATTCTAACCCTAAGCATATAGTAGTACATCTAGTTAATTTATGTTTGCATAAGAATATCTGTTATAATATAAATATCGTCGTTTAAAGAACATTAAATAGGAACAAAAGACAAGGTGTGATCCTTTTACAGAATGATTTATATTTTACACTCAATATGGTACATCCCATAAAAATGCTGAGCAAGCAAAGAATTAAAAGTCAAACTTTTTTTCTTATTTATAAACACTGAACAGAAACTCGTGCTTTTAGTCAGTACAGTAATTAACACACAGTACACTTTCAGTTAATTAAAAACAGTTCCCTCCCTTTCACTGAATATGTATTAATCTTTTGAAGATAAATGTACACGTTAGTGTGTAAAGCTTCATTTCCCATTATGTCTTATTCATTTAAAGCAGTCTAAAGGTTATTACCATACATGGAGATCAATGTCATCATCTCAGAACACACTTAAAACAGTTCAAGCCAATTAGATGGTTAAATCGACAAATGGAGTTTGTGAAATAAAGACATCAGGGGATATTACACCTAATTAAAATGCATTATTCAAAATATATTTGCACACATTTTCAATAATTAAGGCTGTAATGACAAACTATCCATGAGAATTTCAGGAAGAGAAAATATTTTTAAATAAGTGAACATCGTATCGGGCAAAAAACAAAAAGGCAAAATCTTTCCATGAAAAAGTAATATTTTACATCAGTCCATACCTGAAAGTCAGTAAGCTTGCTTTCTTTATCAATTGTGCAATAGAAGTCAACACCTTTCATATATATATATATATATTATAAATATATACGTACAACACACTTTCGAGAGCACATACAACCTATTTTACATTATTTCCCAAGATCTCTCAACAGAAAAAATTCATTCAAGCTATACATTTTTAGTAGTATTTAAAGGTTTCCTTATTGGATTCATTTTAAGGCGCAGCCCTAAACAGAACTAGTCGAATTCTGACAGGCCTTTTCTGCAAACCATAGACAAAAACCAGATACTAGCTGATATTGGATGATCTGATCTATATTACCCCGAACAAAAGGGCTACTATACTTTCTCCCATTCTTACACGTACATTCCTGGGGCTTCAGGTCCTGAGTTTCAATCAGAAAGAGGCCGTAGTGCGAAGTATAATATTGTAAGCGCATCCTCAAGTTCGCATTATAGTCTCCACAAAGAACAGTGGATCTGAACTCGGAGACTTATGGGTAAAGCAGTACACAGATAGGAAGTTGTCAGCATCGCTTTAGACTTGATTTGAGGCCTGGGAAAACTAAGAACACTGTTTTTGGGGGAATCGGGGCTGATCTGTGCTCTAAAATGTGTGATTGATATGGGGCCTCGTATTGTTTAGTAGATAATATTTGCATTATATTGCAGGGAACAGCTCTAGATCAGGCATCTGTCCAGTGATGGAATGAGAGGTCAGCTCATTCACAGGCACAGAGGAATGGAAGAACAGTTCAGATGCTGAAATCTCCATGCAAGAAGTGAGAACTACCACCAGACGGATATGTAGATATACATTTGACCAATCAGGTCAATAGGTCACTAGTTACTATAACACTGGAGTCTGGTGCCCTGGATGTTTGTTGTAGATCACATGTGTGTGTGTGGGGTTTTTTTTTTTCACTTCTGCAGGACTGAGCAGCCTAGCAGTAGCCCTCACAAACCTCTTTCTGCACCTCTTATGAGATGAGAAAGAAAAAAAAAAAAATATCTAAGCTGAACGTCAGGTGGGCGACTAAGGGAGAACCGATAGACATAGAGAGCAGCTCTATTTGTTCAACGTGAAAATAAATAGTGATTACAATACAAACGAACACCAAAATGACCCCCGAAAATAAAGCTGTGGTTTAAAGAAACGCTTGGTTTCACCCGAACAATCTTGGTTATGAAAGGGATAAAGCCAAATATTGGCAGTTGATAAGGAATAAAGAAACTTAAAAGTGCCCATAGAGATAAAACGGAACTCAGATAGCAATGTCTTTAAAGGATTCTTTGTGTATTACGAGGGCTGCATCTCATCGCTCTCTTCTTTTTCAGGTGAATCGTTGCTACTGTTGTCATGAAGCCCCAGTTTTTGGAGCTCCTCCTCTGCACTGGCCAGCGACGTCACTGTGACCGTGTGTTCCTCCATCTGCTTCTGAAGGCTGTCCATCTCCTGCCTATGAGAAATGACCATCAGATGAGTGGGAAAGGAATGCCATCTGTTATGTGGTAGCTTTATTTATATGAAAAGGGAGGCAGTGGAGAGCAGATCGGGTTCAAATGATTACTTTTTCTCATTCATTTTACATGCCTGGTACAAATGTGTGGTGTTTTTCAGGAATACAATGAATAGTTTCATCTGCTCAGAAAGGGCATACTTAAAATCCTCATATCTGATTAAGAACTTAGTTAAGTGTCTTAAATCTTAGGTGTCACATGCTTCAGAAATCTGTATAATATACAGATTTGGTGCTCAAGAATTAGTTCCCGTTTTAATCATGATTAAATGTGATTAAATTAAGCATAATTTAATGTGATACAAATGTGTGCGCCATTTAATTATTTTCTTGAAACCATGCCATAATTTATTCAGGATTTTATGATGAACAAAGTATTTATTTGAAAATGAAATTGTGTAACAATACCTCTATACTTTTTAATTTTGATAAACATCATGCATTCTTGTTTGAATAAAAGCAAAACAAACAAACATTACTGAATAGTAGTGTATTTAATAAATTGATTTTGCAGCTTGAAAATGAATGCTCAAAGCCACTATATAGGCAAATAGAAGATATTAATAATAGAGATTTCAATCATTAATTTGTTCTAATAATGTTACCATGTGCCCACTCTCCTCTAGTTGTCACACAGAAAGTTATGGTGACATGTGTGCAAGTCTTACTTCAGCTGTTTCAGACAGTTGTGGAGGTTATTGAGAGGTTCTTTATTGACGGATGCTGAGGGTTTCAACAGTTCGTCTAAAAGTGAAGCAGGAACAGGGCAGTCTGGGATTTTTACCGGAGTCACTGGGGTCGATTCCCCCTTTAAATCCATCCTCTGTTGTGGGGACAGAAATTACACACTTACAAACATCCATGTTGTCTAAATATCAAATTAAAATGAGCATTAGTCCTACCTTTTTGAGCTTGCCGTTTTTGAGGTCCTGTTTGAGCTGGTTGTTCTGCTGAAGAACAGTCTTCATGCTGTTCCTCAGCTCTCCCACTTTAGCCTGCAGCATGAATTTATCCTTCCGTGTGCCACTGAGCTCTTCCTGCACCATCTCCAGCTCCACTTTTATCCTCTACAGGTCATATCAAACAGAAACGCCAGCATTCAGAAGAAAAGAATCATAATACATGTTCTGATAACAGAAGCTGACTAGCGCACCTGTAGAGTGTCCTGCAGGGTGTCCATCTCTCTCTGGTGACACTGTTCCACCATGTCCAGCTGCTGTTTCTGTGTCTCGATCTCCCGCTGCCTCTGCTCCACTTCCCACTTCAGATCCTCCACCTGCAGGGAGACAGGAACACAGCATACATGATATATAGTGATTGTGAATGAGAATGAGGGGTGGTCACGGTTCTCCATTAACTTGTGGTAGGTCTGTCATGTTCAAATTTGATTTCACGGTCAAAAAAAAAAAAAAAAAGCAAGCACAAACTGTACTCACAAGGGCACAACAGCTTCTCTAGGCACTGAAAGTTGCATAGAGCGGTAACTACTATGAACCTTTTAGTCACTATGTAACTGGGTTATGGACTTTCTGACCAACAGACCACAGCATGTTAGGTCTGACCACATCTGCTCCACTACGATCACACTGGTGTACCACAGGGCTGTGTGCTGAGCCCCTTCCTCTACTTCCTCTTCACCCATGACTGCAGACCTGTATATCGATCAAAGTCCATCATCAACTTTGCAGACGATACTACGGTGATCGGTCTCATCAGCAACAACGATAAGACTGCCTACAGGGAGGAGGTCCAGCATCTGGCCACGTGGTGCAAAGACAATAATCTGCTCCTCAACACCACCAAGACCAAGGAGCTCATTGTGGACTTCAGGAAGGAGAGAAGAGGCTCACATGATCCCATCCACATTAACGGGATGGCTGTTGAGCCTGTGTCATCCTTCAAGTTCCTGGGGACCCACATCTCGGAGGACCTAACCTGGACCACCAACACCTCCAGCCTGGTCAAGAAGGCTCACCAGCGTCTTTTCTTTTTGAGGAAACTAAAAAAGGAACCAGCTGTCCTTAGCCATCCTGGTGAACTTCTATCGCTGCACAATAGAGAGCATCCCAACTGCCCAACACATCACAAGGACTCCACTTCCAACCATTGAGGACATCCAGAAGAAACACTGCATCAAGCACACAGTATTCTTAAGCACTCCTCTCACCCTGCCCACAGACTGTTTTCTCTCCTGCCTTCAGGGCAGACGCTTTAGACTCCCCCGGACTAGAACCAGTCGACTGCGGAACAGCTTTTTTCCGAGAGCAGTCTCCTCACTGAACTCTGCCCCCCACTGATTCTTCAGCCCCTCCTCTTACCCCATGACACTGTCCCTTTAAATCACTGCACTATCTACTATTCATTGCACTACACTGTATATATCTGGGCTCAGGCTCTTAAACCTTGCAACCTGCTTACCTAGACAGCATTTTAAGGCATAAAAGGCATTATTGTGAGAGTGTAGATTCAAAAAGTGAGCTAGGTTTGCACTTGTACCTCTTGGTTAGTGAGAGGTTGTTTGCTGAGCTCATCATTAAGTTGTTTTTGAAGGATCTGGAGTTGAGCGTGAGCATCGGCTAATTCCTCCTGGAAATGAGAAACCTCTTCAGAGTGCTTCTCATCTTGAGCCCTGTCAAAAAGAGAGAGAAATATTTCACAAATCACACCAACACAATCGGAGAAGCTGCTCTTTCAAGTACCTAGAGAGGTTAATAAATCATAAATCAGAGAAGTTACTAAAGCAGTTTAGGCACTGATCTCCAATGCTACATTTATATTTTCCCTCTTTCTCTATGTTAGCTCACAATCATCAGTTCACAACTGTAGAATAGCCGGGCCTCGTGAAGATCTCTTGAAGTGTGACTGTATTATGGGTTTCAGAGACAGCTGTGATCCTAAGAAAACATAGACTTACGCAAGTGTTTTAGCCTCTTTCTGCAGGGTTTTGATGAGCTCCTCTTTGGCCTGCAGATCTTTCTTGATCTCGCTGAGTTCCAGCATGGCTGCTCTGTAATGCCTGCGGTCATGGGCTGCCTCTAGCTTGGCCTCCGCCACCTGAACAAAGCATACAAACACACAGGTCACATACATGCACGTAACAAAATAAACCAAAGTCTTTGGGAGTTCTCAAGGGGAACTGGATACGCCTTGCAGCTGTTAAACCATGTATTAACCTGCTCTGTCAGATCCTTGACTTTTATTTTCTCTTTCTCCAGGGCAGCCTGCAGCGTCTGCACCAACTGCCTCATCTGCTGGTCCTCTTCTTCTTTACGCTTTAACACAGCCTGAACCTGAAGTGAAGGAGATGTTAAAACAACCAGAATAAAAACAAACAGAATAAGTAAATATTTCTTAGGTTAAAGAACAGTTTTGTGAATCTAAAAGGTAGTTAATGCATGTGGCATCACACCTGTAAGTTGAGCTGGACAAGATCTGCTTCTCGCTTTGCCAATGCAGCCTCAAGAATATTGGCATGTTCCCGCAATGCACTGTGGGATTTCCCAAGCCCAGAGAGCTTCCCTTTCTCATGCTCTAGCTCAAGTGCAAGCTTCTTATTGGCATCCTCCAGGCGACGAATTCTCTTCTTAAAATTTCTTGACTCTTGAAGCTGTAGGGGTTAAAAAATTATCAGTGAAATGGAGAGAAAATAAAGTTAAATGAACAAATCAGTAATCACAGCTTATTAAAAACTATTGTAATCCAAGTTTATTAAATTATTGTACATAATTACTAAAAATGAATTAAGCAAGCATGTCTAGTATCATAGAATAATGGGGGGGGGGGGAACGTCCATGTACACCAGCATTCAAATGTTTGAGTTCATTCAGAATTTTTTTTAAAGAAATGAATACTTTTATTCAGCAAAGATGCAATGAACTGATAAAAAGTCAAGACTTTTACATTGCTAGAAAAAAAATCTATTTAAAATAAATGCTGTTCTTTTGAACTTTCAAAAAAACAAAGAGTTTGCCATTTAGAAGTTACCATTAATCACCATTAATAAGTTCTCTCACCTCGTCTTCCAGTTCCAGCACTTTCTCCTGGTATTCCTCCAGCTCAGTGCTAGTGAGGGTGATGACCTCCTGTAGCTCTTTCTCCAGCATGGCTTTACTCTGGCTCACTGCCTTCAGTTCTCCCTGCAGGGACTCTACCTTGGCCTGAAGCAATAACAACCAATACACATCAACTCATTACATTTTTGAAAAAGAAGAGAAACTGTAGTTACACACAGCGCCACTGTGAAAGGTGTAAACTAGACTTATATAAGAAGAACAATCAAATATTTTCAGTATTTATGCATCTGTTTTAACTTTTAGTATTTAAATTGCAAACGATCTGTAGCAGTTTACCTGAAGTTCCTGGCTATTTCCACCTTCTGAAACCTGAGCTCTGAGTTTGTCAAGTTCAGCTTCAGCTGTCTCTTTGGTGGTGAGGGCTTCCTGTAGCCTGCGGCTCAGAATGCCAACTGCGTTCTCATAGGCCTTATGCTTGGCCTTCATCTCCTTCTGTGCACTGGTTAAATCTGTGCCTATACGCTTCATCTTCACCTTCTGCTCTGAGATAGCCCTGGAAGAGGAAAGAGCAGCACATAACAGCAAGTTAGATTCAATTTTTTTAGTCTATTTCACCATCAGAGGTTCCTCGAGGTCATTTTACTTTGTTGGAAAATGCATCCCAATTCCTCATCATTTAATTCTGAGATGCAAGACCACAAGCAAACGCGCACTATTGTCTATATGTCACATCATATTCATGGTGTCAAAGACTGAGCAGCGATCACTATGGAAACCCTTATGGTAGGAGAGGCGGTGTGATTGTGACTCACTTTCTGGCTTCATCTTGCATTTGTTCGATCCTCTTTCTCAGATTTTCATTCTCTTCGGTCACAGCCGCCAGCTGGTTCTGGTCAAACTGAAGGGACTGAAGCAACAATGTGGAGAGTGTCAGAATGTGCTATACACTATTGTTCAAAAGTTGTTGTTTTTTTGGTGTCTAATGCTCACCAAGGCTGCATTTATCTGATCAGAAATAAAGGGCAAAACAGTAATATTGTGAAATAATATTGTAATTTAAAACAGCTGTTCTTCATTATAATATATTTAAAAGTGTATGTGATGGAAAAGCTGATAAAGCTCACAGTGTCACATGATCCTTCAGAAATAGTTCCAAAATTGGTGGTCAATAAATGTTCAGTTTAAGAAAATTTATTTGATAAATTGTTTAATATTAAACCTTTTTTGTAACATCATAACTCTTTGCCCTCTTTGCTTTTGATTAATTTAATGCATCCTTGCTGAATAACAGTATGTTTTTTGTGTATATCTCTGTGTGTATCTCTGCAGCAGAAATGATGGTAATAGTAATGCAGTCAGTGTGTACCTGCAGCTGAGAGTCAAGATGGTCTCTCTCTGTCTGTACAGATTGCAAATGGGCTTCCAGACCGTTCATTTGCTGCTGGACTCTCTCCACTTCCTTCTGCAGACGAGCCTGTTCCTGTTCTGCGCTCTTCTTTTCTCCCTCCATTTTTAGCAGCTCCTGCTTTAGGTCCTTCACCTCTGCCACCAGACGCTTTTTAGAAGACTTCAACTCAGAGATCAGCTGGTCTTTGGAGCTGGCATCTCTCCTGTAAGCTTCAACCATCACCTGCAATAAAAAAAGCATTTGCCAATTTTGTTAATTTGAAAGCATTAGGTGTATATGTTTGTTGGTGGAAACTTTTCATAACCAGTCTTATCCAGCAAGTCTTTAATGCCTTACTGAAACCAAAACGGCCAAATTGAATTTCTTATGTTAAAGATGGGATATCACTTGATATGGACAAAACAGAATACATGCATAAATCCAATGGACTACACTCTATGCACTTTAAGGTACTGAGATCATACCTTCTGCTGCATGAACTGCTCTTTCAGTTTCTGTGCTTGTTTTTTGAGGTTGCCATTCTCTTGCTGGAGAGCTTCAATCTTTGTGGAAAGAAAAGAAAATTTGCATTCTGATGTTTTTTTTTAAAAAAAGAAAGAGCATTGCTCACTTTTAAACCTCGCACCTGGGATGATTTAACCTGCACTTCCTGCCTAAGCTGGTCAAGAGTGTCTGACGCCACCAGAACTTCCTCTCCAAGCCTTTCTGCTCCTTCATCTAGTTCGCTCTTATCAGCCCGTGCTGCCTGCAGAGCAACTTCCAGTACTATTTTCTCATTTTGGAGATACTGCAGGGTTTCCTCTTTAGCTGTGGCATCAGTTTGTAGCTCCTCCAGCTGAGCCTGGAGCTCCTGGTAACGTGCTTCCAGCTGATTAAGGGCCTGTTCTTTGGTTTGGAGGGTCTCCTGAGTAGTGGTGAGCTGCTTCATCAGCTCTAGATGCTCACGCTGAAGCGATTCCAGCTGGGCGTCTTTTTGGGAGAGAATAAGTTTGACCTTGAAGGAGAACAATCAGTCATTCAAGTCATTATTAGGGGATGCATATAGTGCACATTTTGTATTACTAATCAAAAATTAAGCTTTGATATATTTACGGTAGAAAATGTACAAAATATCTTATCTTTACTTATATTAACCCATACAATGTATTGTAGGCTATTGATACAATTATACTTCTGATACTTATGACTGGTTTTATGGTCACATATTACAAAAACGCTCCTGTGGAGCAACCTGCGATTAAGAGTCTTGTTCAAGAGCAAAATGGTGATTAGTTTGAATATACAACTCTTTAATTACCAGGTGAGATCTTGAATACTAGTATACACCACAAAAGACAAATGTGGTAGTGTGTGTAAGGATTTAGCTACCTGATCGAGCTCTCTCTCCAGTGTTGTGGCTGTGTTGGCAAGTTTGAGCAGATGCTCTCGCTCCTCTTCAAACTCTTCCAGTTTGTGCTGAAGATCTTCCTCCACCATTGACTTTGCCTCATGGATTTGATGGATGGCTGCTTCTTGAGTCAACATGTCTACCTGAATGACAATCAGTAAATTAATATTATTATTTTATATGCTTTTTAGACTTAATTCTAAAACTCTTCATTCAAAAATTAATTCAATTTTACTTCTTGACCAAAGTAAAAATAAATACATAAACTTCTTAAAGCACACTTAACTGAAAACTGAATTTAATCACTAAACTGAATTAGTTTTCAGTTTAGTGTGCTTTAAGGAATTGCCAGGTGATGTCAGATTGACAGAAAGCTTAAGATTAAATGAGGGGGGAAAAAAAAAAAAAATGTAGTTAGTGTGCCAGACCTCTATACTCTGTAGCTGCACAGCAATCCGTTCCTTCTCTTTTATAGACTGATGTTTCGTCTCTGTGAGTTTATGAGACAGAGTAACGTTCTCCATCTTTAGATTTTCCAACACTCCGATCTGAGTCATCTGACCCGCCTGGAAGTAAATGCGCAAACAAATACACACTACAGATGGCCATTTTGCATTTGTATCTTTCATGATAAACACAGCCTTTTGAATACATACACTATCGCTTAAATGTTTAGGGTTAGTAAGATTTTTTATTTTTTTTTAAAGAAATTGCTGCTTTTATTCAGATGGATGCATTCAATTATGACAAATTATATAAGTAATAGTTTCAATAAATACATTTATAATGTTACAAAAGATTTCTTTTTAAATGCAGTTCTTTGTATTCATTCAGTACTGACAATACAAAAATATGGACCCTTTTCACAAGACTGTGATGACGCGTTTAATGGTCAACAGCATCGTAAATCCTTAAAAGGTTTTTGTATATATATATTTTTTTTTTTTTTTTAAATGTATGCACATTTATAACACCATTCTTTGTATTATATTACCTTTGCATCAAATTACAAAAAG